>WBNO01008144.1:40043-58826 GCA_013400575.1 Peucedramus taeniatus | reverse complement strand
AAATGAAGGCAAACATGGGAGGAGGAAGAGGAAAGACCTAGCTCTCCATTATACAAGAACTGATATTTCTTTAAATTTTTAACTAATGCAACAATTTCTACTTTATAAATCCGAAAAGTAAAGGATTTGAATAGAAAAAAATACAGCAAATGCTATACTAAATAAGTCAATAGGTTTCAGGGATAGAAATAATTATGGACTAACACATAACACTGAGGATTTTTGGTTTTGGTTTGGTACAGTATAGCTCTTTTTACCTAATTTAATTTTATTTTTTCTCAATGCACTGAAATGCACTAAACCAAGGAATTAATAAAGAAAGACTATTAATGTGAAAATAGAGAAAAACATCTTTAACTCCAACTTAGTTCAGAGGTGAGCAATTCCTATCAAAGCAGGAAATAGTAAGTCCTTATCTCATAATTAAAGTGATTGAGGAGGAAACATCAGGGGAATAGTCTAAATACAGCTAGTTAACAAAAGCAAAGCAAAAAACAGTGTGGCTATTCACTGGATAAATCAGTACAGAAAGTAACCTGACCCTTCATGTCAAATTTTGACTCACTGACCAGCTGGATCTGGTATATTTACAATGCTGGAAATCATACTTTTTGAAATGAAAAGTGTGGAAAATAGACTGGTGTCTTCTTAGTGAAATTGATATTACTTAGAATCATTGTTCTAGCTTAAAATGAAAATACAAATGAGATTTTCAAAGGCACCTAAGGGAATTAAGGTCTCCAACTCCTGTTAAATTTTATTAGGATTTAGGGCTCTAATTCCCTCATGCTTTGACAATCTCAAACTAAATATTTATCTCCTCTCTGCATCTTGCACCCTTTCTGCATTATTTACCACATTCAGAGATACCATTGCTCTCTGGAGCATACCAGGATTGTGCAGTATGTTCTCAACCATTTTATCTGCTCATGCCAAGAAGAGCTAGCCAAATGTGATGGTATATGAACTGTTTGTTGTATAAGAAATGAAACTGAGTTGAAGAATCAGGACCTTAAAAATTGATCCTGTTATTTACAACCAATGTATGTTCCATCTGATGTTGGATGTTTGCCTCTTTCTAAATGATATTGACAGCTCTTTGAATTTATCCTGCATAACTACCATCTTCTACACTGTAAAGTTGGAAAGGACCTGTAAAGGCTGGTAGAATCTACCCAACAAACAGCACAAAAAGGCAATATTCACCTGTGATATGTTCTCCATACAATGTTTTTCACTAAGTACTTTAGCATCTCTTTCCAGAGACTTGCACTTAGACCAAATGATCTATTATTCCCCCAAATGTACCTTCCTATTAACTGATCAAACGTTTTGTATCTTGTCCTGTTTCTTAGGTTTTTACTGCACTTCTCAGGATTTTTTTTTGCTCCAGAAATTTCCTGGGAATCACACTTAGCAAAACCATGGGTAATAAAATGCTATGTGCTCATGTCCTCTGCACACTATGGATGCAAGTGGAAGGCTTCATCTAAGTGATCTAGGCAAAAGGAATTAATGCATTCTACAAACTGCATAAGGAAAGCAAAATGGACTGAACATATTTGGCCCTCAGTTTTGGAACACATTGTGTCAGTAATAATATTAGAATTTCTAGAAGATTCTAGGTGCCTATTTTAAAAACAGTTTAAGGAGATGTGGTCTAAAAATACCATTGGAACATGGTTACTTACCCTCTGTACACTTCTTTTGCAAACGAAAATTCCTTTCCTATGTGTTGCTATCCAAATATGCAGCTGTCATCGTCACAAAAAGCAGTAATGCATGCTATCAATAAAAGCTTAAATTAGTGGAATTACTCTTTTCCCATGTAGCAGGTAATAGTTAGAGAGGGAATAGCCTCAAGTTGCATCAGGGGAGGTTTATACTGGATATTAGGAAAAATTTCTTCATTGAAAGAGTTGTCAAGCATTGGAAAAGCTGCCCAGGGAAGTGGCTGAGTGACCATCCTTGGAGGTATTTAAAAGGTGTGTAGATGATATACACAGGGACACAGCTCTGGTGGGTTTGGCAATATTATGTTTATGGTTACACTTGATGATCTTGAAGCTTCTTCCCAACACAAATGATTCTATTATTGTATGACAGCCTACAGCATCCCCAGATAATTTCTAAACTCTTTGACCTCAATTTATAAGAAAACAAGCACAGTGAGTACATGGGCATTTTAAATTCTGCATTATAGCTGATCTCTGCCTGTTGAGTCCATCCTTGGCTATCAACAGATATCAACAGATATCAGAATAAAACTACAAATATGAAGTTGAGTGAAATCAGCTTTTTAGAATATCCTATTAAAACACCAAATAATCCTTTTCTTTCTTTCCTTAATAATCCCTTTTACCATATGGCATAGAATTGATATCAACAGCTGATATCTACAACCTTAATAGGCTTCTATCTTGTTAATTCCCTTTTAGACAGAGGTCATCTTTTCTGTGGCAATGTCTTCTTCCATGGAACATCTGGGAATTAACATGAAATTATTTATCTTGTTCTTGTTGTCATTCTTCTGTTAAAGACCTGAAACTCTGGTCATTTTAGAACTAACCAAAATCTGCATTTGTTTCAGTGGGCCCTAGTTGAAACCTGATCTGAATCTCTTTCCTTAAAGAGACATCATACACTTTGCTAACTGCTATAGTTCACAAAATTTAATGTTGCGTGTTTTGTATCTGATACACCAGAGGCAACTTTTCAAGTTCCTGCAGCTGCACAGCCTAAATCTTGGCACAATCTACTAATATATCTGAGACAGAAATATGACCCCATAAAAGTAGAGTATTATGAGCACTAAAGCTCTGCTATGTCTCAGTCAAAATATCAAGGTTTTTTACTGTAGTATTCCACTCAGTATTCATGGAATAGAGTGTGATTAAAGAACCACTCTTGCTCTTGGTGTGCCGATTCAATAATTATTGTCTTTGTTTCTTTAATATATGTGCAAAGTCTCATCCCACACAAAACATGATATCATAAAGCTAAGATAATAGTAGAGTGAGACATCTTTCACAATGGCACTAACAAACTCTGGGTGGTTTTTCAATGTTTATGAACATCAGCATTGTATTCATAAACTTATTTCAACCTTGCAGAAATTTACACTTCTACACTAAAAAAGAAGAAAAAAATCCCTAGGAATGACTAAGGTAGAGCAGGATAAAGAAAGGTAAATGTGATTTTTAATTACTTTTATGCATGCAGACCTCAAGGGATAGAAGAACAAAATATCTTCTGTAATTTTGGAAGACAAAGGGGTGCTTCTAAATAGCTTTAGCACTGTCTGGGCTCCTTCCAGAGCATCCGCAGCTGCTTCGTTGCTCGGGCTCTTCTACTATTTTATCTCTTAACTTGTTTTTGTCATCCACAGTATGTATATGTATCTTGTCCTGGGAACAGATAGTACTTACATTGGACAGCTTACACAGGGCAGACATCAAGGTTCCTCCCAGTCAATGGGATTGTTCTCCCTCTGTGTCACAAATCCCAGCTGCAGGTGCCTCATCAGAGGGACACTCTTACCTCCATCCTGCCTTGGGCTATGTTACAGCCATGGCAGCATCCTGAAATAATGATCTACTGTAGTAATGCAGATTGATGTTAAAAAGACTTTAAAAGTGATAAAAATGTTTTGCTATTTTATTTAATTTTAAAAGGCTATTTTAAAAACATAAAACTCAGGGCATTTTATGAGAAGAAATACTTTGTCTAACACTACTTCATATAAAGGACATTTAAAATCTAATGTTATGAATATCTTCTAGGTTGAATGCTAGCAGATTTTTGGCTAAAATGATTGATCACAGTGCATAAGAAAAAGTACCCTCTCATTTTTGTGCACTGAGGTTCTGATCCAGGAAATAGAAGAGAATATAAATGGATGGTCCCTCCAGCTGCTTACCTTTTCTTTCTTCTTACTCAGTGTGTAGTTTATGAGTTTGGGAGATCCCTGCAATGATCTGACTCTACTGAGATCTTTTATTAATTGCTGTTCTCAGTAGAGACTCTTTTCTACTCCAGATGTTCATGAAGTCTAATGCACACTAGGAATATCTTATTAAAATTAAACTATACTTCTCACTAGTATAGAAAAGGTAAGGAAAGCCTTTTATTTTATTTTTTCTGTAAATCCTGTCAGGCTAAGGTTTCATGAGACACTATGAAAAATTTCCCTAACGTATATTTGTCACACATTCTGCATTCTCTTTCATTACTAATTTTATTTTATTAAAAATGCAATTGACTCTGTCTGGCAAGACTATTTGTATTGATTTACAACTTATAATGAAATAAAAATTACAGCAGTTTCTGAGTTAATTGCACCTTTGGCCTTGTTTTTGACTGCAGTAAGGTTTTTCCAATCAGTCTCAGACACCTGGCCATCAACCTTCTGGGACCAGCATTCTTGCCCTAGACATCTCTGGTCTCCTCTCTGCAGACTAGTGACAAAAATGCTAAGTACTTGGGATCTTTCTATTCAGTTTGCCAACTCAGTAAGTCCAGGATCAGGTAAGCACCCAGCTTCTCTCTTCCAGGAAATGACAGCATAAAGTAAACCTCTCCAAAATTGTCTGATTTAGAACAGAAAGTTTACATAGAAAAAAGATATTAAGAGAATAAACACATCTGATCATGTCCTCTTTGTCTGGGAGCTGACAAAAACTAAGATGCAGAACTTGACAAGGTTAAGGTCAAATCCATAAAAGGATTTATGTGTCTGGATCCTCTTCAGTAGACTCCAGTACACAGGGGAAAGAATCAGCTCTTGACACAAAAACCTTGCTTACAGCTACAGAGAATCACATCCCTCCACTGGGAGTCAAAGCCTGGTGCTCTTTCCTGAACAAAAACACGGGGAAGAATTGGTGTTGACAAAGAAAGATTCTCCCATTACCTCTCCGCTTATTAAACACCTCTCACAATTATAAAATATCAAGTAGACTAAAATAAAGGGGGGTGAGGAGTGGGGATGCTGGTGGAAATAAGGAAATAGGATCTACAGGTTTAAATCTCTCTTGTAGTCACCAGCTCAGTATTTTTTTTCTCTATTTCTGTCCCACTGAAGATGCAAAATTATTGCTAAGATGTCCTAAGAAGTCCTTAGTCCCTCTAATTTGTACAGTATGATACAATGCCATTTAAGACCATTGTATTTGCATCTTAGTCTGTAGCCAATACACCCATCAGTACTTGTAAAGTTCTGTGTCCCCCAAAACTAGGAAAACCAGTAGTGCATGCCTGCCACTTGCTGCAATTCTGTTTGAAGGCCCAAGCTCATCCTAAACCCCACTCCAGGAGCTTCTACACACATGGCTATACTGCTTCACACTGCAGCTTTGCTTATCTCTGAGAATACCTGTATCCAAAAAGAAGGATATCTTTACCCAAGAAGAAGGCTATCTTTATCCAAGAAACATTTTGCCAGTCACCATGCAGAGGCTGTACAAAATGACTACTATGCCTATAAATCCTAACCAAAAAGAAAGGATGTGCAGGATGGTAGCTCAAAACACTTCAGTTCGTGATTGATACCTGTCTTTCCTCTTTTCTGTTTCTCTCTGCATCCCCACTTGGAGAGTGCAGGAGGATCCTTACAGAAGCACGGACAGTTAACATTTCCCTCATGAAAAAACACCCAAAACAGAGGACTGGCCTGTTCAGCTACTTTAAAAAAAGTAGCACCTTTCTATAGAATATATCAGTAGCAGGGGTATTCTTATCAGGACTTGAGAGGCTGCATGATATCAGCCAGAAAGAGATTTCCTCCCACTTGGAGAGTTTGGAGTGCTGGAGGTTATAATAGAAATGGACATTAGCTAATAACCCTTCTGGGAACTCTTGGATGGAAACTATGACACCTTTCATCTCCTGGGCTAGGAAGCAAACAATCAAGGGTTTTGCTTGAAAGATTTTCTTTTGTGCCAGAAAGAAAGTCAAAAATCTGAGGAGTGAGAGGCTGTCAGTAATGCCTGGAGTCAGGATATGGTGTGTGGAAAGTAGGGTTGAGATGGTAACAGCCAAGAGTCTGACAGAGCTCGTAGTTTCTTGTGCCTTCCTCTTATTTATTGCACAGCTCTGATGAAAGCTGCTGACTGACTGAACAGGTATCAGAATCTAACTGGTAACTTATTAGTAACTAAAGCTAGTTACCTTTCCTAGGATTATCACTAGACATTTGATTAAAAAAAATTAAAAGCAGTCAGCCACTGACATTAGCTTACTATTACCATTGCTTATTATTGAAATGTTTCATGAAAGCATCCTGGGAGACAAGGCCTACTAGAGTTTGTTATTTGTGCTTATCCCTAAAAGTTTATGTTTCTATTACTACCAAGAAGAACAAAGTAGCTTAGTGCTGGTAACAAAAATTAAGAATACTCCAAATATGTATCCTTTTAAGTTTACCTTTTTGTTCTATTGTATTTTCTTTAGACACTTATTTTTTTCTCAAGCAGTCCTAACTCAGATATGGTTAAATTTAGAATTTCTAATTTTTATTGCTTACTAAACTCACACATTAAATATACATCAGCTATATCATCGTTTGTCATCTACATTGATGATAGTACAATTAAATCCTAACATTGTAGAAGGCTTCTTAAACACAGGTAATATTCTTACCCAACCCTTTTCATAATTCTATTTTCCTTTCTGTCCAGTGGATAATGCCATTAGCTTTTTTAAATATCAGGGTCATTCCTGTACGTGTCCATAGTTCAGTCATGTTCTTATGCAACTTACACCTATATTTTCCATTTTTAGCTTTTTAAAAATTAGACTAAGGTCAGAAAGCAAGGCAATTTCTTGAGCTCTATAAACACTAAAACAGGATTGCTTGATGGTATTAATTTCTTACTCTTAAGAGAATAAGCCATTTCAAGAATTTGGCACTGGAGGGAGAAGAAAATTCCAGATGGACCTTCCAGCTAAGATATGAGCCTTTTGTGTTCCAACAGCTCTTAGAAAGACCTTGAGGTTTCAAAGACACAATCTATTTCCACGTATCTTGTAGTACTGACAGATAGCAAGGAAAGAGATGGACGACCATTGCACCATGACTGACAGATTTTTCCTTTAGAAGTATGTCTTCCCTTGCCATATCCTTCCCACCTCTGGCTGAAGTGCACTGCATGCACAGTGAGCATGCAAATCCCAAAACCCATTCCAATGCTTCACTGTCACATGTAAGGGAGAGAATTTATGACACTGTGCTGATTCAAAAGATGTGGCATGAGAAGTAAATATAGAAGTGGACTGACAAATTAGTGCAAAAGGCATAACTGCAGGCTTTATTGTCTCTGTCCTGTTTGATTTACTTTGAAACTTTTAATATTAGTGGTATGCAGCAAGCTCCCAAATTGCTCTGAATTAAGCCATTCCTACAAAAACATCTGTGTCATTTCCTTTCTCTGTTGTTTACAAGCAAGCCCAAGGATGGAGAATCTCTCTCCTGATAAAGGATTCAAGAACTGAATAGGCATTAAAGGGACACTAGAGAGAAATTCAAAATTTATACTGGGGGCAGGAATCTCTACTGTCCCAAAAGAATATTGTCATCACTGACCTACAGAAAAAGGTTGTCTCTTATGCTTAATCTTGGTTCCCAAATCATTGACTAAACTGGCTTGAACAAGAGGCACAGAAAGTGGCAGTCCTGACAGTAGCCTGAAGATTGTTCCTCTCTCCTAAGAAATTGTAGAAACTATCTCAAAATTCCTCCAGCTGAGAAGGATGCCAGATGCTGGACTATGAAACTAAGGATGCCATGTATAACATCTATACTGCATCTAGAAGGGGGAAACTAGTAATTTACAAAATAAACTTTGAATATTTCCATAGGAAAATTAGATTAGATTTGGACACAAAGAGTCTTCCATAGAGGAGCAGCAGTAGGAAAGAACAGAGTTAGGATTATTTTCCCTTACACTTTTTATGAGGGCTTGGTGCTGTAGTACAGGTAGGATACATGTACAACCAAACAGGCTGTACAAGCTTTAAAAGAAGGGATACAAAAGTGAGCATCCAAGAAACTGCACAGACTGCAAGAATCCTAAAACTGGAACTGGTTGAAGGGTACATGATGTATTACAAAGGAAAGACTCTGGCTGGATCATTCAGCCTAATTTTCAATAAGTTTTTGAAAAAAGTGAATAGAATGGCTTCTCTAGATCTCAAAATTGCTGTTCAGTGTCATTAAATATGCTCAGCAATCAGCTGGTACATATGATTGCATCTTGCCCTCAGTTATGTGACAACAACTTCCCCTTTAATTAAATGGGATTGCACCTGTGTAGGTAATGATACAATTGGGCCTATAATATATAATAAATACTCAATATCTTTGCCAAAAAATCATTTAGTTGCATAATTTAGTGAATGTTAAATAATTATTAGGAACATATTTACTGAAATTCAGTTGTTCAACATCTATCTTCATGCAAATTATTGTTACACTTCGATAAATATTCATAGTAATCAGAGTGTATTTAATTAACATACAATAACTTTCTCATTAAGTCTGAGTTAAATCCTTTTAAGGGGGGAGCATTTCATTTAAAGTGTTTCTGGAAATCTCTCTTTGGAAGCTTACATAATTAATCTTATTTTTGGTTTCTGACCAAAAAAAAGGGCAATTGATGGCTGTGAGGGATTCTCTATTCATAGTATATGATCCTGTGCTTTGATAAAAATTGAGCTAAAGCATTTGAGCACAAAACAAGAATGAACTAACAAATGTTTTATTTAACTTTCCTGTGATTTAATTTATTTCCAAATAATTTATTTGGAAGTCATAAAAGCCTTGAAATGAAATGACAGAACAATAAGATTTGCAGTAAGAGACTAAGTTACAAAAAAATTCAAATTATATCAGATAGTAAATCAGACTGAAGACAAAATTTTGTGGCATCTTTAGAAAACATGTAATTCAGTCACTCTCCAGCTCTCATTTAATTTTCACCTTATTTTGCTGTTTAGTGATTTGCTTGATTAGACCTAATAGTGAAATGTGTTCTTTTCTTTTGGTTTATGTACAATGTCGACCTTCAATTATTAGAAACTGTTTTGTTTTCACCTTTTAATCAAATTTTGTAGGATTTATACTTTCTGCTTTCCTTACTGTTAATTTTGTTTCATGCAGAACTCTAAATTCTTTTATGGAGTAAACCAAAGGGTTTGATACATCTGTGAAAAGCAGTAATTTTCATTTATACAAGTAATTTGAGATGTACCAGACATATTTCCTCCTTCCCACAAAAGACACCAAAGAAAGAAAGAAAGAAAGAAACAAACAAACAAAAAAAGAAAAATAAAAAAAGAAAAGAAAAGAAAAAAAAAAGGAAAAAAAAAAGAAAAAAAAAAGAGGGAATTAAGACCATAGTAAAATTCTGCATTCAGAGAGAACAAAAACATTTCAAATACTTTCAACATGTCAAAGATCAAGAAGCCTTGGAATAACCTACTGAATCATACATACAACTTCTTATTTTGAGGTGATTCTCCAGCACTCCTGATGTCATTTACCACTGTCTGAGTGTTGTAAACGCTAGTCTAGAGTTAGCTCTTCCTTCACAGTGAAAACTCAGTCAATCGTATCAAGTAGAACAGCATCAGCTGGGAAAAGCTAAAAATGCCAATATCAGAAGAATTACTAGCTTTGTGGTTAAGGTATTGTCCTGGATATAGTAGTGCAGAGGTTCCAACTCATCCTGCAATTAGTACAGATGAAGAGTTAATGATGTCTCTAGTTAAAGTGATGGCCTATTCTAGGACACATTGCTTCACAATAGTGTCTGAGGAAATCCTTCACAAAGAACACTTCACTGACACCAATACATTCATGTGAAAGTTGAGCTAGGCTTTTCTGACACAAAATTTTAATCATAAGATTCACAAAAAGGTGATGAAAGCGCTTCTCAAAATTGCTTCTTTTGTTCCTCTTTCCCCTTGGGACATAACCACTGTATGAGCTAGAGCTGAGGTTGAGGGCTGTGTCTGGGGAAGCAGATCTGCTGAGATGAGCTGAAGATCTGGGGATGAGGATCCTGCTCCTGGGACCATTTCTGTATTTTGTGGCAGCACAGGTTTCCAGCTGGCAGGAAAGGCTCCACCTGCCCCTGCAGCCTGGGGCCCTCAACCACCCTCTCCCTGCTCTGTCACAACATAAAACAGAATCTCAAAGTTTCTGAGTGTGGTAGAGGAGGAAGCCTTGTGAGTTCTCCTATCCTAAATATCTTATTGTCTGCATCTAAGAAGGTGTCCTCTGGGAAGAATGAGAGTAATTCAATACCCATCATGTAGCAGGGGCCATTGAGCTTTCAGATTTCCTTGGTAAATGTTGAAACCAATCAATCTACATAAAAGAGCACCAAAATCTTGTTCAATTAATGAAAAACAAATAAATAAACAAACAAAAAAACCCCCACAGTGAATCCAGATGAACACCCTTGATAAAAAGGAATTTGAGCAATCATAGGCATACAATGACATTTCAGGTGTTTTCTGTCAGTCTAGAAAAGTATGCTGTGAGTCCAGGGTCACATCTGCCACCTCCACAGAGATATTGTCAGCAACCCAGGATAATACTAGATACCTCTGTTAAGGCAGCTGGATCACTTCCAAATGCTATATGCTTTGAACACAGCATCAAAGAGCAAATGGGTACTCTGCATTATATTTGTTTTTAGGACAGCTGTGACAGATCTTATAACAAGTGGACGTATGCGCTGTAAGGTACCAAAAGTTTGAAGGACTCTGAAAGGAGCAGGAGAGACATTTTTTCCCCCTTTTCTTATTAAAAAGGTAGGACAACCTGCCCAGCCTTGGCACTGATGAAACCAGTCACACATCTAAGGAGCAATGAGTGCTTCTAGACACAGAGATTGTTGCTCATTCACAGTCTACTTTAATGCAGATTAATTTTTTCTATTTATATAACTCTTCTGCTTCACATATATGAACATTTAAGTACTACTACCCAATGCATAAACCTTAATCAGGGCTCTTCCTTGGCTTTTTATTTGTTTCATGCTCAACACTCCTTCTTTCAAAGAGACTGTCTTTGGGGACTTACAGCTCAAGAACGCCTCCTTGTTTAGTTTCAGTCCCCAGATTACCTATACCATAACTACATGGTATCCCCCCTTTTTAATAGGACAGATTTAAATTGGCCATAAGTACTGATGCATGTGAGGTTATAGACTTATTTACACTGAAATAAGGCATCTCAAAGCAGTTTAGATTTTCCACATGAAGAATCTTTGTGTCTCTCGGATGAGTAGTGTAACACATTGCTTCTCATGTTTAAATTTGGCAAAACCAAGAGTCCTGTTCAAGCAATTTTCTGTAGATCTTTTGATTTTTTTTTTCTTTATTACTGACTTCCTTGATCCTGTTGCATGGGATTCTTGCACTGATTTTGAAATCAAGGTGAACAGGACAAAGCTTTTAAAATGCAGCTGTTGTCTTTAATTTCTTAATAAATTTCTCTCCCAGACCTCCTCCCATGGATTATACAGAGCAAATAGGCTGTGTGGTTTACACTATATTTTACAGATGAAAAAGTTGAAGAAAACTCAATAAGAACATAAAGTAATACTAATTAAAATTATATATCAAGTATAAATTTAATCTTTAAAATGTCTTTGATACTTAGGAAATGAGCTTCATAACTCATTAGAGACTCTTTTGCTTTTGAGTTACTTTCCTTCCTTATTATTTAGCAACTGATTATGGTTTCTTCTCTCTATCCACTATACTTGCTTTGTGTGGGAGAATGTGTATATACGTAAAAGGACACACACTTGTATGCGTGTTTCTGTATTTTCTTATGAAAACAGCAAACACACGCTACCATTTCTTCCTCCTTCCTGAATGTGTGTCTTATCGCTTCACCACACTAGCAAATTAAAAATAATTTCCAATTTCTTTCACAAATACCTAGTGGCTAAAGATTATTAATGCATTTGTTGGACTGGCATAAATTCAAAAATTGCTCAGTTAGGGAAGAATATAAAGCATTGATTGTTTACAATCAGATTTTGTAGTCTATATTTTCCTCATGGAGGTGAAAGTTTATCTCACTGTTAAACAGTGGTTATAATTTCACCACAACTATTCATCAAAATGGGTATTTTGGAGCTGCAAAACATTGCTTTCTGAGGCTATGAAGTAAGCAAGCTGTTGCCCCTTCCTTTAATACCCTCCTTTAAAAATAATAGCTGCCAGCAAGTTATAGTTTTATCTCACATATGTGAGAGCACTCCAATAAATCACTCCTGCTTGCAGCAATCATAGATTATGAGGCTTTTATGATCATGAAATAAGCCCAATAGTCCACTGCTGTTCTCAGAAGACTGAGAATTACTCTGCATTATTCTCTTTGTGTGGATGTATGAGCCTCTTGTTTCTCAGGGGCTAGTGTTACATTTAGCTATGCTTCTGGTATGTACCCTGCATACTAGAAATGTTTCCTACAAGCTGGGAAACATTAGGGTGTTTTGTCAATTTCTGACATACTTTCCTATGAAAGAATCAGGTGCACTTCAGGTGTTTTAACTCCCTTAAATCATTCTTTTTGTTCTCCTTTCTTTTTCCCCAGGTACAAGATAATCTTCTACAGAGTGTTTTGAGAAGTTTTGGCACTGCAAGTAATACATAAAAGCCATTGGAATGAAGTCTATGAAGGAGGTTTATCATAATTCTTTCTTGGAACAATTATGGCAATTAGATACACTGATACTTTTGTATCTTTAGAACCACAATACTTGGAGAGAAATGATTAGAAGGAGTTTCTTACTGGAAATAGATCTAAAACTGTGGTTTTGATGACATTCTTAGCAAAACATTTGTGCAATAAGCAAGATAATGATGACAGATATCAAGGTCAGGGTAATTACTTTCTATATTTGGATTTGTATTACCCTGGGTGTTATATACAAACTATCTACAAACATCAATCTATTGCTGTCCTTCCTCAGGAAAAGACTTTTCACTTTTACGTTATGAGCTTTAATGCATGTGCCAAAATACAACCTAAAAAATTAAAAGTATTTTTTTAAACCCAGAAGGATCAGTATGAAAAAATAAAGAAAAAGAAAAAAGCAGAGCAAAGTTGGCTTTAAAGTTGCAAATATGCAAACTTGGAAATGCAGATTGCAAAAGAGTATTTTATCCAACAGAATGTTGGGTGGCAGAAACTAGCTAGCATTCAAAAAGGAATTGGTGTGTCAGGTTCTTATTTACATTTCTGATACTCCTGAAATTAATAGATAGCTATTTGCTTTAATCTTTTCATATCAGCCACAAAACTGCTTGTATATGTTTTATCATAATAATTTTGAAAGGAATTGAATTTTATTCCAGCGGCGTTCAGTTTCTAATTTTCAATCCCAAGTTGTTAGATGGTAGCTGTGCTGTAGGGTGATATAAGAGCCTTACACAAACAGTGCTTCAGAACTATACATACATCTTGACTGGACTAAATCAACAGAGATAGTAGTGTGCTGATTCAAAGGCACACATAAATGAAAAATGTTTCAAAGCCAAACTAATGTGATCTTCCGAGCCGTGAGTTAAATTTAATGTTATAACAAAAGACAAGGTCAGTAAAGTAAGCCTTATTCCTTCAGATTCTTTGCTTTAATGCTATTAAATGTCTGGACACAGTAAACTCAGTGCCCCCACCCCCAACAGATCTCCTTCTGAATTATTTGTCTTTGAAATTACTCATTTTTTCCTCCAGCTGTGTTGCAATGTTCAGCTGAGGCTATAAATAAACAGCTCTTTCAAATGTCATTGGCTACATCATCCTATGCATTGATCATGGAATAGCGCTTCCAAGTTTCTACTGCATTGTGAACTGGACGTTCCTGGCCTAAAATGTGTGTAGCTTGTGGTAATTTGGTATGAACACTCTTGATTTCATCAAGTTTTACAGTTTCTGTATCATCAGTCACAAATTTAAATTTTCTGCCATTTTCATACAGTAAAGTCATGATAAAATGTTCCTTAAGCTACAAAGTGAAGGGAAAAAATACTCTTTATCTCCGTGGTGACAACTTGTCTCTCTCTATTTTTCATCCAAATAAGTAGAATGCTGTAAATCCTGTCCAGAAGACATAGACTGGAAGAATTAATCAAAGGTTTGTTTATGAGCTATTTGGAGCAGATAAAATGTTGCGTTGACAACACAATTTACAAATTATCTATCAACATCAACTGAAGCGGAGCACCTGATCCTGATGTCAAGGAGAGCAGATTTGAGTCCCAACTGAAGACCTTTAGCCAGTGGGGTAACCCCCTACACAAATCCTCTGAGGATAGTCTTAAAAAACTAATACTGGCACCCAAGCATGTGCACTGTGATGCAAACATTTCACCAAGGATGAGGAATGTTCACTGTGCAGCTACTGAGCATGAACGTTCAAGTGGGTCAGTTTGCTGAATAGGACAGGTTATCGCCATCTGAAGGAAAACATACAACCTGAGATCCTCCAGCTTCTTTTGTGTAGAAATTGGCACTAGTGAACGTTTTTTATAGATAAACTTTTTAGTACGCCATTTGGGTTTCAGATTTTGCAAGTATTCTCATGGATATATTAAAGAAAAATAAAACAAACAAGAACCAATAAAACTACCCAACAAAAAAAATGCTCCATAAACTTGAGCCAGCAATATGTCCTTGTGACAAAGGTGGCCAACAGTCACCAAACACATTAAAAAAAAAACAAAAAAAATCTGTGATGGTCATCAGACACTGGAACAGGTTGTCCAGACTCTTCATTCTTGGGGACATTTAAAATCTCAACTTTCTTTATAAGAAATTAAACCATAGTCTTTGAAGAGTTTTAAATGCACATCCATCTTACTATATTTGCTTACATATTGTATACATACACACATACAGTTCTACAGAAATCCTTAAGGTATTTATATTTTGAGGTACATGGAATTCTTTTTCTGGCAATATACATGACACGTATAAGATTTTACTCCATCGGATAAGATTAAGACAGGACTTAATTTTTTCCAAAATCAAGGCCTGTTCTTGAAGTAGCTGCTGATGTCTTGCTAGTTGATGAATAGAAATAGAGGCTAGCTTTTGCACTGAGCAACAGTGAGATCCAGTGGAGAGAAGCAATAATATTTTAAGGGTCTTGGTCTATAAAAGAAGCAGCAAAACTATGACTATGTGATTCTCAGCCAGACATCATTAACTGCTGAATAACGAGATCCAGGAACTGTTTTTGGAATAAACCCAAGGAAATGTTGCTTGTATGAAAGATGGAGTCAGACTCTTTAATAAGGACCTGTATTGATAGAACAAGGGATAATGGTTTTAAACTAAAAAGGGTAGATTCAGATTTAATATGAGGAAGAAATGTTTTAAAATGGGGCTGGAAGTTTGATTTGTGAGAACTATGGACTGTTTATGGAAAGACAGGACTACGGACAGCAAGTCAGCATCAGATTCAAGAGATTTCTGTGAGTGTCTGGGTTTATGAAAGCCAGCACATTTCTCAGATGTCTTTAAAGATGACAAACTGGATTTTTGTCATCTGTGAGTTTAGTTGCCAACAAGTATTGGGTATCTATTAAAAGATGAGAAAAAAAAGGTAAACAATGCTATGAGGATTGGTTTGCTTCATCTTGTAGAAATTCCCATATAAACAGTGCAAGACATTAAAAATAAAAGCACTTGAGAGTTTTGCAGTACTCTGCAAATTGATTCATTCAAGAATCAATATATTTCTTATTGTTTGAACCAATTCATTTGCAGAAGGTGCAGTATTTCTCATTGTTTAAAGTAGTTCATTTGCATGGGCTGAATACTCCCATGCTTCAAGATGTTTAAATTGTGGAAAATAAGCCCTTTTTTCATGTTACTGGCAATGTACTGCAAGCAACAGCATACAGAAACAAACCATGATGCAAAAGATTTCATTAGATTATTAGATTCTTAGAGATTAATATTAAAAAATGACAGCATCCTTTGTAACAATAGGAGCTTTTTTTTGCAACAGCTAGTTTTAAAATGGAGTGTTGTTGTCCTTCTTATCATTTAGTACCAGATGAGAGTTAGAAGAAAAGCATATCCTCTATCCAACAGCTGGGAACCCCAGCTTCACAGATAAGAAAGGTTGTGTGAGTTCTGACAAAAACTGAAATGTCCTGAAAAATTTTCTAGGAATAATGGGATCTATACAGAAATGCAAAGGACAATTTAAGAGATTTGTACAGCCATTAATCTTATGTTTTAAGCTCATCATGGACAATGTGTACCTAATTCAGGCTTGCTATAACTTACACTTTCTTTTAGATTTCTGAATAATCATAGATAGATATTCTTTGGTATTAGGAAAAAATTAAATTCAGTGATCAAAAAACCAAAAATAATTGGTTTGAGCTGAAGCTTTCAGGCTGGTATGTTGGCATTTTGGATGTTAAATTGAATGTGTGAAACTTAAATGCAAACCTTTTTAGTAGAACTGAGTGGAAAAGGCCATCTAGCGTACATTTTAAGACCTCTTTTCAGCTTATTTTTGGAAGAGAACAACTTACTCTTCCTTTACTGTAATTTGTAAAGTTTTAGAGAATTATTGCTAAGCACTGCAGCCTAAAGTCCTTGAAAATATAACTACCTAGACTGGGAATGCATATATCCTTAGCTGCCACCACCATGTTCCTGTCTTGGCTGAAGGACTCTGAACAAGGCCATAAAACATCTTAGCCCCCAGGCCTCTTTGGTCCAGCTTCAGCAATGTGTTTTGGCTCTCTCTAAAGGTCGTGAAGAGACACTGATTATAGCTTGGAAACAAGAAGCCTCTGTAAGTTTAGATACTAAATCCTTCACAGATTGTTTCTGAAATTGATCTAATATGGCCCAAGAAAATAGAAAATTCCACTTAAATACATTAAATACATTTCCTTAATCCTTCTCAGTAATATTACTACAAAAATAAATGCAGATAAATGCAGTTTATAGTGTCGTTCCTAGAGATGATGGCTGAAAATGTGTCTGTTCTGAATTTATGAAGCAATGGTTGCTCTGCATATGACCTACTGCAAAGTGTCCCTGAATTACCCTGAGTGCAATGGTGGAGCAGCTCTTTGCAATCAATAGTCAGTATGAATTCACCTTTTTTTTTTTTAAAGCCATTTACTTGAAAATCTTGAATAACTCCTATCGGAGGTCCTGTAGTAGTCAAAATTTTCCAGGGGAACAAAGGCCAAGGTACTTTTCAAAAGAAATATTTATGATCTTATTTTAACCTAAAACAAAAATGGAAGCTGAAACATGGCTGTGGTCTTCTCCCAACAGCAGTGTGGTGTGAGAACTGCTTGGTGCAGCTGTGAGTAAAGGAGAGGCTGATGGGCATTAAAAAGTAGGAAACTAAAATTTGCATCAGCAAAGTAGAACATTCTCACCCATACAAGTCCCCATTAAGGGGATCTGTAGAGAAAGGTTATGTAACTTTACATTCTGGAAAAAAATGAGGCTCAAAGAAAAGCAGCTAGAGAAAGCACTGAATTATGCAGCTGCAAATAAACTCAACTGTTTTTCTATTATTGTGTAAATCAGAAAGTTTCTAGAATTCATGTGTTAGTAGATGGATGCTGTAAATATGTTGTAAAACACAAAACTAAAGGCTAAGTATTTTCAGACAGCTAAGAAACATGTGAATTGCCTAGATTTTAAAAAATCCTTATGTGACTGCTTATTAAGGTTACCACAAAACCTCTCTATTGAGAAAAGTGTTCCTTAGGTTTTAAGGTCCAGTACATTTGAAAGGCAGTAGTAACTCATATTTACATTTCTCAACATTTTTATTATAAAAGATTTTTTCTAACAAAAAGAAGCATTCCTAAAAAAGTCATCACCTGTGCTGCTTCTAGCAAGTCCTTGGAATACAACAATAAAAATGTTGTCAAGTTGTGAAATCACCTTTTCCTTGTCTCTTAAAATTCCATTTGTGTTTAGCCCAAGTATCAACATGCATTTTTTGATCACTACATCTTTAAGGCAAAATTTAGCATTCGGCAAAGGTGTTTTTTGACTGTCAATATTTTAAAGGCTTAAACCCAGCCTACTACCAACATAATAAATGTAAAATAATGTGTATGCTACTTTAAATGCTTAAGAATGAGATTGCACAGGAAATTTTGTTAAGTGACACCATGTGCTACAAGTCACTTTCCATGGCAGCTGATTGACTTAATAGCAGTATAATGTCCCCCATGCTTTACATCTCTCTTGCAATGGTTAAGGAGCTGTTGGAAAAACATTGCAATTGTACCTAATGAAAATTTTTAAAAGTTAAAAAGCTGTCATTTGTTCATAGAAGTCAAGTCCTAGAAGGTTTTAAGAATGCCAAATTTATGGTTACAAAGTGTCCTTGAAGCAGACCTTATCCATGTGCGATGATACACAAAGCTATATGCAGAGATCTGACTCTCTCAGCCCTGTGAGTGCACAGAGGTGGAACAGACTCAAGATTGTGTGATTGATTACATGTCTGTCTGCTTCATTTTGCACCACAGATAACTTGTTTTTAAATACAGACTTTCTCTGGTAATTATAATAATTGGAATTAGGTAGCTGCATTTTTATGTATTTATCAAATATTTGAAGATATTTATCACCTGTCTCACATTTCATAATTTAGAAATGAATTGTAGAGGACAACTGAAGTACAAAATCTTTCCTATTTATGCTCCCTGTTTCCTCAGCCTTATTCAATAAAAAAGAAAAATATTTAAAAAAAA
>WBNO01008144.1:0-40033 GCA_013400575.1 Peucedramus taeniatus | reverse complement strand
AAAAAAAAAAAAAAAAGGGGGTCCTGCAGAGATGGTTCCCTATTCCTGGGATATGTTTCAAAAGAGTTCCACTCAGGGACAAAGGTCTCCTATGAAGAGCAGCTTGTGGGATAGATGTTTTTGATTATGCATTTCATAGAGAGGTTATTTCCTCCACAGCACTTCCATAATGGCCTAACACACTTCAAACAAAGGCAATATAAATGAGGAAAATAAATCAAAGGCATTTTGGCAAACTAAATTCTTTGGATATAAATTTTGCCTTTAGATATTATGAACACATGAATCAAAAATGGATGCCAAAAGAAGTGTGGAGTGAGTATTAAGTCTTTAATTACTCATTGCACACAGCAATTATTTAGGCAACAAACATTTTTAGCCATTACTCACTGTGTAAAACAACCTTTAAGAAACTCAAAGGAAGTACAGTGTGATACATAACTTTTTAGGCATGTTCTCCAGAAATAGTCTCTGGGTGCACTACAACTTGTTACAACTCACTCAAGAGAAAATCAAGTGCTTTGTACACTTAGGAATTATTTCAGTCTATATGTAACATAACTTTGCAGACATATTTTGAAGAAAATAAAGATGATTAATTAATTTTTTCAAAATTCAATTCCAATTTAAAAATCCTCTCTCCATTTTAGTAATACTCATCACTAAGGCTTTTCTCTTCTGCCACGAAACCTATTGAGCTTCATGCACAGCAGTTAGAAAAGAGAAAACTTCTGGTCTTCATGTCAGGATACACATTATGCATTTGGAGACAGGGTATTTTTGTTTCCTGTAGCATATTTAATATTCCTCAGAATAAGGCTGTGTTAGTGCACTATGTATAACATACTAAACCCGTGACTACTCGGGGAAGCTTCAGCTGGAAAGAATGGCTGCTTATGGCCCACTGGTGGCTCAAAGCAGAGTGGGTGCTTAAAGACATGGAGAGTATCTGCCTGTCTGAAGGGCTGCCCAGGGCTGGCTCTCCCTGCTGCCCTCTCACACAGCCTAAAGCAGTCAGCCACCCAGGGAAATACTTCAGCTTCAGATGCTCTGCATCATTTTTACATCATTTGTCAAGTGACTGTTTTAGATTAGATCACCATTTCTAATAAAAAGTAATTTTACTCAAGCCATTAACAAGAAGCA
The DNA here is from genome assembly GCA_013400575.1 of Peucedramus taeniatus. Lineage (NCBI taxonomy): Eukaryota > Metazoa > Chordata > Aves > Passeriformes > Fringillidae > Peucedramus > Peucedramus taeniatus. The sequence continues at coordinate 38,887 of WBNO01008144.1, read as the reverse complement.
GCCTACAAGTTACACATTTATATGAAGTGAAGCAAATCACCTACAGCACCTGCAAAAAATTATTTCCTAATTATTTTTACACAAGAGAAGAATGGAAATCGTTAGGAAGAGAGGCTGTTTTGCAAAGGAATCCAAAGTAAATTCATTGCATAATTCAGAATTGTATTAATATTTCTTCCATCTATCTTCTTTGACATCTTGATGTCTTTGATAAAAGATGCAAGTGTTGCAAATATGCCAATACAAATCAAACTTGCTGTTTAGTTCCCTAAAGTACTAACAAGAAGAGTATGAAAAGAGCCCATTATACTTTCTTTTTTTAAGCCCTGGTTCTTTCTATTCCTGCTTGCTTCTTCTGTTTCTTCCTCTTCTGCTTAAAGCCTTAGCTCTGTGTAACCACTACTAAAGATACAGACCAGGTCCTGAAGGGCTTATACTCTAATTTAAGATAAATTTCAACAAGATTATAATAGAGCACAAGGGGAGCAAAGGCTAAGGAAAGACACTGTCTAACCATACGTGTATTACTGTCTCTGTGCTCAGTTTGTTTCCTCTCCCCTTTTAAAGAATAAAGGTACACAAGACCAAAATTGGGATATCTTTATTCATTTTGGCTAATGCAGAAATAAATCAGCCAGTAGCACAAGAAAAAGAATAGACCCCTTTACTCTTCACTCTCTTTTTCTCTTTCTTGTGTTTGAAAATATAGTTGCAGACAAATTTTATTTTTTCTGCTGTTCAAATCCAGGGTGAATCAGGGTTCAAGAATTCACAACTCATACACACCAGAGTAAATGTCTCTACAGGCTGTGAGCTCTTACTAACAGAGAAAATACAGTGCTCTTTCTGCTGCATTTGCTCTATTAATTACAGAAATGTCTTCTCTGGGAAAACCGGGACATATCTTCAGCACCATTTTCTACAGACAGTTTGTGAATCACAAACCTATAATCCATGGTGTTCAAGACTCCTACTTAAAAAGGCTCAGATTTCCCATTTTTTTCTGTAAGATAAACTTAAAAAGGTACCTCAGTTTTCAGTTATTGAACTGTTAAATTCTGTTTCTTTCTACCATGCATTGTATTATCTGTGGTCCTTGAACAACATGCTGGTATTTACAAGCACATAGCACGGTTTTGTTTATGAAGGTCAATCATTCTGAGATATTAAATTACTTCACTGACTATGTAGGGAATCTTATTGATTATACCTTGGGATAATATTTGCATTTTTTGCTTTTTATCTATTTATTCACTGGATTACAGATGCTTTAAAGCCAATTAGAATTAATACAAAAAATGTGAGCAATCACATTGTTTACTTTCCGTATATAGGTTTTCTTTCACTTTTACCAATAATGATTTATGCAAACTCACCAAGACAGCTATTGCTTCCATTGTGGAGTTTATTATCTCCAAGATGAGCAGACAAGTCATTAAGCTCCCACAGAAGGATTAGCATAGAGAAAGATCACTGCATTGTGCTTTTCTGGTTACATGGTTCGATACAATGATGGTTTAAGGAAGGAAAAGCCAATTCTAGCATTGTCATTATAGAACACTCTATGTTGTCAATAGGCAGTTATTAATACTATCTCCTGTAAGAGCTACTTGTCCATAAAAAGGTCTTTCTATCATGTACCAATGTGATCAGTACTACATGAAAATGACTTGTGGAGAAAGGATTTATCTTTCATATTCCTTGGGGTGCTGGTGGATGAGAGGCTGGACATGAGCCAGCAATGTGCACTTCACAGTGCAGAAAGCCAAACGTGTTTGGGCTGCACCAAAAGCAGAGTGAGCAGCAGGGCAAGGGACTGGATTCTGCCCCTCTGCTCTGCTCAGACCCACCTGCAGTGCTGCACTCAGTTTTGGGGCCCTCCACATAAAAAGGTTGTGGACTTCAGGGTGGGTTGTGAGACACTCCAACAGGTTGCCCAGAGAAGCTGTGGATGCTCCATTGCTGAAGGCCAGGTTGGATGGGGGTCCTGAGAAAAGTGGTCTAGCAAGAGGTGTTCCTGCCCATGGCATGGGATTTGGAAGTAGATGATCCTCAAGGTCCCTTCCAGCCCAAACTATTCTGCAATTCTTTGAGTACCTAAAAAACATTTTTCCAATTGTATCTTTTAGTCCAAAAGCCCTGTAATGATGCAAACCTTCTCTTGAATGTTCTCTCCACACTTGAGTACATTTCCTCAAAACAAACTAATTTCAAATAACCAGCCCAGTTAATCTCTTCTTAGGGATCAAATTCTGGGTACTTTGCTCCAGCATGAATTCAAAATTCATCCTACACCTTGCACTGAATATGCCCTGTGTGGCATATCTTTTGACAAATTTTTGTGTCTATTGCAAACCAGAAACATGATGTTTAGTATTTTCCCACTTGATAATAAGGATTAAAAAAAGGAAATAAAACATCTTTAATCAGGTTTTATGCCTCACTTGATATAAAAAAATTAAAAACTGCTTTTGTTTTGCAAGACACTTAGGGTGGGGAGCTCATTTGATTATAGGTTTTTGCAATCAGGAAAATCTTTATTATTCAGTGAAGAATGATTTTTTACCCAAGTTTTCACTAAGTCCAGCAGTGTTCACTATACCCTGACAGCCAGGACATATCCAAGACATCCCAATGAGGCATAAAAATCATGAGGCTGGAGAACTACAGCCTTTTGCAAGGGATGGGATTAGGGTTTCACCATTCTCAACTACATCATTATACCACACTGTCACATTTAAAAAGTTGGAAGTGTTTCCAATAAAATGAGACAAATACTGCTTTTCATTATAGATCATATTTAAACTTCATATTTAAAGCTTCTGTTATAGGCCACATAGCTCATGTGATGTTGTCCTTACAGACCAACATGTTACATGATACTTTGACGACTGAAACATGGGATTCACACAGATTCAAAGGAAGGGATAAAATAAATACAGTGCACTTATTCCTCAGGTAAAATGGGAAGACTGTGTCAGGGACTGGAAAAGGGAGTCTGTTCCAAGACATCTTGGGGACTTGGAATGTGTGGGCATGGGTCAGGCCTTGCTCTGTTTAGGTAGTTCTCTGGTCCCCATTCCTGCATTGGAAAGGACCTTCAAGGTCATCTAGTTCCAGCTCCAATGGCTACAGAAATACATCCTTACACATCATTTAGGTTCCTGGATAAGAGCATCTGTTCTATACCGATATGACAAAGTTAGACATGCTGTTACTTTGTGAAAGAAGTCTTTTATGAGATATTTTTGACCCATGGTAAATTTACTAACTTCCAGAAGAGTGTGCCACAGGTAGTTTAATCTGCAGGAAGTAATTTATCAGTCACCAGCTCACCAGTATCCAGTGGCCTAGAAAAATAAAGTTCTAATGAAATATAAAAAATTAACAAATAAAAGTTTTATTTGATAAAAATTTCCTCTGCAATAGGTCAAGATTCATGAATTACTAGTTTCTAAGCCCAGAAGGGGCTGTTATGATACCTTTGTAGCTAACATGGGATAGAACATCAAAATTCTCCCATGTACTCAGCAACTGTTTTGACTACAGGAGTCCTTTAAAAAAGATAATTTGTACTGAGTTAAAGGCCTACAGACTGGAGAATCTGCTCTATCTTTTAGTAACTTTCTGCAGCAGCTGAAGGTTTTCACTCCTAAAAAAATGTGCCAGACTTATTTTTGTCAAAATTCAGCTTGCTACTGTTAGACTGTTTTAGGGCCTTTGTCTCTTAGATTAGTGTCTGCTGTCAAAAGGTCTGCCTCCTGTAAGTACTGCCTTAACTGAAGAGATGAGTTTGAAACAGCCATTTTGAAGTGTATGAGTGATAAACTGAAAGTTTTATGCAAATTTTTGCTCTTGATATTCTTATTCTGTTCAAACTGAAAAAGTTAAACACGTCATCAAATACAGCTGTACTTGGAATCACCAACATTAATTCAAAAGTAAACTGAACTTTGGTATAACTTTCTCTATTTAATATGTTATTTTCTTTCCTTCTTCTGTATCAAGAAGAAATTGTTTTGAAAAAAAAATCAAACTCTATATAGCAATGAATAAGTACTTAATGTCTTAAGTTCTTTTTTGTACACTCATTTAAAACTTTTCACTTTTTGTATTTTCAATAAAATGATGTTTTTATGAGTCATAACTTTAAGACCATATTATTACAAAGAATAAATTTTATAGGAATATAGTCTGCATTAGAGCTTTCAAGTGTTCAACATTGTGTTTTCCATGAAAAGATACTGATTTTAGAAATGGGGTTCATTATGATGTTGGAAATACTTGGAAGGCTTGAGAAAAGGGTATTTTTGTAAAATCTTGTCAGTGGAAAGATGACTAGTATGTGCTAAAAATTAACAGGGGTTATTTAAGGCCTAATTAATTCCTCTGGGCTTTTAAGATATACTGAGCTTTGTAAGTGTTCACCACTAAATATTCTGCAGCAGTGCTTATAGTGTATAATGAATAACACTCAGCAGTGATAGCACAGCATCATCCTTATTCCTTCACAGCAAGTTTTTCTCAATTCATTCATCATGTCTTTCAGCTTCTTACAGTTACTCCATAAAATCAGCCCCACTCTATATTCAACAAAAAGGTTATCAAAAATAGAAATGCCTTGAATGTTAAATTTGTTTAGTAAGTATTACAAGTCTATGAATATGGAGTACATGAGTTTATCATAGAGAGTAGAGAAATATCCAAAAGGGACCAAGATCTGTCAAGTCAAATGGAAACCCAAAATATCTGTTCCCCAGCTAAGAAATTCCTTCAGAAACACAGGTTCTTGTTTGGGTTTTTCACTTTTGGCATTGAAATAGGCCATGTTCTCTAAAATTAGTACTTTAGTTTCAGGAAGGTATTAGGTTTTTAATACAGCTGTTCAACAAGAATTCTGAAGTTATTTATCAGCAACATCATAAATGTGTTTCAGCATTTTATTATGGATAGCTTGGATGTTGTCTAAATAAGAAATGGAGACCAACAGAATCATGCACTACGTCCCTTAGATATTTATACTTGCAAATGGCTTTTAAACCTTTCTCAAATCAAGGGGAATTTTAAAGTAGATGAGGAAAATTTCCTTCCTTAGGCATAGATGATGAACAATTAATATAGTGGAGAAAATTTCTTACTGAAAGCATATAGCAGTGGTTTTGAGAAACAATAAAAGTATGAAATTAGTTATACACTAGAAGAGTGGACAGTGAATTAAGATAAAGTGAAAGCATTTAACTGTTCAAAGACCAAGAAACATAAAAGTCATAGTTAATATAGTTTTTCTCACAGCTGTAGAGTAGCCCAGTAGCTACTGAAAAAGCTCATTAATGTCCATGCAATTAACTATAATTAATACGACACCCCAGGAGTGTCTGTCCCTGAGAGATAATGTCAGCCCTTGGGTGTGACCTACTGTGTGATGTTATCTCAGCATGGCTCAAATTCCATACCCTTCCTGAGCTAATAAAATTAAGGTTCCTTCAAAAGGGCACTTTGGTAACTTTGGTTATTGAATTTCATTTCCGTGGTCCAGAAAATTAGTCACACAACAAGTACAAATATGAAAAAAGAACATATATAACAAACTGATCACAAATTGATTTAGCAGCAGAGGGAGGAGACAGAGCAGTCAAACCATGAACAGCATATCATGCACTAGCAGAGTCCTGCAGAAACATTTGGAAACAAAACAAACAAGAGGCTTTGAAGCCAGTTAGCAAAACTATGTGATCTATCACACTTAATCAAAGACTGAAGCTATCACCTGAAACCCCTGCTGTCTTGATTATAGCTAATTTACAGTAAGAAAATGCAATTCCTTGCTGAGAACTTAAGACTTGGAGATAGCATGCTGCTGAAAATGTCCATCAGTGCCTTCTGCAGACACAGTTTGTTTATGTTGTACCTTACAGATGCAAAGGAAATACAGAAATGGCTGGAGATTGCAGGGGCTGAGCTGGATGTTGGTTTGAGTACTACAAATACGGTGAAGGGAAGATGATAGGAACTGCTAAGATGACAAAGGGAGATCCTCTGGGTGTATTTGCTGCAGTACAACATGGAATGTGGAAGCTGGCAAAGGAGGCAAGGTATCATAGAAACTATTGCTGTTTCACTGGCAAGCTGCAAATCATGTTGATGTCCCTGGAGCAACAAACCTGTCAATAAACAGTAAGGGGGGCCATTCAAGAAGCTCAGTCAACATTTATAGTTAACTGAATCTGATGTGACCATACTAAGACAGAACCTTAGAAGGAATAACGTTTGGGCCTCAGACCAAACATGGTGGAGCTCATTAACCAGTTGTGCTGTGCAGTGATGAAACAATGCTTGTGAACCACCCCCTGGCAGTAAAGTGTTTGGTGATGCAAGGATCAGAGATTACATTACTTCTGATGTCAAAGTGAAAATGCTTGAAAATTACCTAAACATGGAATCTTTCCCACCAGCAATAAAGCTTGCTCAAAACAACATGGTTTTAACTTGCTCAAAACAACATGGTTTTAACTACAAATTGTTTTCTCTAAATACTCGTTTCAAAATTTTCCAGTTTTAAGAATTTAAAAGAACCCCCTCTTTCTGTACATCATCATTTAGAAAGAGTTCAGATTTCAGCTTTATCTTTCAAGCTTTTGTAGTACTTGTGAACCTTGTTCACTGATATATTTGATTGTAATGACGTTCTCCTTCAGAGTTTACATGGTTATGTTTCATGTTCTCATCATTAATGTATCTCTGCCTATGTATGGTCCATGAAAAGGATTTGCTCCCTGCCTATAAAACACTTAATTACAGGAGACTATAAAATTAACCTCTTACAGAGGTTTTTTAAAGATGTTTGAAGAAGGTATATAGCTGGGAAGTACATCGTGTTAATGTTGGAGGGGCTCAGTGTATCTGGGTTTATTATGATGTTAATTACATGAATAGGCTTTTCCTTTTTTTTAAAGGAATCTCTTTTTAGTGTATATTTAATAAGTAAAATAACCATTTCTTGTTTAAAAATTAAAAATTCCTACCTACAAAAGGAATTTAGATCAACTTTTAACTCTGTTTTCCTCTCACTGTTAAAAAATCATTAAATCCCTGTACCTACATATATCATTCTCTGAAGATATTCTTTTTGGTAACAAATGAGGTGACCAGATGTCCCAGTTTTTCTAGCAAAAATGTAGTGTCCCTTTTTTCTTTCTTCCTATATGGGTCACTCAATCCCAGGTTTCAAGTCCCTGTCAAACATCAAAGTAATGGCAACTCTGCAAGAAAAATCTGAAAGAAATTTTTCTGAAAGCAGCAGGTTTGGATTTCCAATGTTTATAACAGCTTTTCAGTTTTGTATAAATTAAATCTTTTGGGATAAAAACAACAGCAACACAAAAATACAAAAGGAAGTTTAAAAAAGCAAATTAGATCTCTGCTACAGCCCCCAATGCAATTCCACTCACACAGTCTGCCAAGAGTGTCTTAATAAAATAGTCATTAATCCATAGACCTGTAGCTGATATATATGGAATTACATAATGCTTCTAATGATACTTACCTAATCCCTAAAGAGTGATGGTGAAAAGAAGGTGTTCACTATTGATACCTGGAGTTGAACAGGGAGAAGACTGGTCCAGAGCTGCTTTGAAACTCTGGATAAGCAAAGGTGAGGAAGATTTCTGACAGCACCAAAATCAAACAGAGGATCATATTAAAGAGGATAATGAGGAAAGACCAACTTGTCCAGATCTTGTTTGCATTTCTAATATTTGAAAAATTTGTCTTCCCATTAAACGTTAAGCTTGTAGCTAAACAACTGTTGTCTTGTTTTGCCACATGTGCTGGCTGAGGTAATTTTGTTCAGTGGCTGGTATGGGCCTATATTTTGGATCTATGCTGAACCAGGGGTGACTGTAAAGAGATGTTTTTCTTACTGCTGAGCACTCTCTACAGAGCTAAGGAGTTTTCTCCTTTTTATACTGCCCTGTTGGGAAAGGAATCTGGGAGGAGACAAAGCCAGGACAGGCATCCCAACTAACCAAAGGGATATTCCAGACCATAAGGCCCCAGCTTTTAAACATAATGGGTTCACCGAGGTCCTTGTGGTTAAATGGACCAAAAAAATACCAACCAGATATTCTCAAGAGGCCAAAATTGTTTTACTGGCAAGATATAGAAAATCAAGGAACTTTGGCAAAAGCTTTAGTACAACACCAAATTAACAGAAAACACTTCTCACAGTATTAATGTGGCCCATTCAACTTAGCAAACTATAAAGCTGTTTGATGTTAAGTTACCCAAAATGTTCCAATAAAAGGGAATTAGAAGAAAGACAGAAGGAGAGAAAAGATAAGAAACACACACATGCAGCTACCAACTCCTGGGTTCCAGCATGGATCAGACACACACTCCAGTAGAGGGTAGGATCAAGACCTGCTCATCTCATGCTCAGCTTTAAATATCCAATGGCCTCTGTGGACCCACTCCCTAGGTGGGACTTCTGGTCACTCGGCCTCTCAGGAATGGGGGTAGCACTGTCTGAGGTGTGACAGTGATTGAGAGCTCTGCCAGGCTGGAATGCAAGCTCCAGGGGTGTTGGGACAGTTCACTACCTTGGCAGGGCAAGGCCCGACCTAGCCCCCTGCCACACCCCGCAGGCATCCCAGAATGTCTTGAGAAGTCACTCTTTCCAGTCTGGCACAGACCATGTGGCAACATGCTCAATATGCAAAGTGAGAGGAGGAAGGAGAGGACTCCTGGAGTGATGGCATTTGTCCTCCCAAGTCACTGTTGTGCATGGAGGGGATCTGCTCTCCCAGGGATGGCTGAACACCTGCCTGTCCATGGAAGTGGTGAATGAATTCCTTGCTTTGCTTTGTTTGCATGTGTGGCTTTTGCTTTTCCTATTAAGTTGTCTTTATCTCAACCCATGAGTTTTTTAACTTTCACCCTTCCAGTTCTCTTCCTGATCATGGTGGCTGGGGAGTATTATGACCTGTCCCTGAAGATAGGTTAAGAGGTTCTTGTTAATAATAGATCCTTTTGGGCAGATTAGAGTGAAACAACACTAAATGACCAGTGTTTATAAATATATATATATCTGGTAGGTTTATTTCAGAACAATTTAGTTGTAATAGAAAGGAAGTATGTAGTCAGTTTGGTTATTATCTGTAGAAATATAGCAATATAAAAACATAAAAATAACACTTAAGAAAATGTACAAGGAAAAGAAAGAAAGAGAGAGAAAGGATAAGAGTAGAAAGATATCATCACTCATGGATCGATCCAGATGAGACTTGATTGTTGCAATTTCAGAGTCTGTTGATTGGAATGTTGCCCAGTCTTGATCCATCAGGGGTGGGGGAAGCCTGCAAAACACAAATTTCAGTGGGTTAATGGATGCTCAGGGTCAGGTGGGAAGGCCCAGGCATCTCTCCTGGTTGGGGGGTAGTTTTACATTGACTGATGTAACACTGTGGATCACGTGTTACTCCTGGCGGGAGGCTCCAGAAATAAGTCTGGGGATGCTTCAGGGGTCTTTGATGGTTTGTGACACCTAACACATGACAGCAGTCTCTCATGCCAGCATAGCTGAGCCAGTTATGTCCCGTTAGAAAGGATGAATAACTTTAGGCCTATGTGTGACTGCCCCAATACCTACCCCGAGGGGAGTTTTACACCTGAACCAGTTGTGTTAGGGAAGCCACAGTCATAATAAAAAGCACTATCCCACCTTGCAAGATCTTCTTATTGGCCTCTTCCCTTACCTGGCTCAAAACTCAGCTGCTGCTAACAAAGGTCGGTTTGTTGTGGTCAGTCTCCAGTGGTGGACGTGCACTCCTCTGCACCCGGGCTGTTCTTATGCAGGTCAGAGGTTTCACCATGGCCCAAAACCCTCCTCCTCACCTTCAGTTTGGGGAGGTGTGTGTGCAAACCTGGCCTCAGCAAAGCACCTGCTGCTTTTGCAAATGGGCCATTGTTTGAGTCATTAATCTTTAACATTTCAGTCTCTCTCAGGGAGTGAGCCAGCGGCTGCGTGGTACTTCTGGCTGGGGTTAAGCTACAACACCAGTAAAAAGCAACTGCAGCTGACATGTTTACAGGAAAAGTGGTTGATTGGACACCAGTAAATGTCACAAGAAGGTGAGTAGGAAGTGGTCTATGTAGTAAAAGTTTGTTGGAAATCTACTTCCAAAACACACCAGGGTTGGAAGACTAATGTACGTCCATGAGGAGATTACTCATTCATTATTTTTTCCTGAGTATAACCTATATCATAATTTTTCAAATTTATTTGGGGTAAGGGCGGATTATAACCTTTTGGAGGGCAAGTGGGGGGGGAGAATATACTCACTTGAGTGAGCAGACTGTGGCAAGGAGTATCGCTTACATGGATACACAGTTTTATTTCAATTCTATGGGGATTAAAAGAACAGCTCAAGACAATGTTTGTAAAACATTTATCTATAGCCTTTTAAACTCTGTTCTTTTAAGGGTTAAATTTATATATTCCAGCCCTTAACCTCAGACCAGTGTACTGCTCAGGGAACACTTCTTGGAGCAGAAGCTGAATGTCCTATTTCAATTATTAACACAGTTTTAGGAATTTTAGGACCTCCTTTCAATTTTTCTAGTGCTAAGTAAAATTTGAATGTAGAGACATAAATTTGACATTAGCACATTTTACATCATTACCAAAAGGAATATTTTTTCTGAATCTATGGGTGAAAGCAAAAATCAGTATCTGATTTGTTTGTTTGCTTGTCTATTCAACACAGTTCATTCATCTTCTATAAAATAAGATAACTATTTCATGAAGTGGTAGTATGCTGATAAAAAAGAAATCTTTGAAAGGTAAGATTGATGTGTGTTGTATCAGAGAGATAAACACTCAAAGAGGATTCAAACACAAGGCTGTCTGACTGCATCTTGACTGCCCACCAGCTGTCACGGATGAAGAATATCAGCTTCTCCCACTGAAGAGGAGGTGGCACTTTGCATCCTCTCGGCACTTCCCGAGTAACCAGGTATTGCCTGATGGCTGAATGGCTCCCTAATGCTCTGTGATGGGTGAGCTGTGAAGAAAGGGTAAAATTTACCCCTTTGATTTTTGTCATTGTTTTCTCTCAGGGATACGTACAAAAATAATGAGATGAGAAATTGTTCCTTCCTACAGGGATTACTCCACTCCAAATAATTGCTAGTGGCTGGTGCCTTTGCCTCTCTCTGTCAGCTAGTTGTTTATTTTTGAGGTTTTCAGAATTACAGATTGTAGCCCAATCCAAAAAAACGTTTTTCCCTAAAAACAAAAGATGTTTCAGAAAGTAATAATTTTCTCTCTCACATCAATAACACACTAGAGTGATTCCTCTAGCATAAATGGGTCACTTTAAGCTTTGTCCAGGACCAAATTTGTGCTTACACTTATTTATAATACTCAATGGATCACTTCTTTAAGCTGTTTCTAGGACAACACAATATTTTCAGGAAGAAAAGAGTGCCAGGTTCTTGTTCTACCTCCTGAAAACTAATCAAAGTCTTTTTCTCTGTTGCCACAGCCCCTGGCACTCACAATATGCTTCCACAGTTGGGCAGTTGTTGAGATGAAACCACTGTCTGGTGAGCGAACCGTGGCTGTCTCACAATTTACCTGCCCTTCTCCATCTGTCTCCCCTCACCAGCTGTGCTTGAGCCCTTCAGGCAGGGACAGAAGAATTGGATGCACATAAAGTATCTCTTCAGTGCAACCAGTGTAAATAATTGTGTTGGGGTTCTCTAGAAGACAGAGAAGGAAGACAGATGCACTATTAAATTAACCCACATCAAAGGGAAAGAGCAGAAATGATCCTTGTATCCTGATGAAGTTAGAGAGTCAAAACTCTGTGTCCCTCATTGGCTCCCATAAAACTGTATCAGGAGCCAAAGGGGTTTGACAACTACAATTTCCTCTTACAGGTTTTTGACAAGCTCTGTAGAACTGTATTTCAGAGTCTTTGGCACTGACAGACTGACAAACACTAGGACTGTTATTCATTACATCAGCTACCAAATGGGCTTGAATGCACATTTCCTTCAGCTTGTCTTCCTCCTAACCTCAAATATGGAGCTGCTGCAAAGTTTAGTACATTTAAGATGACTACAGATAGTGAGGAAAGGTAGAATTTGTCACAGATGATCACGTTTGTTTTGCAAAAATAAGTTTATTGTACTTGGCATAGCAATAAGAAAGCCAGGCTAGCTGGCCAGTCAGCCCTAAGAAATAGTGAACAACATCTGTTTAAGTCTCTGAAGTAACACAATTCATGCATGGCATTAGGTTATGTTGCATCATTTAACACAACATAAACCTCACTTACCTTTTCCTCCCTTTGCTGCTTTCTTCCAGTATATTCTCACTCCAACTGGCTGCAAAAATGCATAACTGTCTTTGCTGCTTTAAAATTCCTGGGTTTTCCCCTCTAACTTTTTCAGTTAATGTAATTTTTTTTGTATACTGCCTTTCTGGGAACCACTGAACCCACATCCAAGAAGTGTTATTTCTCCCTTATGCATCTCATCATAAGACTTCTTTGTGTTTTTTTTTTACTTAAGTTCTATACAAAACTAAATTTTATTGTTATGTCTGAGACATTGTCATACAGGATGAGGCACAAATCATACTTAACCAAATTTAATGAAAGATTGCCATCAGGTGTCTAAATGTCTCACTTGCCTGTTTAGTTGAGTTATGGCAAACAATAGTACTCAGAAACTTAACATATGCAACAATTCAACAGTTTTTTTATTATCTGGACCTGTTTTGTGCAAGCTCTATTGAACTAATTTATAATAATGGGATTGAAAGCACCCTAATTCAAATATAAAATAGATAGAAATATTTCTTATTTTTCTTGCTTCAGAATGATTGCTTCATTTAGGAATATTAATAATCTGATAACTGAGTCTCTTCATTATAACATAATGCTCAGTTGCATAGGGAGCTATTCTTTATTCAGTGGGTTACACAGCAGGGTATCATGGGGAGAGAAGATGTATTAGCCTGTATTCAGAGTTTATATAAAAAAAATGAAACTGCAGAATAATAGAATTGCATCTTTTATATAGTGCTGCTATTTGAAAACAGAAGGACAATTTTAAAATAGGAAATTCTAATCAGTATCTGTTAGAAAAGTCACATGTGCATTTACTCATGTGACTTCTGCCTTGCCACACAGTTGGGGTATGTCAGCTAAGCAGTTCCTAATAAAAACCATTCAAAACAGAGGGGCCACTAGAAATTGTTCTTGTCTGTACAATTTTATGGCTTCTGTCATGTGTTTCTCATACCCCAAATATCTTTCACTAATGTCAGAGGGAGAACCTGTGCTGCTAAACAAGTTTGAGTATTATAGTATATATGAAGAACAAGGGCAGAGATAAAATGATGAAAGGAATGAACCAAGAAAACAGACCAACCACAAATTCACTGGAGTTAAGCACATCCATATATAGTATATTTACAGAGCATAGGGATGGTCTGCACTGGGGAGTGCTGCATCCAGAGGTCTACACAGTAGACTCAGAACCACACAGGTCCTACCGACGTGAACGGCAGAAATAGCAGCTGCATATAAGAAGCAGCCGCTCGCTGCTCTTCCAGAGTTAATTAGCTCTTCTCTTCAAATGAGCTAATTAGCCTGGGCACAGCCCTGCACTGACATAACCATACCAGTCCTGGAGCTGACTCATTATCTGGCTTGATATCCTCTTCATTCATTTATGTGAATACTTGCCCAGCTCTGAAGAAGAGCATGCCTTGGTAGTTAGGTACCAGCTTCTGCACTAATTAGTGTCTGAACATTTTATGAAATGTGGAACAATTTCAAGAGGAAAAAAAATAAATGTCTCAATGCTTAGTGGTTAGAACACTCACCTATAAGGAGGGAGGAAAGCAGATCAAATTCTTGTTTTCAGAAGCAGGTGTAGGTAACACCCTTCTAGGTTCATTTTTTTGTGGTTATCAAAGCTGCTCTCAAAAGATACAGAATCATAGAACCTAAAATAAAGGGAGTTATGGGGGGTTGGGTTGTTTTTTTTTTTTTGGTTGTTCCTTGAAATGCTTGGTTCTTCCACTAAACCAAAATTCAATTACTAGCAGATCCCTAATAGCAAATACAGATTATTGACTGCACTTGAGGCCAACCACAATGAACTACTGCCTGAGGGTTAAAGCCATTCCTGGGATTAGGTAATACTGCCTGAAGCCAATTGTAAAGAGCGCTTTAATACTTTTGAGCAATAGTTTGCTGCAATTTCCCTCAGACCCAGTGAGTGATTAATTAACCTTTTAGAATCTTCTGGGTTAATGGAAAGTTTGCTCTGGAAAGCTCCACAGATTGAAACATGAACCAAGATCATCTGCAATACCAGAATATACATGATCTTGGAAGCCAAACCACAGTTTTCAATGCTTGTTAGGCTCTTGCTTCAGCCTGAGGGCAGTAATATCCCCTATTTGTAGTCAAATGAGCTTATGTGACATTATCTCAAATACTAAGAAGGGTTTTTGCATGTATAAAATAACCACTGTTTATCTTATAACAAATAATTATCTAGAACATGTCAGCTCAAATTCTACATGTTTTTAATCAAGACAGGTATAAGGGGGTCAGAAAATTGCCTCATGAGAGATACATAGAGTGGATACAAGAAGCCCAAATGAAGGAATGATCGTTTGTATTTCTACCCACCTCAAATCGTGTAGATGTTTGTGTGTGGATTTATGCTGTGTTCAAGACAAGGAAAGATGTTTGTGAGTTGTATTTGATCAATTGCATGCCTTCCAAATCCTAGGTTTATCTGGGTAAATAAGGTTTTGAGGTAAAACCAAACTCCAAGCATGTATTGGGGAAATAACTGTACTCTTTAATAACTGCATCTTTAAAAGATTATCAGCTCAACAAGTGTCAAGAGTAAGTAAAACAACACAATCCTACCAGATGCCTGCTGACTGTCAGTAGCATGCTTATTGAAGATTTCAGCATTCCTAAGTTCTGAAATGGCTTCAGCTTAAGAGACTGTATTAAATGCAGATCATTTCCGAATCCCTAACTCCAGCACTGCAGCAAGGCATTCCAATGATGACACAATGAGTTACAGTCTGCCAGCTTGGCACAGATTCAAAGTGGCAGCAGCTGAGGTGGGCTTTAAAAACAGGGATTTTTTAAATTGGATTCAAAATCAATTAAAATCCCATTACAAACATAATTGTAGTGATACAAATCATGAAATATTTTCTTTTAGAATAAACTATAAAACTGAGGAAGCTTACATAATTAATACTATCTATTGCACAGATAGACCCATACCTTTCAATCATGTACAACCTACATGTCAGGAGAATGCCTTTGGAAAGTCCAGAGTGCCTTTTCAACAGGAGGTCAACATGTACCTCATAGGATTCTGAGTACGTATCTCTAGGTAGATTTGATTTCCCTCCCCTCCTCAAAGTTCCATATTAACCATTCCTTTTGGAGATTAAATGCCAGCATATCTATATTAGAAAAGAATGAGACATGCAACATGATGGTCAGCAACTCAGTAGAGCTACTGGCCATACATCACCTTTTTGATTCCTGTATGAGAAAATAATCAGACAATTTTCTGCTGGTGCAAAGTCAGTGCGTGTCTTAGACAATGAAAACACATCCTTTTTTATTGTGAAAGAATGTGCTTTAATTGCTTTCTGAGGGGAAAATAGGGGAGCAGGTAAATAAAAAGCAAACATCTCTTACACCAAATAGCAATATTAAATTTTTAGTTTATTTCATCATTAATTCCACTTTTTCTGAGCTGTCAGACTTGCTTGGCCTCTTCTACTAAAACTACCCCCACAGTTTTAAGTGCTGGCACTCAGTTCTTACACAGCATGGTCTAGTCAAAGCTGGATTATTATCTGTTTATTTTTGTGGTCTTGTAGATCTTTATGCTGATGTTTGTACTATGGCGAGGAAATTAATGACTCAACCATTTTCCAAAGAGGTAAAATAAGACAGACACCTTTAAATACAACTCTTCAAATTTATAGTAAACTTAGCTTTTCAGTTTCTTCCTCACTAATCTTGTTTTATACAGCATTTTTAAAACAATATTGCATTAGTAAAAGCTGCCAGTCACAATAAATTATCAATTTTCCTTCTTTTAATATTTTACTATAATGCTTTAAATACATATTCCTGTAAAGATTAGGCATATAATTTAATTGTCCTTGTATCAGATGAAAAAAACCATGATTCCCCACAGCAGCCTATTGACTCCTTCAACCTTGCCTCTTGAAACCTTACTGAACACAGAAGCTGATACTGCAGGTTTTATATTTATAATGATTAATTAATTCTGCACTAAGCAATGTTCCTGACTGCAAGAACAAAATCCACTTTAGAAAACATAAATGACAGCTTGCCTAAAATAATTAACACCAGTGCTGATAGAATTGGGATGTTCTCCCTCTGCTTTACACTAGCATATTTGAGAGAATTTAATTACTAATATTTCTGACTAGCAGAAGAATTGCATTAAAAAAGCACTTGATGTGGCAGGATTGAAAGCTCATTCAAAATATGTTACAGAAATATAATGGGGATGGGATAAACCCTGGTTGAAAATGGAGATATAATTAACCCACAGTTAAACATACTAGACTATTTCTATTTTTTCAAGGAGAGAAGATCACATTAAAAATAACCTGCGTGGAAGTATCACCTCATTTCTTTGCCAGTCAAACAGCCAGGTAGGGTTTGGCTGTGCAGCACAGCAACCTTGAACTCTTCTACCTATGTGCAGAATAAGTCAGATAAGGTCTGTCCTGGTAAAGGATGGTTCCACCAGTGAGCAAAGCATGCTTGGCCTCACAGCCTGGGAAGGGCCATCCTTCCTCCATAGCTCCAGCAGGAGCTCTTTTCTCACTTCTCATTAGGGATGGAGTTTTGCCTTTAACATGCTGAATAATGTTAACCTACATGCTATTTTACATGGGGTCTTGAAACAGGACAACTCTTCCCTGGAAGGAGACAGTGGGTGCTTTCTGTGGGTGAAGTGGCTTTATCCTCCAATTTTAGCATTGTGAATGCTTACAGAATGTATTAACTTTAAGCTGCAAGCTCAAGTGACTGATTCCTGTGAGATAAATAAATGTGACAGGAACATAGGAGATTGCTGTATTTCCCTTCAAATTTCTGGAAAGATTACATAAAAATTATGATGAAAATGCAGACTCTCAGCCAGAGAAACTAACATGGAGTTATTGTAACACAGTCTCACTCAAAGTTAGGACTACTGTGGGTAAAAGGATGTGATTGTACCATCACAGCTTCCTCCTTGTTACACTTTACCACACTAAAACCTCCCTATTTCACATGTTTATAGTTTATAAATAGGAAGATGGGCATTAAAATCCCTGTGAGTCCATTATTATCCTTTGGTGCAAACCCATATTGGTGATTGTTAATCAGGACTGACACACATTTCTACATTACCACATTTGTACCAAGGGGTACTTGTTGTTCCCTGGATGGAGCTCAGGAGCTGCAACATCAGAGGTACAAGTTTATGAACATGTAAATACTTACAGCACACCCAATCCTTTTTTCTAATATATTTTTTCTTCCACAGTAGATGAAGGACCTGAGAGCTGAGGAAATCAGCTACTGTAGTGTGTCCTTCCTGCCCCTGGTAGATTTTAACCACAAATGTCATCCTTTCCTCTTTTATTGGTTAGGGCTATCACAGAAAATCTCATCATTACCAAGGGCCCAATTTTGGAAGGGAGAAATCCATAAAGAGTAAATGGGCAATCAGCTGGCCTATTTTCCAATATGTTCCATCTCCTCTAGTGGCTTGTAGGAATATGTTTTGCCTTGCTTAAAGATGCAGTTTTGCATTTCCTGTAAACTCATCCCTCTCACTTGTGAGTAGAAAAAGGGAGAACCAGAAGGCTTGATTTACTGAAACAAATACAGGCAGATGTAAATTGTCTTCCTAAGGCAGGACATTCTCTACACCCTGGGTGGGATTCCTCCTAATGAGCAGTAGGGATTGGAAAGGGCATAAGAAGCAATCTGTAACCTCTCTTTAGCTATTCCTGCTTAATACTAATTATTACTTAATAATGCAAAGCACTTGTACTTCCTTTTAAATGTTAAAAGTGCTGTAAAAGAATTAACTGTTTAATTCTCAGGACACCCTTAAGAGGTAGGCATATGAGTATCATCTCCATTCCATACTTCTTTCCATAATAAGGGAACAATTAAAATTAAATTGATCAGCTAACTTTATAGAGACCCTAATTCCTACAAATAGGAAATAATAGGCCTAAATGAGTATACTTCTGCATGTTTAAAAGCAGTATTCATCAGATAGATTACAGCTGATTTTTCGATGTAATTAACTTTGTATCCAAAAATCAACTTTATTGGTTCACTTCTAGTATATTAAGCACAATAGGAGGGATGCCCCATTTTCTCTGGCAATAATCAGGTTCCCTTCAGCCTTGTAATTGATTCAAGCAGGAACCATATTATTGTCTAGTAAAACAGAGCATCCCTCCTATTATCCTTAAGTAGCAGTCAGTCTGGGAAGAAAACAGTTACAATGATATATGAAGTTAAGACAGATGCCAACTAAATAGATATCTGAGTAAGCTAAAAAGAAAGAATTAAATAGTTTGAAAAATCAATAAAAGGTACTACTTTAGCTAACCACGGTGCATCTCATCAACTAAACTCTCATTATTGTTCATATCCTGACTGCCCCAATAACATTATACCCTGCACAAACATAGCAAGCCCAATGGCCTCATATCTAATTTGTCAGCTTTCACTTCTTTCCCACAGTTTTTTGTATTCTTTCTTCTGTATTCTCGCTCCACTTCCCTCTATTCTGAAGTCTCCACATCATTGTCCTAGTGCACCCTACTGCCAAAGGATCAGAGGAGAAAAGAACTGATTCCACTGCACCGTCTGTTACAGAGGCTCAGGTACAGTTCTGGCAAAAACAGCTTGGTCAGTATAATTTACATCTTTTTGGGTTTAATTAAATGGTAAGTGCATGGTGATGGTGAAAAAACCCTGTAGTTCTGCTGGGAAATAAGCATAAGAGAAACAATACATTTCTGCCAGGTGAACGGGTCTCAGAAGGACGATGGGTGTTATGTGCAGCTAACAGAGCTTGGGCACAGCAAGAGGAATGAGGGAAATATGTCTCTTCTGGACATGAATCTGATAAATGGCTCATTTTCAATATCTACAGTGGAGTGTCCGAGCATTGAATCGTAGCAGTGAGTGACTCCTTCAAGAATTTCTAGGATTACTCTAGGCTAGTACTGAGAAAGGAAAACAGGAATCTGACAAGTACTGTTTTAGCCAAAACAGAAGGATGCCTGTTTCTTAATAATGGAATGAACTTTTCTGAAATAAGAAGAAGAAGTACATGTTTCCAATTTTGGGTTCATTCCTGATCAGGTTTGGACAACAGACTCAGAAAAGAGGAGAGATAAGTGACCTGCCAGAGTTGCTCTGGTCAGCAAAGAAATATGTGCTATATATTCTGGTACTGAGCTTGAGCTTGAAATTGCCACTTCTTCACACAAGGGAAGTCATAGGCCTAAGTTATGTTTCAACATATGTATTGTCTAATTAGACCCCTGTGGCTTACAGGTTAAAAAAATTCCATCTTTCTTTTCTAGAAGCTCAGGTCTTTATTGGTCAACAACTTTCTATGGGATGTAGCTAAAGTACACCACATCTCATGTGAGCTAGTGCTGTCTGCACATGTAGCTCTCTCATGCTGTGTTCTGGTAAGAAATAAAGCACACAAACCCTCCCCTCCCAAGCCTTCAGCCAGCTCACACCACTTAACATGAAGAGAGGGCATCCCCCTCCTTTCAGAACACTCTCTGCTTGCACGCCTGGACAGGAGCTGGGGAAGGTAACCTTGTAACACCAGCCACAGCCAAACATAAAACTGAGATTCTCCACTTCTGTGTGAAGACGAGCAGACAAGGATAAGTCATCTGCAGCATCAGTTGTCCCATTTCATTGTTTTGGAAAAGCAGGGGAAAACCCAGGGGTAGACACTGCACTTGGCTGGGAAAACCAGCTTTCTTCCCTGTCTGAGCTGGGGATGTGAATGCCTCTGTCCTAATTTGGATAAAACAGAAGGCTCTCATTGCCAAAGCCCATGGCTCAGACCTTGTCATGCACAAGGTGTACATATACTTAATGCAATTTCCAGTGGAGAGGGGGGAGAAAAATACTCCCTTTTCAGCAGATTTGGCAACATTGCAGTTATACTTATTCTGATCTGTCCCTGAGTAGCTTTTATGCTTTTCTTTCTTCTTTGCCCCTTACAATCCTTTCATTGAAAGAAAAATCTATCATCTGTTCATTCTCAAAACAGACTTAAGAGCCATTATTTGTGGGAACCAGATGTTAATGATTTCAGGGCAGTTACTTTGCTAAATCTTAAGTAAGAGCATGACATGTAAAGTGGGGAGGAGGGAGGCCTGTTATTTTCTTGCAGCTTAATGTGATGCACTTGACTTTTGTAATTGCCATCACTATTTGGCAGAGTTGCCCATTTAGGAGGACATTTGAAATATTTACAAACTTCCCTTTTAATCTCTCCAAGCCATCAGTTTAGCAGCAAATAATCAAAGGGATGAGTTAAAAGACAATTGAATAATTGTCTGAACAGTCCAGTTCAGTACTGATCTGCAGCTTGCATAATTCAAATATAGCTACTAAATTTGCTTAACTCAATCCCTACTGTCTTCACCTTTAGACATGGTTTGATAGCTTCAGTCATGTGGCTTTCCAATTTCCCTCACTTATCCATGAGAGCAGAAATATCAAGTCCATTCCATTTGTCAAAAAGCTTTATTTAGGATAATTTGGCCCCAAAAGTTCAGATCAAGCAGATGTAGACAGCAGGGGGATTGCAAACCTAAAGCCAAAAGACTATTCTTGAAAGAACATAAGGCATTATTATGGTAAGTACAGCTAAAATTTCCTTTTTCTTTACAATATTTAACATAAAAAATGCTCCCCAGGAGGGTTATTGACCAGGGCAGAACATCAGGAACATTATCTCAGTCTTGTACCACAATTTAAGAATAAAGAATGATATTTTATTTTACCTTTCATCTTTTCTGTGAAACAGAAGGCCAACTTCTTTCCCGTTTAATTTCAGAAGAAGGAAGTCCTTTCCAGCCTTTATCTGAGATGCTTCTTAAAACCTTGATTATTATTTTAAGCAACTCCTTTTTATACTAGTTTAAAGGCATTATCTTACTGATTCTACCAAATCCTTTCATGGATTCTGCTCTTGAAAGGTTTGAGGTGGTGTTGTTACTCCTAATAAAGCTGGATGTAAATATAAAAAAAAAAATATAAATAACTCCTCAACATTTTAATTTTAAAAAGTTACATTTTATACATTTCTTTCTTTGGTCCTGCACTGCCCAAATTTTTCCAGATTAATAATAAATGTTTATTCAAGCATGGAAAGATTATTATTCCCATATACAAGTGAATAGGTACTTGGATAACAAAGCGACAGTCAAACCCCACATCTTTAGAGTGCAGGTCTGTGAAGAGTCTAACTGTGTAAAGTGTTACAAGAAGCATAATGACTGTGTTGTTTCTTCATTTCATCTGTACAAAAGGTTCAGCCAAGAAATCAGTCCAGAAAAGCAGTCAATATCAATGAGACATCTTCTTTCCAAAAAACTGATGTTTTTCTTTGTCAGTGAGATTTAGGCAGGCATTTATTGAATACCATTATGTGCACCTCCCAAAGCATTTTGGTGTAGAAATACAGAAAGCTTTCCTGTACTTAGTTTCCCACATTTTCTGAATCCCCCTTTAATTTTCAATGTCTAAATTATTTGGGAGCTGTTTCTTTAGTGTTCAAAAGTGAATGTTGCCTGTTACATGTTTATAGCTTACCACAGCAGCATTGAAAGACAAGCTAATCATTTCAGGTATTCAGATAGTGTTTATGTCTGAAGGATGTGGGGACGCCTGATCAGGTGGGAACATCTACTGAATATGACTGAAAGTCATATGTATATGTGATTTCTTTTTTTTTTCTTTTCCTGCCAGAATTAGGATTTTCTTCTGAAAACAAGTTACTGGGATTCTTTTTAAATTTTATTTTAAGGTGAATTTTTGAGCTTCAATTAATACCAAAAAGGATGCTATTTTGTCACTAACAATAAATCAAAACACCTTTTCCCCAGATAGTTCACCTTTGCTATTTTTAATTGTGACTTCGTCCTCTTACCCACAGTGGAAGCAATTAACCTGCTTTATGAATAAAGTCATTGGACTAGCAACTGAGAGAAGTGGGCATCCAAGTAGTTCAAACAAAGCTACAAGGTTCTGTCCTGGAAGAAAAGGAAGTGACCTGGAATCTAAGCTTAGCCTGCTGCAAATAAAATCTGAAGGAAAAAAGGTTGTGAGTTGGAAGAAAAGAGACTGAGCTTATTTGGTACAAAGTGATATAAAGCTTCAAGGGTCAAGGAAACTGCTTGTGGTTTCTCTCCATTCTTGAAGTACAGATGAGATGTGCATGAGGCTAAATAAAACAGATAATACAAAGAATATAGTTGAGTTTTAGCACTGATTTCTTAGCTCAGCAAAACTAAACCAGAACACCACAAATCCATGAGACCTTGGAAATGGGCAAAAGGCAGCAAAATTATTGTAACCTATAATACTGTCTGCCCTCTTTTCACTGATGCAGCCAGGACCTAGCAAGCTTCAGACTCCATTTTACTAAAAGCCTAGAGATTTAGAATCACAAAAATACATGGAATGCAGACTAAAATACAGTAAAGCAAGGCCATTGTAGTTTACTTTCCTTTGGTACATAATAACCTTAATATAAAACACAGAAGTTTTATGAGATTTGACAGAATAAATAGATTTGTATCAGAGCATACCTCTCCTCTCCTTTCCTCTGAACCTCAATTAATGGCAAAGGCAGTTAAATGTAGAGGAGCTCATTAATCTGTCTGTATCTGGAGTGTCTTACACAGATACCATGCTAATCAATGCCTGCGAGGCAGTTAGCATTGTGCTTATGTAAGCAGCACTATACAGGCACAAAATCCACTGTTCTTTACTTGCACAGTGTTTGAACTAATATTTATTTAATTTTGTTTAATAGTGTCAGTAGGCAGTCAGAAACTGTTAGCCTTTTTTCGTAGGAGGTGAGTAAATTGAAATCATAAAACAACACAATTAACTGAAGATCGTTTTACTCTGAAAATTCCTCACTCTGAATAGAGTTTAAATGCTAAAGAACATTTATGCAGAAAAAAAACATTGCACTTTGCCCCTATTTTTGGTACTGTGAGAAACCTATGTGAAGGATACAAACTCTTACTGTTGCCCTTACTGTGGTTAAATGTTTTCTATCCTTCCAGTTTAAAAGGCAGGAAATTGTAAGTACATTTTTCATGGCATCAAATAAATGCTGTACATCTTTAATTAGCAATGTCTATCAGTCTTGGGGGTAATGCAGACATAAATAAAAGCTACAAATGCTGATATGCATTCAGTATAAAGCAGAGCATAGATGTAAAGATTAATAAATGAAAGGAAATCATAAAGTTTCTGTTGAGTGCCACAAACAGCTGCACTGAGAACAGCTACTTTTTCACTGAGGCATTAAGCTCAAAGTATTACAAACATGACAAAAAATGAAAGATTTTTATACAGAACTAAGTACTGTTCAGTGATAAAAATAGCTTTCTTCATTCTTGGTTAAACAGAAGGGAAGCACCCTAACAGCAGTAAAGGTCCTTATCTGCAGAGAACAATAAAAAACTGATGGAGGGAAGTGATCTTTCTCATCTTAGAGGACTAATACAGTTGATGCTTGTTGCAGATTATCTATATGCAGGACTCTACAGTATCTTTCAGATTAATTTAGCCATTTAGGAATCTATTATACCTTTTGGGAAGTGACTCAATTTGGAGATTCCTAGTGAGTGGAAATGAAAGCAGTAGCTTTCATCTCAGTACAGCCTGCATGCTGTAAACATTTGAATGATGTGATGCAGTTGTGAGTTTTTTACAAATATTATACAGCAGCAGTTATATAAATCTCCAATATGATTTTGATACAAAAAATCAATAACTTAGGAGGGTTGAATTTCATATTTGGAGAAGTGAAAGACTGAGAATCTCTCTCTGTGCTGCAGGGTGCCTACATGGCTCCTATTGCCACAGACCCAGGCACAGGGACACCGCTTTGAGCCTCAGATGGGGTTCTGTCCCATTGCCTTTGAAGTCCAGTGGCACAAGCTGTACTGATTGTATCACATCAGGGTGAGGCAGCAGCTCTTGAGAGACTGAAAAGCAAGGCTTTCCTGCTCCAAACAGAATTGGGCCTCTCTGTGTCAGAGCCCTTGGCAGATTTCTGAACACAACTGTATGAGTTCATCTTACGCATGGCTGCCATTGCCTCCACTGTCCAACCCAGAACAAGTGCTTTTAAGGCATCATGTGCTGCTTTGAGTTGCTTGCAAAACTTCACAGTTCAACTGAGGCATAGACATGCAGCTGTTTATACCTCTCTCTAAGAAATCCTTTATATTAACTTCTCCATATTTCCCTTAGCCCAAGACCTGATGTCCCTACAAGTTTAAATGAAGTCCATTGATCAGGTGGGAGATCAGAAATGTTGAGAAAAATGAATTTATTGTGCTTCATGCAGAGTTTGGGACACAGCTTTGCAACATATATTCCAAAAGGAAAGGTATGAGACATTTATAAATGTAATCTTTCCCAACAGACAGACCTAGACTAAATGTGCTGTGATGATTATTAAGATAAATAATCGGAATGATTATAAAATGGAGAGTTGGTTTGTGTATGTGGAGGATGAATTTTTCTGTCAAATAAATGTAGAACTATCTAAGGAGACAAAGCAAATACTTTAATTGCATAGTGCATGGTGTTTTGTCTGTTGTTTAACTCCACAGTCATATATCAGACTGATTAGTGAATTTTAAAAGCAGAACCAGATACTACTGTAGCTTGTGAGAAATAATCCCCTAGCTAAAGGAAGAGAGGCATCCAGACAGCCAAAGCTATCAGTCATAAACCAGCAGCCAAACTGTGGCACTTCCCCAGTACTAATAAAAGAGAAGGTTCAACTACATGGAGTTCTCTTTGCTCTGGACATATACATACTTCTCAGGAGAAGATAAATCCATGTGTAATATATCACTGGTTTTCCATTTCATCATGATGAATTCACAGGGTAAATTACATAGTCCATCCTGTGTTTTACAGAAAAGCTAAATTACAATGTGCCCTCTATGTGGTCCGAGGGATATTGATTAAACTGCTTCAGAGTTTGAAGAAGAAGAAAAAAGTAATGTACTGATTTTCCTCATCTACATCTTTTTTTCCCATCTTCCCATTTTGTGGCAATAATTAGTTTGCAGAAATCAACAAGACTTATTTTCTTGCTTGAAATACCACACTTATGATTTTATAAGAGACTTCTGGAGATTTGGGAGTGTATTCTTCACTTAACACAATGTCTTTGGGAACTCTTGTTCCTCATTCTTTTCTTAGCTTGAATAGCAGACATTGTCTTAATGTCTGTTTGCTTGCAACTTGTAAGCACACAGATATGTGAAAAAAGAAAGCCCGCAGAGACACTCCAATATTGCAGGGTAAGCTGAAGTGAGAAATATTTAATGCCATTCCAGAGATTCACTGGCAAAAAGCTGCAAATGAAAATTATTACAATGAGTATAAAATTATTATAAAACTGTCACATTTCTAATATTTCATATCACTTCTGACCATAAGCTCCACAGCTATAAAAGCAATATCTTTTGCTCTTCCATGTGCACAGATGATGGTTTGCATTCTTCAGGGCTTATCATGTTAAAATGCCTTTAATTATGTCCCAGACAGCTGTTCAGAATGTACTCTTAAACCTCTTCAAGGTCAAAACCTTACTTCTTTCTGATCCTCTGATCATCATTCTAAGATTTCTGTTTCATTCACATAATATCTCTACTGTTCTTGGGAGTCGCTGTACAGCCCCATAGGCCACCCTGCCATATGACCTCATCAGCTTAATTGTGACTTCGAGATGCTGACGTGCTGATGTGCTGGGATCCTTTGCTAATCCTTAAAGGTCAGATAGATTGAAGATTCATGTGTGTTCTTATTTAATATTTGAAAAAGGTGGTAATACTATTAAGGTACCATTTCTCTTCCCCCATGTCTTCTCCTGTGCCAGGGGACACGAATATCAAACATATGGTAAAGAGAAGGAGCATCTTACAAACTTGTGTTTCAATGACATACTGTAATGAAAATGCAGAAGAAAGCATGGGTTCCAGTCACACCCAGAACAAGGCACCTTGGGAGCCCCAGCCTGTGCATGGGTTGTGTTGAATTTAAAGAATTCTTAGCTATGTGGCACACACTAATAGACTCTACTCCCAAACCATTAATTTAAACTCAGACACAAAAACTCAACAATCTTCTTCATGGATCACTGCACTTGTTAACAAGTATCAAATAGGATAAATTGTATATTATAGCACTGTCTACTAGCTCTGCTATATTTAAATCTTTCAGTGTTTCTATTATTATAACACCCCTTTCTAAGGGAATGATAACATCCACAAATTAAAAAAAAAAAAAGTTATATGAATTGATATTTTCCCTTTAAGTACATATGCTCCTCATGAAATATTCTGACCAGTGTATATGCTAGGAACTTCAAGAAAGAAAACTTCTACAGTCTGAAGCAATTCCAAACTTCCCCAATCTTTATAACCTCTCTTGCTGTGTCCTCAGATAGACACAGAGGTCCATTGTGAATAAATTACTGCAAATATGCTTCAGTTCATTAATTGAATCCATAATAAAATGAACTTCTTAAAAAGTGCAAGCTACTATACACAGTAAAATAAACAAATACATTGACTCTGTTAAATATAAAATCAAGGGCTATCATTAAAACCGAACTGAATGTACGTCTATATTTCATTCATGTAACTATGAGTCAGAAAAGGAAACGTTCCTTTGAAATGAATAAAAATTAGCATAACAATGCAATAAAATGCAGTCATTGGAAAGAAATGACCTTAACTTTCATTTAAGACAATAGCTAAGTATAACAACCTTCCCAGTCCCAACAAACTTTCCAGTATGTGTATCCCATTTAAACAAATATCAAATCATGTCTTATCAAAATCATCTTATACAGGCTTTATACCATTATTCAAAAAGAAAATTACCATTTTTTTTTTCTGGTCACTTAAAGGACAGTTTTGCTTACCAGAAATTTAAACAGAGCTGTAATTTTTAGTTAGATACTGGGAGAAAATAATAACATGTATTCTTGTACTCTTTAGAAAATGGAATTTTATAATTTCCTTTCTTGGTAACAGAGTTACATACTTACGTTTCTTTCCATTCTACTAAAAATTGAATGCAATTTCAGTTTAAGTGTTATCTTCAGAAGACAGATCTAATCCAAAAAGAAAAATATAAACAGTGTGCAAGATGCAATGTCAATAAGAAAACAAAATGGGTCACAATGGTGACAACAATGATAATAAATCATTGTTTAACTTGTTTATGAATGACTTGGATGAAGGTCCAGATGCCTCCTCAGCAAGTTCATGGATGACACAAAGCTGGGAGAAGCTTTGGGCTGATCCCCCCATGTGCCGTGCAGCCCTTCAGAAGGACCTGGGCAGATTCAGGAGATGGGCAGGAAGGGACCATTTGAAATTCCACAAAGGCAAATGCAGGATCCTGCACCTGGGGACGAATAACCCCAGGGACCAGCACAGGCTAGGGGCTGACCTGCTCTGTGGGAAAAGACCTGGGGGTCCTGGTGCACGCCAAGTGTCCATGAGCCAGCAGTGCCCTTGTGGCCAAGAGGGCCAGTGGTACCTTGGGGTGCATTAGGGAGAGCATTGACAGCAGGTTGAGGGAGGTGATCCTGTCCCTCTACTCAGCCCTGGTGAGGTGCATCTGGAGTGCATCTGGGCTCCTCAGTACAAGAGAGACAGGGAGCTCCTGGAGCAGGTCCAACAGAGGGCTTTGAAGATGATGAAGGGACAGGAAAACCTCTACTAGAAGGAAAGGCTGAGGGAGCTGGGCCTGTTCAGCCTTGAGAAGAGATGACTGAGAGGGGAGCTCATCAATGTCTGTCAGCACCTGAAGGGAGGGTGGCAGGAGGATGGAGCCAGGCTCTTTTTTGTGGTGCCTAGCAACAGGACAAGAGGCAATGGGCAGAAGCTGATGCCCAGGAAGTTCCACCTGGGCATGGTAAAGACTTCTGTCCATGTGACTGCACATGGAGCAGGTTGCCCAGAGAGGTTGTGGAGTCTCCCTCACAAGACATTCAAGAACCAACTGGACACAATACTGTGCCATGTGCTCTGGGATGACCCTGCTTGAGCAGGTAGGTTGGACCAGATAACCAAGCCATTGTAGTCCCTTCCAATCTGACCCATTCTGTGATTACTGAATTGGTGCATATATGGACACACACACCAGGTAGATATACTTGTGAACTATTCCTAAGCTGACTATGACTTACTTTTGTATTTTTGCATATATTTTCTTTTGAAACCTTCTTGGTCAGGAGTCACTGGTCCCCGTCTATTAAACAATCCTAGAGATAAATCTACAAAATGAGGAAGATCTTTTAAAACTCTGGTTATACAGGGTTTGTTAATTTACATTTTTGTGGTGTCAGGTTGAAAGGGTTTTTACATAGGAATTATGCAGCTGATTACTCAAAAGTCAGTAGTCTATTTTTACAATAATTCCCCCTTCTCTTCCTAACCTCCAGTAATATTAAATAATTAGAATTTAAATGTCCTTTGTGATATATTTTTCTGGATGATACCGTGACCTTTAAAACCAAACATTATTTATAGCACAAAAAGCACAAAGATTCCTGACCCAGAACTATATCATTAGAGGAGACTGAAAGAAGCTAGTCCATCAAAGTGTAGGATATTAAACAGCTTTGTTTGTCTAGAAAATGCATAATCAGCCCTTCAAACTTTTGTTGTGTTACCTGTAATTAATACTAATTAAGGCTGAGGCTCTCAAATATGAAATGGTTGAGAAAATCTGCAGGGTTTGGTTTCCTATTTGTCAACTTTTATTTGAAAACAGCAGGTTAAATTCTGATCTGAGGAATGTTTAGCCTCAAACTATCACGCAGATTGTTTTGTATCTATGTAATTGCCAGCCTGCTTTGGTCAAAACTCCTTAACACTTTTTATTGCTAATTTTGGCAATAAACCTGTTAATTAGTTAATTGTAAAACATTAGTGAATCAAGTAAAAAGGATCCATCTGTTTATAAAATAAGATTTCTTCTGGGCATAACATTTACAAACCACAGTAGTAGACACCATACATCTATTTTTTGATAAAGTCTCTCACTTCTTTTGGAGCTAAAATGTAACTTTGAAGGAGATTTGTAATATATCACGCACAGTTAATACCATCAGAATCTTAATATCATCAGGGGGACTTGAGAGAGCAGTGAAGAGCTATAGTCCCTCTCTTCTTTATGTCACTGATGTGAACCTGGTGTAGACTGATAGCAGCCATAGAGGTGGCTGAATGAAAGGCTCAGTTCTCAGAGCAAACTCACAGTATCTCCAGTTGGAGAAGAGTTTTAAGACTACAGCACATCTACCATTGTCATAAGGATTATTTTCATGGGCAGACTTAGAAGCCAAATGAAGTACCAGGTTATAGGGAATTTTACTATTGACTTGAATGGGAGCAGGATCACAGATTTTTTCAGGTGAATGTGTAAGTAGCCTAGGAATCTTACACAGCTGCTACTTATCTCTTCCATGGTCAATTAAATAGGCTTCTTTTTTTCAGAATTGTCAGTGTGGCAGCTTTCATGAACACTAAATTAATCCTTTAAAGGAAATATATGCTAAAAAATGTAATATCTTTTCTGATTTAAAGATACTGTAAAAAAGACCTCTTTTCAATACAGAAAACAAATCTCTTGTATATTCATGTGGATTACAGAGTAGTTTTCTTACCAAAATATTACATTTCTTTTATCAGAGCAAAGTAAAGATGATACAATATTCTCAACTGAGATTAAAATATATAAGAATGAAATATTGATAGCAACATATAATATAAAGGAGGATCGGATGATGTACTATGGGAGCTGATAAGAATTATATGGCTTCTAGCAGAGAAGTAAAATGACATAAAAAGATACAGACTGATGGCAATAGGAAATGCATCTATAAGGGGATCACAGGAGTAAACAGAATAGTTTGTATAACAGCAGACAGGCATTTAAGGGATAATGCTAATTGAATTATGCATTGTAGCCAGATAGAGTAGACTGATGCTTCTAAATACTAAAAAGAGAGCTGAGGCATCTCAGCCTGGAGTGGCAGCCTCCATTGCCCCAGGTCTTTCCCCAAGAGTTTTAAAATCTGTATAAAATGGATTGCAAACAGCTGCTTTATTGGTGGCCATTGGGGCCCACTTATTCCACTTTGGATGCAAGGAAGGTACAAATGGGCCCTCAAGAAGATGAGTAAATAGACCAAGTATAAGAGTGGAAAATCATATGAGACCCACTCCAGAAGCTGTGGAGAAAACTACCACATATTTCTCATGGAGAGAGAAAATGTTGCCTCAGCACGTGACTCATTGAAACCTCATCATCTAAAATCAGATGCCTAATGAAAGCTGCTCAGTTAGACACCCTCTAAGGTGTAAGGAGAGATCTGAGGATACTTTTAAACCATGGTTTAGACTTTCCATCTTTCATTTCTGTCTTGGGATGGACATGGTCTTCAGGTTCATGTTGAGGTAGAAACCAAGCAGCACATCAGTGGAGGAACCCAGGATCATGTTTAAGAAATGACTGACATGATTTGTAATTAAGAGGCAGGTGCAGTTCAGGCCCCTCACCAACAGCTCACCCTGCTGGCTCTGCCCTGGAGAGTGGCTGGAGTGGGTTAGATGACACAGCCTGAGAGCCACCTCTGCCTGCCTCACCTCCAGTATGAAGCTGCCATACCACTGACTGAAGAGCTTGATAATAATTTAGGTACAATTGGGAGGCCTGCCTGCTTTCCAGATACCTAACCTCTGCAGCAGTATTTGGAGCCTGGAGCAAGAAGTCTGAGTTACCCTGCACAGCACCCACCAAAAGAGGGTGCTCTGCAAGAGGGGATGTTGTTTGGATGTAGACACTACTGATAGCCCCAAGCAGGAGGTCAAAGAGCTCAAAGTGTGCCTCCACCTATTCCTTAGATCCCATTGTAGGAATTAGGACACTGCAGATGTACGAGGGACATAATTTCTGTCATGGTTTAGGAATGGTATTTTCCAATTTAATACTCCTGCTAAAACCATACTGCTGCTTACTCCCCCCTCCCCTCCAACTGAAAGCACAAAAGGCAAAGATCACAGGTTGAGATAAGAACAATTTACTGGAAACCCCAATGGGATAGGAAAATGAACAGTGACAGCAACGATATTAATAACAAGAGTTAAAGACAATGAAAAGCCTGTGTTGATACCATTTCAGCTTTCTCACCACATTCTCTCCCAACCAGAAAGAACACCCTTCTCTTCAGGAGAAAGTTCTTCTGCCCACCCAATCCCCTGTAATGATGTGAGTGGGTATAGAATAACACCTGGGTGCTGGCCACACCCCCTCAGCAATTTCCTCTCCTGACTCATGCAAAAATTTAACCCTATCTTGGCTTACAGCACTTCTCAGTTCCCTGGTGAAATGCAGGATTGATGGTACATTACTGCATGAAGGAGGTGGAGGTGATGGAAACACCCGGCAGCACACCAAGCTGTGCACAGTTCTGGAGCAGGAACTGCAGCTTGGAGACCCTGAGACAACTACCAAAATACAGCAAGACCAGGCTGGCACTAAAAAAATCCACAGAATAAGGGATGAACACCTTCCTGGCAGAAATTTCTTCACAAGCACTCAATCATTGAGTCTGCTCATCATGACCTGTCTTTGAAATAAGACATGAGACCCACTGCCATGAGGTGTCTGATGGGGAGCAAAATGAATTATTTGTGAGAAGGGGTAAGGAACAGCTCACAGCACTAAACTTAAGTTGGAAAAATGACCTTTTCACAATGTCAGGATTTTAAATGGGGGAATATTAATTTGATCTTAAACCACTGATGTGCTTTTGAAACAGTCTGCAGAAGGCTGCAACTGCTACAGGTGACTTGGGGAGTGTGGGCACAGACAGTTCTACAGAAATTATGGGTGGCAGGATGGAGCTGAGAGGCTCATTTTAAATTCCAGCTCTGGGAATGCATGGTCAGAATATGTTTCATTGACATTTGAAGTTAACTTTGGCTTCTTGTTTCTTCTTGAGCAATATTTCCTAGCCCAGGCTTTGTAAGAAGGGAGCACACTATGCTGCTTTATTGCCGCTGCCTGGAATGGAAACTATTGTATAAAAACAAAAGAAACACCTCGTCCAAAACACACACAAAAAGTCACACTACATGACAGACTTCTTTCAGAGTGGAAAACCAAACCATTCTGTATCCATCAAGGAATTTTAAAGTCACCTTAGGCACCTTGATTTGGAAGAACAGCAACTAATACTTCTCCAAATATTGTTGTTGTTTGTAGGCTTGAAATGTAAATGTTTTACTAGCTACTTTTCCTGAAAATCCTGTTACACTATTTCATTATTACATAGCTTCTTCTTATAAAATTTGGTGACTGGGAATCTTAATTGCCAATATAAGCATCATTTAGTGCATTGATTTTTAAATATATTGGCTATTCTCTTTTAAACAAGTTAGTGATATTTTTAGGACAGGTTGGGAAGCTACCATCCTTGACAAGACTAATTTAATAACTATCATAAAATTGGTGACAGAGTAAAAAGAATGGAATTACAGGAGGAAATCCACCAGTGAGAGCTTTAGACTATTCAGAACTGTACTAATATAATAGACTGAAGAAATCAGGTCTATAAATTTCTGTCAATGTAGATTACCCATACAAGGTCTCATGCATCAGCCAAACTTAAACAGGGTCCTTGTACAGGCCCTGTGAACAGGAGTGAATTTCACCCTCAACAGTTGAAAAACTACCTTTCATTCTGATTGCATCAGAAAATTAATTTGCTCCATTCTCCAGCAAAATGGAAACTGGCTCTGTCATCTATGTAGTTGTTTGAATAACCCAGTTTATACTACATTCACAAATAATCTGCTTTCAGGCTAAATAGAGGATATTTACAATTTCCTTTGTAAAATCTGGTTAATAAAAGTATTGACACGCACAGTGCATTAACTGATGTAAGTGGAAGTTATATAATGAAAAAAGACTTTGACAATAACTTTTTTGAGACACATGAAGACATGCTACTACAGAAGAAAATGAAGAAAAATGTCATGAAAATTACTGAAACCAAGAAACCAGAGCTTTAGTAAAACGACCAGTAAAGGGAGAATAAATGAACATAGAAAATGCAGCATTCTGGGGTTTTTTTTTGGGTAGCAACTGTAGCAAAATGGCTAATACAAAGACATTTAGGCTACAGAGAAATAGTACCAGATCACCAAAGAGAAAAAAAACAAGAAAAGCAAAGGAGAGAGACAGCAGAGCATTGATTTGGAAAAGTACTATTGAACAGTATTGAGTACTATATCCTTAGAAAGCCTTCCAGTGATGGGGCTTGGAGTCCCATTCCTTGGCTAAAATAACTTCTCACATGGGGCCTGTATTCTTCAGCCTTCTGCAGGAGTGTTGATTTCACTCAATATGCATATCGCATCCTCCTAATTATCCATCTCTTTGTATTAATGATGAAATAATACAATCTTCTATTTTCTCTAATTAAGTTTATTATGGAGACATTTTTATGGGCCTATTTTTGAAAAATGAAATTTCATTAAAAGTCAGTGTATCAGATCTTATTAATTCTATTACATTACAACATGAAACATTTCACCAGGAAAAAAAAGACTGAATCAAAACCAACCCCAGACTTTGATAATACAGATAAAAAAAATTCAATGTATTCACTCTTCAATCTCATTTTAAATACTGCAAAACTTTCCTCATACGAAGTTTTAAAATCAATAGAGAATGACTTATCACATTCTCCTACAGAAATATATTTTGTCTACTTTACTGGGGATTTTTTCCCCTGAAAACACTATGAAATGCCAATGCATCTCACTAGGCCATTTCTTCTTCTTCTACTTGTAATTAGGAAAAACTAGATAAATAAATTGATATCAATTACCTTTGGGAAAACCAGGTTGGACTAAGAGACCTTCTAATAATTGGAATGGCAGTGCACTTTGCATGCTGTCAGTCCTCAGTGACAATTGCTACGAGACAATTGATACACGGTGACGTTTTCTTTGTCATTGCTGGACAGTAGGGACTTTAGTGCCAATGATTTTCTGCCATCATCTGAAAGTGATAGGAGCCTATGAATGACTGCAGCAAGATAAAGAATCCCTTGATATCCTGTAGAGGAATTGCAATGTTTTGCTGCTTTCCTGACATGTTCCATGGCTGTGACTCCAGGGCACACACGGCTGAATGGTTTTGCTGAGGTTTGGAGTCTTCTTGCTCCCGTGAAGCTGCTGCTCAGCATCACTGGTGCACTGCTAGCACTAAGGACAGACCACAGGGGGTGGCAGCAGCAGAAGCACAGGGCTGCTGACACACAGTGAGGGACTCGTATTTCACTGATCTAGAAAAGAGAGTCCTAACCCATTTGAATAGTTGTAGCAGAATGTTTTGACTGTGTCAGGAGACTGAAAATTTCACTTTTAAAGTACTCAGTAGAAGCACTTGTAGCACATACCTAACTGACTACTTGCTTATTTAGGTTTTCTGTAATCCACAAATAAATGTTATATAATTTAATCCTTGTACAGCTGTGCATCACTCTAGAAGGAATCACAGACACTGAAATTGCATATATGAATAACATCTTTTAGCCTTATTTCTTGTGTTGGAGTGACCGAGATACTGTTCTAAAGGTTTAGGGAGGACAAAGGGCTGCTTCTGGTGAAACTTGATCCTGCCTATCCATTAAGTTGGTATTGTTAATTACTGCAGCTAGGTTTCATAGACCACATTTTTTCTCCCAGGGCAATGTAGTTTGTCCAAAGCCCATCACCAATGCTCCTCTCTCTTGTAGGCAACTCCGTGTTGAGGGCAGACAGATTGTCTGGCCTTAACAGAAATTTGTTAAGGAGCATTTCACCCACCATTGCTCCTGAATTTGAATAGGTGAGAACAGGGGACATTGCTCTTTTCTCAGTCTAGTAGCAAAATTAGCATACTGGAGACAGTCAAGTGAAGATAATGAACTTACCGGAGCATCTCTCCTATGAGGAGTGGATGAGAGAACTGGACTATTCTCCCTGGAGAAGGCTTGAGGTGTGGGATCCTATCAATGTGGGTAAATACCTGAAGAAAGAGTGCAAAGGCAACAGAGCCAAGCTATTTTCAGTGGTTCAGGGCAAAAGACAATTGGCAAGAACTCAAACACAAGAAATTCCATTTAAACATAAAAAACCAACTTTTTTCTCTGTGCAGGTGGCTAAGTACTGGCACAGTTTGCCCAGGGAGTTTGTGGACTCTTCATGTTTGGCAATATTCAAAAGCCATCTGGGCACAGTCCTAGGGTACTGACCCTAGGCATCCCTTCTTGAGGGAGGGTTGGGCCAGGTGACCTCCAGAGATCCCTTCCAGCCATTTTCCCTGAGCTGCCCTTTGAAGGAAATCAATCCATTTTGGCACCTCTACTCCCACCTTTCCAAAGTGCATGACAATAAAGAACAATATGAACAAAAGTCTAGGAGCATGCCCAAAATAAATGGAAATCTGGATGAAAAGTGATTTTCAGAAGAATTGTCCAAATAAAAGAAAATGAAAAGGTAGCAATGTTCATGAGAAAGAAACTCCAGCAGACAAGCATGGAATATTTCCCTTGCCCTGCCAGCTCCAAGAAGATGCTGTGTCAATGGTGGCAGTCACATGCACAAAACCTGACCAAATAACAGGTTCTTGAGCACAGTTCTACTTGGAAAATATGCATATGGATATTTCTGTCTGCTTGCTGTGAAGAAAACAGCTCAGCATATAATTCAACAAGTTAAAATAAACAATGGCCCAAACAATGCAGATCCAGGCTAGACCAGGAGAATAACTAAGCCTATTACATACCTGAGTGTGCTGGTTTTTCTGAGCTTTCATTGTTCTTCAAAAACTACCCTCACAGGCTAAATATTTGCTTCTGTGGAAGGCAACATCAAAACACTTTTAAAGCTCTTTACCACTAGGCCCTTCTGTATAACCAATGCTAGACAAACAGTACCATCATCGGGAAGAAGAAACACAAGTGGGGTGCCAAGCTTGGTGCAACATGCAGCGAGCCTGCAGTTACACAGCCTAAACTGAAGGCAAACCTTAAGGAAACGATCACTTAAAGTTTTCTTTAATCCCTTGTTTTGCTCTAGTTTTGATCCAGAGTGCCCTCCAGAGGGGAAATGGTGACTGTGAAACTGCTCTGAAAATACAGCCTAGAGGTTGGCAAGGACATGCCTCTTCCTGTGCTCCTGAAAACCCAAGAGGTGTAGACCCCTTCATCTCTGTCTCCTCTTCGAAACTTTACTTTTTCTTATGACACTGAATGCTGAAGCAAGAACTGTACTGGATTTTGTATGGCCTAAACACAAGGATTCAAGGACCTGTCTCACTCGGGACATTTGGACATTCCTTCAGTAACAGGGCACAGTATAAGACAAGTACCAAGTCCCTGAATCCCTGAACCTCTGGCTCAAGGTCTGACTACATCTTTTCGCTTTCTTCATTACTTCTTTCTCCTTACTGTTTAAAAACACAATCAATCCCAGGAAAGCTCCCAGGGAAATTCACCAGCCTTGACACAGTGCCACTGCAATGATCTAGAGTGTTCTAGACATTTCTATGGAGCTGGCAAAAATTAAAGAGGATCTTTTACAGACTTATAACTTTCTAGAGTGACATTTGGGGGCTTCATGGATACCCTGTGACATTAAAAATGCCATTGAGCATCTATATTCATATACCTGAACAGATCCCCCTTCTGTCCCTTCTGGTGAGAGGGACAGAATATAAAGATACAGAAAAAAATCTACTTATATTCCATGATGTACCATTATTCACACCATCCAAATAATCCTAGGAAAAGAGATATTACTCATTTAATTGTTCCACATTTAGGGACTTTTCAGATGCTTTAGGAATTCTAGTTAAATTGTTAGTCTGGCTCTTTGGACTCAATCTACAATGAGTGTCTCATGTATGATCCAAGTTCAAGTTTATATTTTTGTTAGGAAAAAATGCTATTAAAAAAACTTTCAGCATTTACAACCAAAAAATATGGGATAAAAGGCCTCCTGTCTTAAAGGCTGATAAAAGTACAGAGATTGCAAACTGCAGTTTCAATACAGTTGTCTCTGTCTGCTTGAGAAGCAGCTTTTTACACTGTATGGAAGCTAACCTATTTCATAACATCAGTAATGGAAGAATTGCTCTTCCATTATAACCTCATTTTATGTTTAAAGCACAAAGCAGAACCTCTGTTTCATTATTGCTTAATGCCAGAACAAATGTTATCCTTTTCCTTTCGGAGAATTATAAACTGTGTCTTTATTTACTTTCATGGCACAATTTTCACACATTTGACAGATCATTGCTCATGTTCTTCATTTTCATGATACTAGTGAAATGTAGCATAAGCTCTGAATTTGCAACTGCTGTCCAATCAATAAAAAGATCACACCATCTGAATAATGCTATGATATGTGACATTATCTATTCAACTGTTCTATTTCTTGGGACATGTGAATACCGTCACATTGAAAATGAACACCATTTATGCTGACAGATTCTTCACCATTCAACACTTTTAATGAATGTATTTCAAAATGAGATACCAGATTAAATAAATTTCATGTCATATCAAAACAGAGATATTATCATTATTTGTAGCAGCAAAGTTCCAAGTAAATTACAGGGAACTTACGTATGCAATGCATTCAGCAATAATGGGGTTTTCAAACAGCATAAATCTTGTTGGATGTCAACTACATATCACAGCAGTGATATGTAGACCTTATTCTCCATATTTTCATGACAAGTACAAAAGTGTGCTTAGGCATAGTTTCCTAATGCATCAAATTAGTATCCAACCCAGAATTTACTGCTAATGCAAAAATTTGCCAAGGAAGCTCTGTAAACTTCAGTAACAGACTCTTATATCCTTCAATGCCTAAAGAGGGTTATTATAATACATTCTTGCCATAAAAATCTTCTATCTTGAAATTTTTCCCCTGGCCATATTATTTTAATGTGTGCATTGGATCTAACAGTCTTTTCTACTCTAAGTCTCCTTTCTAACAGAATCACAGCATTTCTGGAAGACTGGCTCAGGGATATGTTCTCATTGGAATGACCAAGTTCTTGTCCTACATGGTACACAATATTCTTACAGTGCAACAGGAATTACTTATACAGAACAAACCACTACTGCTAACCAGGGCCTGCACAGCATGAAACTATAGGAAAATTTTTGTGGGAAAAAGTTTAAAAATGGATCTGTGTTTTTCTGAGTGTGGTATCTTGGTGCACAAAGTCTTTCAGTCTTCAGACCAGAGCTCCTTTGTCTTTTAGTAAAGACAGTCCTGAGAGGGTTAAATTAAATTTATGGACAATATGGCAAAGATTGACAGTAGGAAAGACTATATGAGAATGGTTTATCAGAATTAGCACGGTTTAGAAGTTTTTCAGTA
>WBNO01008142.1:2034-67726 GCA_013400575.1 Peucedramus taeniatus | reverse complement strand
TTTATCAATGTTATATATTATTTTAATAATTTATTATATTATAGGTGTCTTTTTTTAGGTTGGTCTTTATTTCATTCATTCTTGTGTAAGAAACTGATCTTTGTGTGACTGAAATGCATTCTCTTCTAGAGCTTGGAGCTGTTATAGAGAAGTATAATGAGCTTAGTATAATAGATAACTTAGGGGTTAAAAATAGCTGTGATTATATGTATGTCTTTTTAGTTGTATTTTAGACATGTTTCAATGTCACAGGGCTAAATTGGGGTACCACTGAAATCCAGCATGAATTTTGCTGTTTGATTATATTAAGATTCAACATTTTTACTGTCTATTATAAAAATAAATGAGATGTAATCAGTGTCTGACTGAGCTTGTGACCCTGTTGAGGCAGCAGTGTGTATTGTGCTCTGCTTTACAGTGACAACACACCTTAGTCCAAGGCACAGAAATCCCTGGCAGAGTTTCTTATCCTGTGTTACTCGGCTAAGCTTAGCACCAGAGCTGCGGTGGCTGCTCTGCTCTTACACTACTCAGTGGTGAAGTTGCTTTAATAAATTCTCAGCATGCAATTAAGTTACTTTGCAAAATTCCTCTGAAGTGAGGCAGCACTCCTCTTATCTGGAGGAGCTTTTCATTGCTGAGTTTGGGGTAGTGACTCAGTAAAACTTATCTGTGGAATACTAAATTTGGAGACGTAACCAGGAGGTTGCCATGATAACAAATATTAGGACTTGCTTTCTGGGAAGTGCTCCTAATTTTTCCATTGATGGCCATTAAATGCCTCAAGATAAATGAAACTTTTTATTAGAACTAACATGGTCTCCTTGTGCTCCTCCAGGATTTTGTAGACTTGGTAGTGACAAAATGAAGAAGGGAAATCCAAATTAGCCCCAGCCCTATAAAGACACTACTTCTTTTTTAATGTTGTTTCTTATTTTTTTCCATTGAAATGTTTGCTCAACTTATCTTTCATTCATCTTTCTATGAAATATTTATCAGTTTGTATAAACATTTTAAAATTCTACATTGATTTTATTTTCTTGGCACTTTTAAGAAATTTCCTGATGCACAGCATGATCACATAATTACTGGTAGAGCTTTTATTGTAAGTGACCAAAAACAACTCTGTGCATTTATGTTGAAAATTAGGACTCAAACCCAGAAGCTAAAGGATAACAATACAGTGTGTTAATTTCTTACTCTCCATAAATCGCTTATTTCTTAAAATCCTTGTTCTGCAGCTTGGTTTTTACAAGGAGAGCTTCCCCCCACCCTTCAAACTGCCTCTGTAGTTGGTTCATATCTTTTTTAGAAATGCTGCTGTTTCCATAAATCTCCCCTAATGTCCTTTGACCTTTTTTTCCCCTCCATTTCTTTACAATTCCCTGAGGTTTTGATTCACTTTGTGAATGACAGAATGATGTGGTAATGGCAGCCTAGAAGAGCAAGCCAGGGACTCAAGGAGTGGTGGATGAAAACATCTTCCATGTGGATTTTTCTGTTTTCTTCGTGGCTGTGTCCTGCTTTTCCCCTCCCCTGCTCTTGCTTTCCCATGGGCTCCCACCTCCCAAGCTACCACATCATCTCTCAGCCTCACCAACTTTGGGATTTTAGTGAGGAGCCTCTGCTGAGTACTTTCCAGGTTTAATATTTGTAAAACAAATAAATGCATCATAAAAATCACTCTTGCCTAACTCTTTGACTCACCTAATCTTTTTTTAATGGGGCAGAGTGAGAGAAAGGACCTAAAATAATTTTTAATCAATTAATGATGCTTTTCCTGAACATCCCCTATGTTTAGGTCGCTTGAGGAATAAAAGTTAAAAAACTCTGATTTCAGTCTTAATTTGTTCTGGAAGAACTTTGGTTTGTGTGTGTTTTTTTGCTTTATCCACTCAGACACTCTGCCAGTCTCTAGATGGCATTTACTGAGGAACAAAACTGGGTTTGTGATATTCAAATCAGACATGTGTTCAGATAAGCACAAGTGTCATGTCTAAGGATTCTTAGGCAAAAAGGTAAAATCATTGAATCAATTTTCAGATGCTGTCTAGAAAAGCCCATCCTTGCTCAAATACACCAGGGTATGGTGTGTTCTGGTGTTTCTGGTTTAGTTTTTATTTTTCTTTGTATTTGTAGTAGACGTAAAATGTTTGGAGGACCAAGTCATGCTGTTTGTGTAAGTACATGGGGTGTATTTAAGAGCCTGATTTGCAGAAAAACTGACCATATTCAGACTGAGCTTGAGGAATAGTTGTAGCTACCTCCTTCCTCTAAGGGAAGATATTTAAAAACTTGCTGAGGCTTATTAGCTTAAGTGCCTTGTTAGCTGCTTGTGCTATTTTCCATCATAGTGTCAAGGTAAAAATTACTTGGGGAGAAATAATTGTTCTAAGTATGCTTAATTCAGTTCAGTGAATTTGACACCTCCTCTGTCATTTTTATTTACTTATAAAAATGGGAGAGAGTTGGGCACCTGTCAAAAGCAGAGAAATACGTGATGGCACTTTCTGTTACAGGAATGTTTTATTTTGTTAAAATCCTGTAGCTGCTTGCAATTTTATTCTCGAAGATTTCTCTAATCATGTTGGACACCTCATGGTAGTTTTAAGTCCTTTTGTTCACACCATGAGGTAGTAAAGAGATTCGCTCTGAGATTGTTTTCAATATAGCTTAAGAAATCACTTTATATTTTCATGTAATTTATGTAGCTATCCTTAAAACTGCTGTTTTTAATGAAATTTCATTTACATCTTCTCCCACTGGAGACAGCTGTAGGTTAGGACTAGCCTGACTAAGCTGTGCCAAAGGTAGGAGTAAGGAGTTTTTTACATGCTGATTAATTCTCTTTTGCTCCTTTGGGAATATCTGGTATTGCTTAAATTGATTGCTGTAAGCAATATGGCAACATTTTTGACCTTCTAAACTGAAATTCAGCAAAAAAAGAAAAAGAAAAATATAAACCTCTATGTTTCAGTTTTACATAACTATACAGTTGAAGTATAGTGGTAAAAAATACAGAGGTGTCATCTTCTGCAGTGGTGTTGTTGGTTGGTGATCTCAAACCCTTTGGCAGAGATAGAATCTGAGAACGTGGTAGTTGTCCATCCCCTGCACAGAGAAAGTGTTGGGTGAGAATCTGTTTTTCTTTCTCTGTAATCTGGCTTCTCATCTCTCCCATGGCCAGCTTTGCGAATCAGAGCACCCGTTGCTTTCCTTAGGTGTTTCCCACCTGCACTGTTGTGTAACTACAGACAGGGGCAGCTTGCAGTACGTTTACTTTTCTACGTAGCTTTGTGGGAAGCACGAAGCCAAGGCTATGTGCTGCTCTTAATTTACAGGTGTGGGGTGCCAGGTGACCAGGAGCTGTCCTCCCACAGCTCCCTTTGTCGCTCAAAGGCCAGACAGCTCATCCGTCACCCTTCGCCCCACCTCCGGTGCCCACCTCCCTCTCTCCCTTCCCCATATTCCCCCAAGATATGATAATGAAGCAGTGCCCTGGACTGCAACTCTCCCTGAGCTTGAGAAGCGGCAGGAGGTTTAGAAAAGCTGAAACCAAGGAGGAGGAGGCGGCACTTCTCCTGAACCTGTTGGCAGTCACGTCAGTCACGGCCATGCACCCCACAGCCATCCCACTGCCTGCGGGGGAAGAAGGCGAGGAACCGATTTCCAGTCAGCCCGCTGGGACTGTGGGACCCCACGCTGGGGCCACGCCAGGCACGGAGGAGCTGAGCTGTGCAGTGTTGGCCTGGTGTTGTGGTGGCCAATGCTCGCAGGGTTGGCCGTGCTCAGTGGAGCCGAGCTGTTTGCACAGCGCTGGCCTGGCACAGAGGCCGTGGGCTGCGGGTGCCCTCCCCACGGGGGAGCAGCCCCGTCGGCAGGCCCAGCCACCTCATTGAGATTCCAGGCACAGGGAGCGCCTCTGCAGCTGTACGCTGGAGGCGGTGGCCGAGGAGGCATCCAGAGAGGGGCCCCAAAAAATCATCAAAGAACCGGCCCCTTCGCTGCGCCTCTGAATAGGCAGACAAATCAGAGGTCCTCCTCCCTCTGCCAGCATCTTGGGAAAGACATTAACATAACCTTTTTTTTTTTTCTTTTCTTTTTAATTTCTCCAAGCTACCGAAAATCTACTGTGTTTAAATATCTTGTTCTGACAGTTTGCAACGGGGAGCGAAGAGTAGTGCACCAGCCTGGTGGGTGTCTGTGCAGCTATTTTTATAAAAAACGAAACATACTTGAGCTGAGAGTTTTCATTCAGGTCACCCTAGACTTAATTGTTTGGTGTCAGGTCGTTAAGATCCAGAATTAGCTCCCTGCACTTGGAAAGGGCTTGCTTCCGAGTTCTTTAGAAATGCAAAGGCAAGTTTTCAAGCCCTGCTTTCTTTTTCCAAATCTGTTTTGATTTCAGCTGGTTTTGAAGCGAGTGGACACTTACTGATTTTACTCAGGCAGTAAGAACTAACTGTAAATCCCCATCCCACTCCCCAGCACGAACGAGATGGCACCTCCTGAAAGCTTCATATCTTTAAGGAAATTGGCGTCTATTTTCCGAGCCCTTATTAGGCCGACAGGATGCAGACCACTTCTCGTGGCCATTGAGGCTCAGAAATGAGTCACTGTGCCTTTGATGGGTGGCACATTAGCGCTTCGATTGGCATAACTTTCATGTTCCCTCGGACAGGAACTGGGGCTGTACAAGCAGGGAGTGCCGTACATCATCAGAGCGTGTGGGAATGTAGAGAAGGCTTGCATAACTCAAAAGCTCTAATTTTTTGAGTGTTATGCTTAAACGCAATTAAAGGTGCTACTTCTGATGCTCAGAGCAGAAAGTTTAATGCATTATTTATTGGTAGATTTGTGGTAGCCACTTGACTGCATTTCATATAACTGAGACCTTGTTTTCAGTCAGTGCTTCTGGGCTTTTTACTTGGTTACTTTGGGCCATAAGAAAGTTAATAGTCAGTCGGGTGCTTTTGTAAATATCAAGGGTATCATTGAATGCTGACTTGGTTAACCTAATGATTTTTTTTTTTCAAACAATTGGTATGTATGAGTTGATTAAAACAAAAGCAGAGGCTTCTTAAATATAGTCTGTTCTGAATTAAAGGGTGTGGTGTTGGCTTTGAATGAGCTTGATGCAGCAACAAGCATGCAGCAGTTGGTAAATAAAGATGGATTTTCTTTTGTTCTGCTGGTGCTTGCTGCTCATTATTCTCCACTTACCCCGTGAGCTTCCCAGGGAGTGGCAGCTGTTTCTGATGTTAGACACTCTATCAGTGGTAGACAGCTCCAGATTCGGTGAGATACTGTTGTGGGGAGGAGAGGAAAA
This sequence comes from Peucedramus taeniatus, assembly GCA_013400575.1. Taxonomy (NCBI): domain Eukaryota; kingdom Metazoa; phylum Chordata; class Aves; order Passeriformes; family Fringillidae; genus Peucedramus; species Peucedramus taeniatus. Next base: position 62,397 of record WBNO01008142.1, on the reverse strand, counting down.
TAATCTAACCCTGCATTATTGTAAATCCTCAGTAGAATTAACTTTTCATGAGCCAGTGGAGTTTTGTGTTTAACTTTTTCTGAAATACTCAGGCATAAGTGTGCTTTGCAGTATGTGTTACAGCGAAAAAGCTTTTCTGGCATGAGATGGATTTACATTCTGAGTGTGTGTTAAGTATTTTAATGTGCAGTGTGTGGGGGCAGGCACAAGGCAATAAAGGGAAATCAGTCTATAACAATCTTTGTGTATGTTTCCAGATATATACAGTTTGGGAATCTTTGCAATTTGGAAATTGCTCGGAGTAAACAGAATGATACATAAAGATTTTAAATAATAAAGCTAGCAAGCTACAGAGGAGTCTGTTTGGTTCCAGGATTTTATATGTAGGATTTATAACCCATGCTTTTGCTTTCCTGTCTCTGCAGTGTTAGCATTCTGTTACTGAAAACAAAGAAGGCTCTGCCAGGGCATTACACAAGCAATGAATCACAGAGGAAAAAATGTTTTGCTTTGTAAATTGTTCACTTTTCCATGGTGGATCATTATTTTTTTTTTAGTGTTGTCTGATAGAATTTGCCACACATGCTTGCATTTACTGTACTCGGTACGATTCTTTCTAGTGTGACTACATAACTGCTAATATTAGTGACTTCAAGTAACTTCTTCTTGTGATTCTTAAAAACAAAACCGCAACAGGAACAAAGAACACAGGGCAAAAATTGAAACAGCTCAGTTCACTCTTGAGGCATGACAGCTTGCTGAGTATATCGGAGGAAGGAAAAGGTGTTGATGTTTTTCAGACAGCTTTGTCCCAGCAGTTCCACATAATTTTTTTTTTTTGTCTCTATTGACAAACTCCTTTTCTGCCTCCAGTACTCAGATTTGCTGTCACCTTTTGATGTGGTCCTCGTGGGCTGTAGGCCTTTTATAGTCTTTTAGCTAGTAATAAAAATATAAACTTGTTTCTTAAGAATACTCACTTTGTACACCTTTTGATGACTGTTAGTGAATGTGTGTTTCTGAGCTTCTGCAGAGGAATGATAGCTTGCTCAGGCTGGAATGTTAAATTATACTTGGAGATCATCTCTTTGGGAAGTCACACACCAAGCAGTGTCTTGCCACTTTTTTGCAGGATGCAGAAGTACAACCTCAGTGTGTTATATAATAAAAATTTGTACCACAGATGCTGCACTGTGCCTCATACTCTCCTTGGCAAGAACGATAATCAATAATATGTAGGATTGCCAGATTACAGTATTCATTAAGCTCCGGACACGTGGAAAAATTTTTAAATAAAATCATATTACTTATTTGCACATTGAAAAGGTGGATCAGGAACCATAACCAGCTAAAGCAATGCTTAAAGAAGATCCAAGTAGAATGATCCCTGCAGAAAGGCTGGTGGTAATGAAATCCTTGATTTTTCACACAGAAGCAGTGAGTGTGGAGGAGGATGCTATATATGTATGGAGTGCACCATTTTAAAGACTGTGTGATTAATCCTGTTAGAGGATGTGTTTCTAACAGAGAAACAGATCGGTGGGATAAAGCTGTAAGAAAGTATGAGAGCCAAACATAAGCATCTGATCTTAGAGAAAGTCTCCTGTGACAGTACAGTGTAATTCTGTTAAAAATTCTGTATACTTCACTGCAAATAACCAGATAATCATTTCAGAATCTGCAAAAAATTATTGTCCCCTCTGTAAATGCCAGTGGGGAAGATGTGTAGCATAAATTAGGGAGTAAGGGAAGTAGAAACTCTGTCTTGTCCCTGTTCAGATATTTTTTGTCCCATCCAATCTGGATTTAGTCCTAAGTGCTGATATGATAAGGGGTGTCTGGTGGTCATTAGGTCTCCTGGGTGTGCTTTATGCAAGAGAAGAAAATACCAACGAGTCAGGTATGTAACAGCATGCTCCAAAATCCTGATAGTCTGAGCAGCCACCTCCCCAACCTGCTTACCTGGTAAACCTCTACTCAAGAGCTGGGCTGAGTGTGCCAGTGTCTTCTCGTCCCTGTAGTCACATCTGTGGTGTAGTAGTAATGAGATTGGAGTAATCTCACTGATCTGGGCCGAGTTGGACTGATAATGTAAATGTGAAAGGCTTCATAATCTCCTGCTGATCCCAGAAAGTTTTCGGCATTTAATTAAGGTCAGAATTAAAAAGATGATGACAACAAAACCTTCTACATTTACCTCCTTGCCTATAAATGTTAAACCATGACAGGTGAGTTCTGAAATTCCTGGAGTGATGATGACACTTTTGTAAACGCCTTATAGGTTGATGTAACACTTAAGAGCAGTAGCAGCCATCTCTAAAAGAAACAATGAGAAGATTTGTGCTCCTTTTCCTCTCCTCTTTCTTTCCCCATACCTGTTTCATCAGTTGAAATGGATGTTTTCTGCAGAATGGCCACTGCAAAGATGGCTCTGTTTGAGTCTCTCTAACAGTTCAGTAGCTCTTAGTTTTTTGCTTTAGATTAGGATATTGAAAGCCCAGTGAGGACTCAAGAGGTGAAAGCAGCTGATGGGGGCTGTGCACACCCATGTCTGTGTTGTGTGGGCGTCGGGGTTGCTTCTGCTTCTGTGTGCAGAGGGAGAAGGATGAGTGTGAGCAGAGAAGTGACACAGCTGCTGCCCAGAGCAGGTTGAAAATGCACCACAGACGGAGAGGAGGTCTGTGGGGAGAGAAAGGAGGCAAAGCAGCTGCAAGGGAGTTCCTGGGGCAGGGTGCACTTTGCTGGGAGAGAAATCACCAGCAGAGGAAAGCTGAGCAGCAGGAAAGAATGAGAGGAGCCTTGGAGAACAGGAGAGCAGCAGAAAGTTGCCAGAGCCCATAAATCTGGTGAGCCTTCTCCTCTCACTGTTCTTGGTTGTTTGAAGAGCTTGCCAGCAGGTGAACCTGTGGGCACTGGGCACCAGCCACTGCCGGGCAGCATTACAAGGTGCACAGGCGTGGTCCTGCTCTGGCAGACTGGAAAGAAGTTCAGCTCCTAGTGTGCTCCCTCATCTTCTCTCCAGTGTTAAACAAACCAGTGAGAAACCATACAGAAGGGAGGAAGGTATGGTTGATATGCAGCTGTGCATGCTTTGTAGTTGACCATTGCTTTTAAAATTTTTAAATCGGTTTTTGGGGTGAGCAGAATTGGGAAAGTGTGGCCAGTACTGTGTTTAGAATAATACCGTGAATGAGATTTTTGTGACTCAGTTGAGTAGAAAAAGGACCTTTTAGGACCTAGAGGGGCAGCTTGGCACCATGAAAAGCTATTTGAGGTACTTGAGACTGCCTCAGAAAACAATGATCTGGTAAATAAGCAAAAAACTCAGGCATACTGACAGTCATCCAGAAGAACTATTGATGGGATTTCTGCTTCCTTCCCTGAAGATCTTAATAAATCCAGTAAATAACTGAGGTTTTGATTAACTCTTTTCTTCTTATTCTACTGCTGAACATTTTGAACATTTTAGCCACATTTTGAATGTGGCTGTAACACAGTCACACAAGTGTCACCTGTGCAGATTACTCAGATGAGCAGTGGCATGGCATGAGCAATGGATGTTTCCTCAGACAAAGAAGGGTGGCATATCTTTCAGAGTAGATGTTTGTTTTTGACTTTGTGGTGGCTATAGATCATCCAGTGTTTTCCCTTTCATATTGTGATATATCATCTTGTGTTCCATGCTTGAGATGTTGCGAGAGAAGTGAGTGATGTTATGTAACATAAGCAGAGAATCATCTTCTTATGGTCTGAAAGTGACTGTTGGTTTGATAAAGCAGTTGACTAATTAGTAAATTACCCATTCTTGTTTAAAATACTTGCGCTGCAAAATGTAAATGAAAAAAATTTCTCCACTTGTCAGTATGAAAAATGACAATAGCAAAAATAATACATAGGACATCTGCTCTGATTTTTTTAAAATTTAAAATGCATTTAAGGCAGATGTTGCAGAATTTGAATGGAAATCAAAGTAGATGGAAGAACAAAACATAGCTGTTTACCTTTTATGAAGTCCCATTTTTATGGCTAACATCACTATCAGTATGTGACTCAGTGCCTGTATTTTTCCACTGTTTGTATCAGACTGAACTGAACGTTCTTAAATCTGCTGCTGTCAGGATGACATATAGTTCCAATATTAACAGAAATTATTGGTGTGTCAGTATTTTCGGATGTTTTCTGATGTTGCTTCCCTTTGCCCATCCTCTCTTTCCAGGAGAATACATCAAAACATGGAGGCCGCGGTATTTTCTGCTGAAGAATGATGGCACCTTCATTGGCTACAAGGAGCGGCCGCAGGATGTTGACCAGCGGGAATCACCTTTAAATAACTTCTCAGTAGCTCGTAAGTGTTTTTAGCTACTTCCTTGTCCAGTTTGGGGGTTGATGTCTTCTTGTAACATGGCTGGTGAGCTGCATCAGTAACATTCAGATCTGCCCAGAGTGCTCTATCTAAACACTGAGTGTGTTTATTTGAGCTGATAAATCCCACTGTGTTTCTCAGGAATGATTGTAACGTGGAGGTTTGATGCTCTGCTTATTTCTCTATTTTTTAAAGTTTTCTAGTAATTTAGTGTTTCTGGTTATTGAATAAAATGGGTTTATTTGTTAATATTTTGTATGTATGTTAGTCAGGAAATTGCTTTAAAGTGAAAATTCACCCAGGTGCATGTACTTGGCAGGTAGGTACAGCAGAAGCATTTCTGCCACCTGATCTGGATTCCAGGGGCATTGACAATGGTCAGAGTTATTTAATTGTTATCATAAGAGAATGCAGGACGAGCAAATGTTTTAATGAAGCACACTTGGATTTTCTTAATTTTGAACATAAACCCATAGTTCTTCTATCAAAGCCAACAAAAGGGTTTGGAAATAATATCATCTCCTAACCTCTGCACTCTCTACTGTGCAAACATTTCCGACTTTGCTCAGGTGCTGCAGCACAGGATGTGATAGAAAACTCTGAAGATAATTTCCTTTTCTTGCTCATGTTTTTAACTTTTCACTGTATACTTTCAGCTTTTATTTTCTCCTGTTCCTAATCTTTCCTGTCTCGTGATCTGCCTGTGTCTTGTTCCACCACTTAAAAATAGATCATTGTGGCACCTGTTATTAACAATGATCTGTTCCATGTTCTTGGTGACTACTGGAAGGGTAGAGAGAAGGGTAGGGGCTTTCCCTCTTCATTACAAGGTAGCTCAAAATACAGGGAGTTCATCTTTGTAGCTGATCATTAAGCAGGTATTTATTTTGGAACACCCCGCTCCTGGAAGAGGACTGGACAGCAGTAGGAGTTAATGGAAATGTTCATTGCTTTTCCTCCAGCAGCAGCATATACCTGTTCTGAGTGATGATGGGAATACATAATGGACATGCTGTTGCCTGGTGCCTCTGTGCAGGATTCCAAGAGTGCTTTGGGGCTTTTTGTGTCGTTTGAGAGGCAGAATTCTCACAGTGTTTTCATTTCAGTAATGACATGGTAGTTTCCTCTTCAGACTGGTATCTTCTTACAGATCAAGAAGGTACAGCAAAACAGAAAAAAGCCATTAATTCATAAATTAATTCAGTACTTGGTCTATAGCCAGAGGCTTTTAAGAAATGCGTTTTCTGGAGGACACTTCCATCCTCTTGCTGCTGCTAACTGCATTACTTGGGCAGCTCAGTGCTAAGGAGTAAAAATGTGTCCATTGCCTTTTCTTTGTCTAAGTTGCCTTTAAAATGGGTTAACTTAAATCAGTTTTCACAACAGGAATATGTTGCTTTTTTGGCAGATTGAGCCCATCAGTCTCAGCATTTATAGATAAACAGGTTTGTTACCATGACATCGGAGCATTGTCAAAGACACAGCACATGCTGAGATGAGTTGTAAGAGTTGCCTGTAAGAGGCATCGTGGGCTGGGTGCTGGGTGGGAGGATGTTCCTAGCAGTGGCTCTTGCCTAGTGGCAGGTCAGGAAGGCCTTGAAGATTGGAGTGGGGCTTCCTTGCTAGAAGTCATTATTGTGGATTTGGGCCCACAGAAGCAGCTGTTTCCCCACCAGGATTTAATTTCTCATGTAGGCAGTAGCAGGCAGTGCTGCCAGCACTTCTGTCCCTTCTGGGTGCCCTCCACACTTCCACAGATTGACAGAATATTCTGAGTTGGACGGGACCCACAGGATCATCAAGTCCAGCTCTTCATGTAAATGGCCCATATGGAGATTGACCCCACAAACTTGGTGTTATTAGCACCAGGCTCTGATCAGCTGAGCTCATCTCAGGGATCACTGTTTGGATGTATTTGGTACCACAGGCTTTCCCTTTGAACCTGCTTCCCTGATCCTTTCATTTAGGTTAACATGTCATGTTAGTATGAATGAATTTGAGCTGTTTCTGGAGGAAGGCTCAGGTCAGAGCACAGGCCTGTAAAAGCCTCCTGCCAGTGAAAGGTGGGGGAAATTAATTATTTTGTAAAAAAAAAATAATTATTTTAAATATTAATGTTAAATATTTTTGAAAAAAATTAATCCTGTTTTTTTTTTTTCATCCAAGAGACCATGATAGCCCTCACTTTTTTTGTTAATTAGTGAACCAGATTTTTTTTTTAATGAGATGGCAGGCTGTCTCTGTCAGTCTGTTCTTTGGAAGTGGTCCCATGTTCCCGATTAAAATCTTTACCCTCTTGTGCTGTACAAAAATGTAGGCTTTTTTATCTTTGCAAGTAAAAGGAGGGTTTTTTTAAAAGGGGAATTTTATTACTCGTAGTGTAAAATTCATATTGAGTGATTTTGTCAGCACATGAGAAGTGGGAAATAATTAATGAGAAAGCTATGACAGAAGGTAACAACTAATGGTCACCTGTCTTTAACGGGTATGAAGAAAGCATGAGCAATAAATAGTGTGTGATTTCCATGTGCTTGACAGTCTCTTCTTTCTCCTACACTAGCCTTTTCCTTTTGGTCTGTGAGGGTTTTGATCATACATTTTTGAAAACTTGTTTCCAAGTCCCTCTTGCTTAAGAGATGCTTGCTATTTACTTTAAATAACTTGTTCTCCACCTAATTTTCTTTTTAAAATAGCCATATATTAATGTTTGCTGGTTTTAAGTTGATTATTTTCTCTGGAATTAACCTTTTGATGATTTATTAAAAAAAAAAACAAAAAACAACAGCAAACAAAAAAACAAATACAGAGAAACCCAAAGTAACACTTGTGAAAAATGGTGCCTGAGTGTTTGAATCTTATTTGCGTTTGTGTTCTGTACTTTACTACTAATAAGGTAGAAGGAATAAAAAAGACTGTACCTTAAAGTTCTGCTCCAGAGCTCCTGCAGATGAATAACCAATAGAGGCTGAGTTGTAAATCTGTGAGATAAGTAGCCTTCATACCAATTGTAATCTCGGATTATCATGTATGTCTCCCTATTAGGTTATAAGCCTTTAAAACCATATAGCTGAGAAAAGCAGTATATTGTGAAAAACCACATGGAGAGAGAGGCTGTTCCTTTTAGAAAGGGATTATTGCTCCCGGCTGTCAAAAAGGAAGATGGACTGTGGTGGTTTTGTTGTACTGCTGAAAACATAATTGCTCAACAATACGAGAACTCCTTTTAGGACAGGACTGTGTGTCTGCAGTCAAGCATTTTTCAGAGGGCACAGGATGGCCAGATTAGTGGTTGGATTTTTTGTCTGCTGTTACCAGGAGCCACCTTTGTGCAGGTCTGTAACTTGGTGCTCCTGGCCCCCCACTTTTGCCATGCTGAACAGTTCAGAGTTGAATCTATCCAGTCGTGTTAGCAGAAAACAAACATAATATTCGTGTTTGTCTTTCAGAAGTTTTATTTCTTCATCATTCTATTTTCCTTATTTACCTTTTTCCTTTTTTTCTTTTTCTATTTCTCCATACCCTTCCTTAAAGAAACCAGAGCAGGAATAGGAAGGATTCTATCTTGACATTATTGTTTTAAGTGTGATGTCATTATATAGGGAGCAGAGTTTGACACTTTCATCGAAAGTAATCTGCCTTTTAGCTTAAGTGCTGGGAAAGCAAATATTGTGACATTTTAGAAAGTCACTGGGATAATACTAAGTGTCTTTCAAATACAAAATGGTAATTTACATTTGAATGCCTTGGTGTCTATTCCTGTTAGGAACAATTTCTCTGTCCTACTTACTTTAAAAGACCAAATGCCAGGAAAGAATCAAGAGGTTCTTTAGAGAAATCTAAATAATTTTTAACAGGCTGCTGTTTATAGTACCTACTCTGTTGCAAATGGGGAATACTTAGGTTGGTCTGTTTCACAGGAAAAACTTCCTTCAAAGTGGGTAAGCGATCCTCAGCCCCTATTTGAAATTGAATGTTTTTATAGCAGAATCCCCAAACATGCTGTAAATCAGACCTAATACTACACAGCATCTCTGTGTGTGCTCTGCTGGAGTGGTGCACATTGCAGTAATATATTCATGATTAGAGAAGGTGGATTTGGTGCTTCTCTAACTTCAGCTACAGTGAAGAACACACAGTTGGGTTTAAAAGTAAGAAAAAAAATACTAATTCGTTTCATTGATAAAATCCATGTGATTATCATACACAGTGAGAAATAAGTGGTGGTTTCAAACTTTGTAGAACCTATATGGTATGACACTTTGGTAAAGTAAAGCCTTCTGTATTTCTTGATATGCGCTGTTATGATTGAGCAGGATAATTAGACAGCATATTGTTCACTAAACAAAACAATTCTGGGTGACATTCCTGAATTATAGTGGTTATTAACTGACAAATCTCTATTATTCATCTTGCTGTATGCCTTAAAGATTGCTGGATCAGCAAGCTTAACAAATATCAATGGACAGTGGTGATTTAGGGGAAGAGTGGCATGTAATTGGTCCCTGTCTATGACAGGAAAATCCTTGCGTGGTTTATCATGCTGAAATTAAATGGTTAAATCTAGAGTTCCTGGCTAGTTTAAATATCTATGCAGCTACTTCAGAATATGAATCTAAAGTGTTTTTAAAATCTAAGCAAAACCTCTGTTTATTTCTTTATGATGTTGTACTTTGGGATAAGTATGGAAGAAGAGCTCTGGATTTGCACACAGTTAGGAAATAGCCTGATGCTGTTCTTCGAGTCCTCAGCCGGATTCAGTGTCTTAGGGCTGCATTGTGCAGGCTCCTAGAGGACAGCCCCAGCCTTCATCTAATCATGTTAAGCAGATAAAAACGGGAGGCAGAACAAACAAACAACAAAAAAAGAAGGGCAGCTAAACGGGAGGTGGGAGGTCTGGAAGCAGGAGTGAGATCTTTTGAGTGGAATTTATCAGCACCAGGCTCACGGGGCTGTGCCAGCCCGGGCAGTTGTGCTTGGCTTTCGCTGCGGTTCTGTGAGAGGACAGAGGTGGCTGCAAGGCCGAACCCAGCACGGCCGTATTGCTGCGTGGAAGTTGTTTTATCTGAATGAAGGAGTGCCATTCATTGCACTAAAGCCTTTGCATGACTCATTAATAAACTTTCTCTTATCTAATTGGAGTGCTTTAGTAGGACGCAGTATAACCTCAGCGTGCTATTAAAGAAAAATTATATTTTCTTGTAATGAAAAATGCAAAGTTACTAATTGAAAAGCTTATAATTCCAGCAGCAAATGAGGCATGAAATATATTGCCAAAAATACAGTGCTCAAAAACGCTGGCAGTAAATATTTTATCTTGGTGCTAATTAAGAGCTTGAACTTAAAACTGAGCATTCTAAATTCACACAATAATGAAATCAACCTAATGGTACCAGTGTAGCCTTAGTAATGTGTACTGTTATTCTGGTGGATTCTGTTCTCCACTTCCACATTGCTCATGTTGGAGGAAGTTCATAGCTCTAGCAGTAAACAGAAATTTCTTCTTGTCTTGGTAGTGCCTTTTTATTTATTTAGAAGTCAATTTAGAAACTGAAGACCAAATAACAGCAAGTCTGTGGTTTCATTAACTGCAAGGAAAAGAGTTTAATGCAAGAAAAAAAAACTCTCACAATTATATTTTTCCCCCTGCTCACTTGGTTTCTTAATTTGACTTTGCTCTAGCAGGATCTGTTTAATTAATTAGCTTTTCTAATAACGTTTATCTGAAAAATGTGGTGGTTTGGCTCCTGTTGTTATTTCATTGATTTTCTTTTGTTTTTCAGATCTCTGTTAGTAGAGCTAAAGTGTACCCTTTATCCAGGAGCATTTTCTGGCTCAAATTTGAAGGATAAACACTTGTTACATCTTAATAAGCTTAAAGTAGTAGATGTGATTTAAATTTTTTTTTAAAATCACACTCAGCTCTCAACAGAACATTTTGATGAAGGAAGTGGTGGCTCAGCATGTAGCTGTACTTCTGTAGCCTTTTTAGGCTGTGCTTGAACCCTGGCAGGGATGGAAGCTGCTCCCTGCATGGCCGTGCAGCATCCGACTGCGGCAGCTCTCCCACAGGCCTTTGGAACAGGGTCTTCTCAGGGGGTGCCTTTGCAGTTTGATGTTCCCTCTAGTGTTTGAGGACTGGAAATGCTGAGTGATCTTCATCAGGTTGCTGCAAAATGATCAGATGTTTTCCTTCCTGCAGCTCCCTGGAACCCATGGACTGGGTTTTATGTGGGAAGGTCAATAGGAGGGAATGTAGGGGCTTGACTTTAGTTTCAGTCTATGTAATTGCTACATCATCGAATGGGTTTGGCCATGGGCTGTGCTCTGGATGACCTCTAGAGTATGGGACCTGAGTCTGAATGGCTTCCGTGTTATCACATCACATTTCTGCTTACCTCTATGGGCAGACCAAATGTGGAGCCTTTCAAAGCACAATTTGATTTCAGAGCTGCTTAGATGGCTATCTCCCAATCTATTTATTGGTTTCATCAACACAATAAATTGTCTCAAGTCTCCTAAAGAAGTACTTACTGAGATTTCTATGGCTGATTAATTGCAACAGTTTGCTAGATAAGAATAAAGACAAATGATTATTTAAACCTGCTTATGTACCATGACTCTTTCTTCCTTGATTGTGGTAGAGTGCCAGCTGATGAAGACAGAGCGACCTAAACCAAACACATTTATCATTAGATGCCTCCAGTGGACCACAGTAATTGAAAGAACATTTCATGTGGAGACTCCAGAGGAGCGGTATGTTTCATTCATATTTAATGCATAAACTCCTTGCAAAAGCAGATGCAAGTGTTCAGCATTAATAGTGAGTCCTCTGCTGAAGCTCTTATTTATCAGATGATGTACGTCTGGACTGAAAAGTGACAAATAATTTTTGAGTGCCTTCAGTTTTAGTGCATTTTCCAGTATAAAAGCAACCCTAAAGGAGGGGTTTCAGAGAGTGGATTTTGAGCAGTGTTTGTAAGCGAATTGTTGCTAGGTTGGGTATCCAAAACGGACAGGTGCAGGTGTGTACCAGCACACAGGTAGTTATTTCTGGAATGTAAGGTTCATTTCTCACTGGAAATGTTGTGGTATGTAAAATGAAGGGTTTCTGACCTGGGAATTTCTGGAAGGATGAGCACAAGTGAAATAGAGATTCAGGCAGAGTTGAGTTGTATCAAAATAGTGACCTTTTAAAGTCTATTTAGACACCCTGTTTCTAAAGGAAAAGTTAGTTGTATCATTGCTGATTGCTAATGTTTTATGCAAATTAGATAATAAAGGTGATAGTTATCTGCTGCAGGTGCAGATTTCTGTTTCATCTTTTAGGAAACAAAGCTAAGAGCTACATCCTGTGTTCTCATCATTGGAGAATTGATCTCTTACCTCCAGAGAGAACAGTTTTCCAGCACTGCTATAATACAACTACTGAGTATTTAAATATTTACTTGCTCTTCAGAAACTGAACTTAAATTATTCCAGTATCATTGCCCTAAGGGAGTAGGTATCTTAAAACCCTGGTCCTCCCTAGATATGATCCTAGCACATGTTTATTTTGAAGGCCAGTAAATTCTACCTAGTATTACTCACTTATTTCTTCCATAGCCTTTGCATGCACTTGCATGCTCCTATTATAGCTTTTGATTCTGTTACAATGATCAGAAGAAGGTTTAGTCAAATTAAAAGCAAAGAAAAAGAAACTGGTCCTTGTTTCTTTTAGGAACTTCGTGGTCAGTGACCCTAAAGGAAGTGAATAGCAGTTTCCACTTGGGGGAAGATTGTATTTCAGTCTTGTTTTGTTCCCTCCTAGCCAATTAAGTCAGCTTTGTGACACTTCAGGGCTCAGAGTGTTAGTCACCTCTGTTGTGTACTCTTGAGACATAAAAGCTGAGGGTGAAATTCTGTTCTCCTAGAAATAAATCAAAGATACTCACTTCAGGAGGGCTGAAATCTCAACCAAGTCAGTAGCAAAAGAGATATGAAGGTCAATATGCCTTTTGCTTTCTATATGCCTTTAGAACCAATGTTTGCTTTTTTGAAAGAAATGGAGAGAGAAAAGTGCAGAATAAGTCCTTTTTGTAATAATTTTGAATATAAAAATATGACTAGTAAATAAGGGAATGTCTTAGTGATGGTGACTAGAGCAGTCTGTGCTGGGAGTATAGGGAGAATGTTCTGAATGTTTGACATCACCTTGCTGCCCCAGACAGTTCTGGATGAATCGTGCACAATTCCGGCAAAATCCAAAATAAAAATGCACAAGGCAGGAAAGACCTTACATGGTGAAATTTTTATTAAAATCTTGTGTTGGACACTTTTTCCCATGGACTTTGCTTCCTTTGGGGAATCATCTGCCTCTTGCATCCATTATAAACGGAAACTCACACGTTCAGATATGATTTTTAAAAAAAAACCAACTTCATAGGACCAGTGAAAAATTGGACATTGATAAGGATGGCACGGCTGCACTGCAGATTGTGCACAGAGTTGTTCAGCATTGGCTGCTGCTGATTCTGCTGCAGTAGCAAAATATTTTACCTGGGATGTCCTTAGGAGAAGGATTTAACCAGCCCCTAGAAAACACCAACTAAACCACCACATTCTGTTCCCTGCATATACAAAAGACAGTAAATATGTTAAGTTCAGATAGTCCACTGGATGTGTCTTTAGCCCCTGTGTGTGCCTTTAAAGCCTGTCCCGAGACCCTGGAAGCCCTTATGAGTTGTATTCTTTATGTTCAATAAATTTGCAGTGAAATCGAGTGAAGGCCAAGACCTTTCACTTCAGTAGCTTCCAAAGGTGTGAAATCTCCCAAAGGACACTGGAGTGGAAGTGGTCTCCATGGGAGTTGAAGGGGTCATTGTTAGAGCACTGGTTGCTGAAACAGCTGTGGAAACTTTATCCTAACCAAGACCTGTGCCTAAGATGAAATGTCACTGCTTTTGCTGACATTCTGCTAAAGTTTACACAGCAATTGCTGTACTAATGTCATCATCTTTACAACAAAAGAATAACCTAAGTGTCCTGAGCCTTAAGACCTTCTCCAAGAACATCCCTTGCCACTGCAGGTACTAAAATTTGGGATACATGTGTGAAGAGGTGCCATAGTGTCCCCAGGAGCTGGATGTGTGTTTCAGTGCACCATAGAAATGTAGAAGCTGTCTTTAATTGCATTGTGCTCCATGTAAGCTCTCTGCTTTTGGTTTTGGCAAGTCTGTTTTGATTATGTAAATCTCTGTATCACCAGGTCATATCCTGAGCTGTTGACTGAATGCCCATTAGAAATTCTGTTATCCAAAAAGTCTTGTAATATGTCCAGACTGGGAGGAATTCAGTTGTCTCTTGTTTCTAGTACGATTAATAAAGATTTTAAAAATGCATTTTTACAGTGCTTGAAAATGCACATAATTCATTGGATCTTCCACTGATTCATGAAATAGTATTAGTGGCTCTGCATTCCTTGGTGATCCTTCCATGGCAGATGGTAATCTAAAGCCACAAGTAATTAATGTCTTTGCCTATATTTTGCCAGGGAAGAATGGACAAAAGCCATCCAAACAGTAGCAGACAGCCTCAAGAAACAAGAGGAAGAGATGATGGATTTCAGATCTGGCTCTCCCAGCGATAATTCAGGTGCCGAAGAAATGGAAGTTTCTATGACAAAGCCAAAACACAAAGTGGTAAGTGGGTATAGCAGGAGTGATTTGTTTTTTTAGGTCTTCTCAAATATAGACAAGAAATAGCCATCAAGTATGTCTGTTCCCCTGACAGTTACATTGATTGGCTGTAGATGCAGCTTCTGGAGGAAACAATTGTCTCAGCTGAGCAGAGCCTGTCTGGGTCTGCCAGAGTTCTGAGTTCACATGTCCTTACTGGATGGCTTTCAAGGCCAGCTCAGGTCTAGGTTTGGTTTGCCTATTTTCCTGTGGTACAGAGCCTGAAACCAAAGCTCTTGTTGGACCTTGTGACTCTGTAAACTCCTTGCAGGCTAGTGCAGAGGTATTCTGGTGGATTTGCAGGATTTAGGGTGGGTCCATGGATTTAATTGCTCTGGATTAAGGGTTTAGGCTAACTCCAGCCAGCCACTGCGGTGTCTGTCCATAGTGCTCCTACAACTTGGGGTTTTGCATTAGGCACTACATAGTCTGAATGCAGAGGGCCAGCTAAGGAATGGCCTTCTGTGACATGAGTATGTGCCGGAGGAGATCTTTGCCCTGTTGAGCCTTTTTAGGCATCTGTCTTCAACTTCTCTTTATTTCTTTCTTCCCCATTGTGTTCTCTTCGTATTTCTGTTTTTGAAAGTGTTCCCACCTGTCCTTGTAAGAGGGAATTGATAGAAACTTTCCCCATGCAAATGCATTTTCTGTGTATTTTAGGTGGGCACTTCCTTGTGTCTTCATCTCACCATTGTCATTCTCACCCACTTTCACAAATTTGTTTCAGTTTTGGGAAAACAAATGAAGTTTTTCTATAAAACGATATCCACCAGTGTCTTCACTGAGCTTGTGTGCTACCCTTGTCTCATGTCAGTGCTTTCAGAGTGATGAGGTTGGCTACTTTCATGCCACTCTGAGTCAGAGCTTGCCAGTAGGATTCTGGGTCTTTGGCTGAACAGATCCTGCTCTTGCTATGGAGTCCTTCATAGAAATGCAAGAACCACCTCATTCATCAGATGGATACTTCTGAAACAGTGACTGTCTCTGCCTGGACATGTTAGTGAGGATAACCAAAATGATTATTGGGGTCTTGGCACCAGCTGTATTGAGCAGTTTAGCAGAAAGCTCCTTACCCAGCTCTAGGAAAGAATATGGAAAAGTTTGCTATTGGGGGCATCTTAAAATTTTTCCCAAACTGAGGCAGCAGCAGCCTTTGGTTGTGTAAATCCTGTTGTTGCTATGTTGGCAATGGTCATTGATCTGATGGCACAGTCTCTGCTCAGCCTCTGATTCCTCCAGTGTTTTTTGTCATGGTGAAACAAATCAGAGCAAATGGCTGATCTGGGAGGCAGTGTCAGAGACTGGAAAGATGTCTCAAGACATTTTGGGGTGCATGTGTGTGAGGGAAGGGGCAGGTCAGGCCTTGCCCTGGTGAGACAGTGAAGTGTCCCACACTGCCCTAGAGCCTGTATCTCAGCCTGACAGAGCTGCCAGTCACTGACACACCAGAGGCAGTGCTCTATTCTCCTCTAACCCAGCTCCTGAGTGGCCAAATGACCACAAGTCCCACCTGGGGGAAGGACCAAAGAAGGCCAAAGGGGTATTCAGGGTATCTAGATAAAGCCATCACCTTGTCTAGACCCTACGTCTTCTTGGAGTTTCTGTCTGGACACAGCTGGAACCCAGGAGTTGGTAGCTGTAGGTGTGCTTTTCTAGATCTTTTCTGTCTTTTTCTCCTCCTTCCCTCTTGTTGGAATATTTTGAGGAATTCACCATTGAATGGATTTAAAGTTTGCTAAGGTGAGTGGTCCAAGTTAATGCTGTGAGAAGTGTTTTATGTTGATTGGATGTTGCAGTAAACCTTTAGCCAAAGTTGCCTGATTTTCTAAAGTTTGCCAGTAAGTGTTGTTGTTGTTTTGACCTCATGAGAATATCTGATTGGTATTTCTCCCATGTGTCCAACTCAGAAGGTAGTTTTCAGTCAAAACCGGCGTTTTCTGGCAAAAAGGTCATGGAATCCCCGGTATAGAAGCTTGATCAGACACAGACATGTGGTCTGAGAAAACCTGGCAGAAAACGCAGGTATATATTGGAGCTTTGTCAAAAGAAGGGAAAAAACTGCCTGGTAAGGGTTCCACTTCAGAGTCCTAAATGGCTGCCCAGAAAGATAAATAAGCACGTTGGAAGGGCCAGAGAAGGAGCTGATGAAGCTGCAAATTGCCTTCGAGGCTGAAACAATAGCTCGCCTCAGGGTGGAGTGAGAATTAACAGCCCAAAAGCAACTAGCCCGAAACCTGAGAAACCTGTTAAACAACTCTGTGCGGAACCAAAGAGCTTTAGAGTTTCGAATTAACACCATTGAGGAAGGTGTGGAGGATAAACCGGGGTCTTCCAGCCTAGGGGAGGAGTTGGGCCTCCCGGATTTCAACCTTCTCAGCTCTTCGGAGGAATTTGATACAACAAATCCAAACCCCTCCCCAAACCATAAGCTCCACCCTTTAGTAAGAAATGAGGAGGTGCGACTCCCTGAGCATGATGTCACTGATGTCACCTCCCTCCACTCCTTGGAGGAGGGGTTTGACTCAGCAAAGCCAATCCCAAGCCCTGCTATCAAGAGGCAGAGCCGATGGTGATGGCATCACACTCTGCAACAGAATTGGTTAATTTGCAAGGGAAAATTAGCAGTCGTCCTAAAGAAAATAAAACTCTGAATGTTTTGAAAATTTCACTGAAATTTCACTGTGAAATAAAGCTTTCTGAGGAGGGAGTGACCTATTGTGTGAAAAGTTTAAACCTGTTGGAGGGGGGAAAACTCATCCCTCTCCCCACTCCAACATGTGGTAAAATTACTGGGAGAGTATGGGAGGCAGTGGGCTTCCAGCCAGTGTACGAGAAATAGCTGGTGCCCTGTTGGCCTTCTTCAATGTTATTGTTATTTATTGCAGAATTTAAGGATCAAGCCCGAGACAAAAAACTCTCTGTGCCAACTCCAAGAAGTGGGAGAGGGTGGTGAATTCAAGTACCCTCAAAGTTTTCCTGCCTTTGCAATGGAGCTTTGCAAACTCCTCCTACATTGCCTCCTGCTGGCAGCAGTGGGTATTGAGCCTTGCCGAGCACGGGAGGCCAGAGGTGGAACTGCAGAATCCATAACTTCTTGAGGAAAAAAGACTTTTGTCGTTGTGCAAGTTTGTTGTTTTAGTCTTGGTAATAACTCTGCATGCTCAAGTGTGTCCTGACCAGCCAGAAGCCTGGGTGTATGTCTGGAAGTGGAATTAAGAGCTGCTTAAGCAGAAGTGGAAAGGATTCTAACTATACACACAGCTGTGAGATCTGCAGCTGGAGACATCTAAATTATGTGAATAAAGTTAGCTCTGGACAAAGAGGAGCATAGAGGAACCATATTGTACAATACAGTAAACAGCAAATCCATTGGAGATAAAGCTGCAATGAAATCTGAAATCTAAAATGAAATATGTTAAATGGTTTATCATTTTGTATTTTCAGAACAGTGTCCCAGTATGCCAGAACAATTGATTGCTCCTGGATTAGTCGATCATCCTAGCAGGACCTTGTACCTAACAATTATAGTAGCAAATATGGTTTCAAGGGGATGAGCAAGAAAGAAAAAAGAATGGTGTCCTTTTCCATGAGGATCACTCTAACATCACACACAGAGAGCAAATATGTGTTATTGGTTGGCTTTTGGCCTGGAGTCCAAATTTGCAAAATTGGATGTAACAGAATATGTAGAACCAATGAAAACTGTTTTGTCTAAAGTGAAAAGGCCTCAAAAGGATGGCTGGCTACTCTAACTCAAGTTGGCCTGCATGGCTAAGAATGCTCATCAGTATTGTTAAGGTGCTAGATAACTTTAGTTTCATTAGTGATGGTTGCATTTTTTATATATTCTAAGGTTATTTTCACAGACTGTTAGTTATTCAATGAAACTTTCTATAGCAGAGAACACAAAAGATTGCCAAGCAGATGCTCCCTCTCTTTGAAGTAGGTCTGAGTGGGACCAAATTTTCTCCTTCTAGAAGTGTTCCATGAGAGCATGAAGTGCTGATAGGACAGAGGAATTGCTGTCCTTTGCTGCATCAGGCATTGACATGTTTTTATCTTGAAAGGTTTTGAGATATTTATGTTCATATAAGTTTATATAAGTTTTTTGAGGCAGTATTTTGAGATGTTCATATTTTCCCTCTGGATGCCAGAGTGAATGGAAAGATTCCTCCCTCCAGTTTAGTTTTGGGGGCTGACACATAGGATTTCATATGATGATGGAAACAAGTTTGTGTACCTCTTCCTGTCTTCTCAGTGCAGAATATAAAATTACTGTATTGAGGGAAGCATGTGTAGTAATGGTAAGCAATGTGTGAGGCATGACTGCACGGAAGAAGGGGATGTTGAATTGTTGGTGGCTCTGGAATGAAGGTGAAAAGGGGCTGACAATGGAACTGAAGTGGAGCTGAGAAGTTCCAGCTGTAGATGAAGAAGGCTTAAGTTATTAAGAGAAAAAAAGATTTGAGGGTTTGAGAGCTGCTGAAGAGTCTGGTAAAGTTGGAAAGTATCTGGTCCAAACTCAGGACCTGGACTAAAATTATGTGCTCAGGAGGTTGGAATGACTGAATGTTGTTATATATTGGACCCCACCCCTGAGGCAATTCAGACTATTAGGCAGTAGAATTTTAGTGAATGTTGTTTCCCATGGTGCCCACTGACCTCTTTCTCTTTCTCTGGGTATGGGTTCTGGTAATCCCCCTAAAACCTGCTTGGTGGGGGGATAACAGTGGCAATTTAGGACATGTGTATTTGTTTAGGTGGTGCTAATACCTGAACCTGTAAGATAATGGACTCCAAAAGGCAAAACAGCCTAACTGTTGATCCTTACAGAGTTTGGCAGGGAGTGCAGTGTATTGCACTATTGCACTATCAATAAGGCAAAAAGAATCCTAAATTGAACTCACCAAGCTATTTTGGAGCCCAGTGTACAGGTCCAGCAAGTACCAAAAATAATTGTATAAAATTGTATAAAGCCTCACAGAAAAGGAGTGCTGTCTCAAGGAATACACAGGAAATCATAGACTAAACTGCTGGACTTGCAGGCACTGCAGCTGAAAGAATGGTTCATGAACTCTTCCCCTGGATCCTGATTTGCATCACGCCTCACCTGCAGCTCTAGAGACTCAGGGAGTGGGCAGCACTGAACTGCATAGGAGATATTAACTAGACTTATGTTTTGGTTATTGGAATAGCAATTGCCCATGATATGAGCTTCAGGGTGCTTTTCTTTTCTTTCCTTTCTGCTCTGTCTGCTAGATTAGACCATGAGAGGAAAGGTACCATTACTGTGGTCCTGTCTTGAGGCATGGGGTGATTGTCAGAGACTGGAAAGATGTGATGTCTCAAGAAATTTTGGGATGCATGTGTGTGAGGGAAGGGGCAGGTCAGGCTTTGCCCTGGTGAGACAGTGAAGTGTCCCACACTGCCCTAGAGCCTGTATCTCAGCCTGACAGAGCTGCCAGTCACTGACACACCAGAGGCAGTGCTCTATTCTCCTCTAACCCAGCTCCTGAGTGGCCAAATGACCACAGGTCCCACCTGGGGGAAGGACCAAAGAAGGCCAAAGGGGTATTCAGGGTATCTAGATAAAGCCATCACCTTGTCTAGACCCTACGTCTTCTTGGAGTTTCTGTCTGGACACAGCTGGAACCCAGGAGTTGGTAGCTGTAGGTGTGCTTTTCTAGATCTTTTCTGTCTTTTTCTCCTCCTTCCCTCTTGTTGGAATATTTTGAGGAATTTACTGATTAATGGATTTAAAGTTTGCTAAGGTGAGTGGTCCAAGTTAATGCTGTGAGAAGTGTTTTATGTTGATTGGATGTTGCAGTAAACCTTTAGCCAAAGTTGCCTGATTTTCTAAAGTTTGCCAGTAAGTGTTGTTGTTGTTTTGACCTCATGAGAATATCTGGTTGGTATTTCTCCCATGTGTCCAACTCAGAGTGCATGAACCACTAGAAAGCCCTTTCAGAAGTCCCCTTGAGCGAGTAGATAGAGACCTTACAGGGAATCATTTTGTCTCTGTTTTTTGGTGCTGTTCAATGAAGCACAAGAAAACTGGTCTCCTAGAGAGGTGGGGAACATCAGAAAAAAGGTATGGGTTTAATCCCTGGAATCAGAGCAGTATGTGCCTTTTAATGAATGTCTGCTCTGGCTAAGAGGTCAGAATGGCTATGGATTAATATGTTCAGTGTTACTTGTACAGTTCAGTGCTGAGTCATGCAACAGAGCGTTCAGTTAATTGAAAACTTATGGTTTTCTTCAGATAGTTTGATTGATTATCTTTGGGAGTGCACAGGCATTAATTTTTGTGGAAGAATCATTTCTGCTCCTGAATTCTACTAAACAAAAGGTGTAAAAAACCCACATGTGCGACATATGCAATTCATTCTCACGTGAATGAGAAATTCTGGTCTGAGAATAATACACTTCTTGTTAGATCATGTAATTCATTTATTCTTTATCTGTGTCGTTAACAGACCATGAATGAGTTTGAATACCTTAAGCTACTGGGAAAAGGCACTTTTGGAAAGGTCATTTTAGTTAAAGAAAAAGCAACTGGACGGTATTACGCTATGAAAATTCTGAAGAAGGAAGTTATTGTAGCAAAGGTGAGTAGATGGGAAACTTCGGGATGTGGTTTATCCTTAATACAGCCTTTGTCAAAGTCATGGGAAGGATTCTCAGAGTAGTTGTAAATAATTGCTCTGTTTGTGTTTGAAATGGACCCCTGATCTGGGGAATCATTTTGCTGATTTCCTTCTGCTTGCGTTTCAGGATGAAGTAGCGCACACGCTGACAGAAAACCGGGTTTTACAGAACTCTCGGCACCCGTTCCTAACAGTAAGCATTTCTGCCTCTGCACAGTGTAACTTGATATCACCACCACCAAGGCTTTCCTTATTTGTTGTCACTCACTTAGTGCATGTGAGATTTGTGTTTACAGAGTGGCTGTGTAGTTTTTTAGCCTTCCATTTTAGGGACACATAAATGAAAATACTTTTTCAAGTTTTCTCATTCTTTCAGGGCAGGTCTTCAGCACCTCTTGAAGACAGTGTTTCAGGCTGTGGTTTGACAGTAGGGCTCACCCATTTAATGACTTGCTATCTCTGAGAGGAGTATTTGCTTTCTTTGCCCTTCAAATGTTTGGTCTCCCCTTTGTAGCAGAGGTCAGGGTGACTCTGCTTTTGTGACAAACAAATTCAGGAAGATATACTGGGGAGAAAAACTTTTGATTTTGTCTTTGTTTTTTTAAGCTCCCAGATACAGTTCACCAGTGGAATCAGTGCACTCGTAATGCAAGCCAAAGGATAGTGGTAGGAGCATGTGGAAAGGGGAGGAGAAGAGCAGGACTGTGCTTTATCTACTTCTTTCCTTTTGAATTGTAAAGTCAATCCATATTCTCATTTTAAACCTTCAGTGCCAGCATTCTCCTTGGGCTGAGTTCAGATATCCAAGTTCCATCTCAAGATTTTGTTTCTGATATTTATTACAAATTGTCTCTGAATTGTTTACAACTGCTTAAAGCCTCTAAGAGACTGTGTAGGATCCTGGTTGTTTCATTTGGCCAGGTACAAGGGCTTAGCTGGAACTCAGACCTTTTAAGCATGACCTCTGGAAGCAAATATTGCCTGTATTGAGAAATATCAATAATGTTGATATGTCTAAAACCTGGTCCTTCATTTTTCCAGAAAAATATGACTGGTTTAAAAGTGCCACCCTTGGTAATGAAGACAACAATATCATACTCAGTATTTTCTTTTTAATGCTTTTAGAAACCCAAATATCCAAAACAAGGGCTGTCTTGAGACGTTAGCTACAAGACTGGGTTTAGCTTGGATACTAGGAAAAGGTTCTTCCCCAGAGAGTAGTTGGGCCCTGGAATAGGCTCCCCAGGGAAGTGGTCACAGCACCAGCTTGACAGAGTTCAAGAAAAATTTTGGACAACACTCTGGGGTCCTTGGTGGGATTCTTGGGGTGGTCCTGTGCCAGGGCCAGGAGTTGGACTTGATCCTTTTGGGCCCCTTCCAGTTCAGCATATTCTATGATGGAAAATCTTATGGCAAACAAGTTGGTGTTACTCTTGCCACGGGAATACACGTGACAGGACTATACACAGGCACCTTGTGACTCTCCATCACCGCCTCCATCTGGTCTGTTTTTGTGAACTGCTCACAAATTGGTATTGCCAGTGTTGGCCAATCCCCTGGCAGGCTGTCAGCAGGGAGCTGTTGCAGGCAGCAGGGCAGAGGCCAGGGGGCTGGTTTGTAAAAATATGTGTGTTTCATATAAGAAGTCTTGTAGCCAGTGTGGTGGAACCTTGTGCTCCAGGGATTGGTTGTGGCCTCTCTTCTGTCAGTTGAACCTGTGGCCAGAGGAGGAAAATTCAGTCACTGTTGGTACACTTTGAGTCCCTGTTAATGGGCCAGGACTTTGTTTCACAGCATTTTAGGTGATGATAGCTTCTGCGAGGAATTTGTTTAATGCTTTATTAAATGTATTTAATGAAATAAATAGGCAGTGAATCAGTCCTCAGCTGTAACAGGAAAATACAAGCATTATATTAGATGTAAGGACAAAGATTCACTAAAATAGAAAATTTCATGTCTGCTTCTGAAAATTTATTAAAAATGCTTTTCTAACTGTGTATGATCTGTCTGCTAAGTTTTGATTTAAATCTGTTTCAGGCTTTAAAGTATTCCTTTCAGACACATGATCGCTTGTGTTTCGTTATGGAGTATGCTAATGGAGGGGAGGTAAGGGAAATACAATAATGTTTAATACTTTGGGATTTTCCTGCTCTATATCTCATTTTGCTTGACATTATTTAGCTAAGGTCCGTTTTTGCAATTGTAATTAATCCAAGTTGTCCCAATTAAACAGAGCTGTTCACAGGTTTAAGTAATCTGAAGAAGTAAGACTCTTAATTTTTTCAACTCCATTTTTAGAACATAGAGGTTTTGGGCATAGGTTCATATTTTACATGACAGCATTATATGGTAATCTGACATTTAGAAGTTCAATAAGGCAAGGTTGCTTTCTAGTTGCTCTAGTTGTCAGACAAGTTTTAACACTTAAATTAATATTGTGAGTATACTTGGAGGGAGAACTAGAAACTGCTGACTGCTATTACAGTCAGGAAGGAAAAGTTGGAATATTAACATTTCTCTAAATCATGCATTAGGCTGTAGTTTTAAAATGTAATTGTAGTTCAGTCAAAAATAGTTTTATAATTTTCTGAACCTGTAAGACTATAGTACACAAACTGGTTATCAGTGTGCTTCTGTGAATATGAGACATAATTATCTAATCATTTAATTTATGATGCTTTTTTAACACATTTGGGAACACAGCTGGGTGAGGGTGGGAAGGGGTTTTCTCTTAGTTAATAGCACCTTCCAAGCAGGATGGCTTGTGAACTGCAAGACATAATTCAGAAACATTTAAAGTTAACAAATTACTGTTCTTGTAGTTGTTTTTCCATCTGTCAAGAGAACGTGTCTTCTCTGAAGACCGAGCTCGGTTTTATGGGGCTGAGATTGTTTCAGCGCTGGATTACCTGCATTCAGAGAAGAATGTGGTTTATAGAGATTTGAAGGTACGTAGAAAAATCATTTTCAGGCTTTTGGGGTTTGACTTTTTGTTTGTTGTTAAAAAAAGCAAATGATCCTGAACTATTAAGAAATCCTTTCCTGACTGAACTTTATCCAAACTGTTGTTGCAGCTGTTGGGCTGGACTTTACAGGATGTCTAAACCCTTTGATAGTCCAAGAAGCTGCATAAGGCATTTATTGTGACTCTGGCAGCATTTCAGAGACCACGAAGGGTTACTGGACTACAGGGGTTTAATTTTCACTTGCCTGCTTATGTTCTGAAAGAAACTTTGCTGATGCTTCTGCACGGTGGAACATAATCCTGTCTTACCAGAGAGATGAAAGTTTACGCTGCATGGATGTTGTGCTTCCTTGCAGTGTGCTCACATCATCTTCATAGTAGCTGCTTGCAGTTCTGCTTCAAGTTACTAATTTGTTTGGGGAACGTAGAAGGGTCAAAGAAACCCCAACCAAACAAACTTGAGAAATTCTTGAGGAAATGCAACAATAGCATTTTCTTTCTTCCTGAGAAATTTTCAGGACAGGATGAAGGGATCCTGGTAGTTTATTTTGGGGCAGTCTAAAATGAAGCAGGCTCTGTAATGTTCTCAGACTATGTCAGAGTAAGTAATTTTGGGATCTCTGCTGGGATTTTGTGTCCCATATCACTGTGATTCCCCTGTAATGCACTTTATTGGTACACTGAGGAAACTGTCCTAATACCTGGGTGACTTTCTCAAAAATTAGAAGCTCAGGGTGGGGTGCATACTGTGTGCTGAGTAAATGTATATAGTGATTCTCATTTAAAGGGTCTCTTAGGAAGTGGTTCCTTAACCTTACATATGATTTCTGTTTTATTTATTTTATGCTATTACTTACTGGTACAGATTATTTAACAAAACCAGGGATGAAATTGTGTGAGGGGGATTACTTAATATACTTTCTAAAGAACTGGTGTTCTATTGATGATGATACTGTAGAAGCATAAATACAATGTTCATGTTCAATATATATGGTTGGTTACCCCCAAGATTACAAATTAGTTACTTAATGTTCCCTAAAGAACTGAGGAAAATGTTACAAACGTATATTTACATTTTACATGCTCTGGCAGCTGGTGTGGCTCTGACCCCAGTGAGGATGAGTTTCAAAACTGATCTGCAAAATTCATGTCTTTGATTGTCCTGCTCAGGACCAGTGTATGTTACAGGTAATCATGTCTTTTAATTTGGCATTTCTTCCCAGTTGGAAAATCTTATGCTGGATAAAGATGGACACATAAAAATAACAGACTTTGGACTATGTAAAGAAGGCATCAAGGATGGAGCAACAATGAAGACTTTCTGTGGCACTCCAGAGTATCTTGCACCAGAGGTATGTTTATGTTGGCTGTTGTGTTAAATTGCTTTCGTACGTGCCTTCCATGGTAGCAGTAGGAGTACAGAATAATTCCTGTGCCATGATGTGCTCATGCACTCACTGCTGTTATATAATTACACATCCTGAGACTCCTTTATTCATCATGATCTGGAACACATCTTTAGCATAATGATACATGATAATTTTTTGGCGGGGTAGTTTCTTCCACTTGATGGAATATGTACATTTTACTGGAACAGTGCTTGTTTCTTATATCACATACATAATTTTAAAAAAAGCCCTTTTAATCACTTCAGATATTTCATGATAGATTACCTTTTTTGTAGCTTGCTATGTATTGTCCTATTTGAAAGGTCATGAATAGGACTTCACTTAAGAAGTAGAAGTATTGTCAAATTCTTTTACTATTTGAGGACAGTAAAAGGTGACAATGCTTTCAGAAACAGGACAGACCAAGCTTTTTCTGCATTATTTAACGTGGCATGCATTAAAAGTGCTGACTGTTTTATGACTATAAAAGCACAAGATATTTCTCAGTGTTAATTTGAGTACTCCAGTTTCAGAGGAAATAAATCCAGGCAGGGGATGTCAGTTCCCAAACAGTATGTTTTGAGGAATTTTTTTTTGTGCAGATTTTTTTTGTTTTCCTTTTCAAGTGCAAAATGCAAATGTGTGTTTGCAAGTTTGTTCCTGGAAGCACTCTGAGGTGTGTAGCAGAGGTGGTGTTACAGCTGGGAGTGAGTTAGGGGCAGATGAGAAGTGAGGTCAGCTTGTAGGGGATGTGCGTACGCTCGGGGCCCCGCAGGCAGGCGCTGGTTTCTGTGCCCACACCGAGCTGTGTGGAAGCAAACTCCCAGACTCATAGGGCACGAAGCCCGAGCCAAGGCAGTGTGCCTTGCACAGGGCTGCCTCCCTTGCAGTGGGGCTTTGCTTCCCGTGGCATTTGCATTTCCATCCTGCTTGGAGCGCACGCAGAAGCGAGCCTTGGGCTGTCGGCAGGTTATGGATTGTTGGCACAGCTTTCCTCTGAGTTGGGAGACTTAAGCATTGCAAACCTGCCTTGAATTGAACTGTGCAAAAGTAACAAAGATGGCAAACCAGCGTGGAGGAGGAATATTTCTGCTGCAAGCTGATGTCTTTGCTGATAAGTGCTTTTTGTGCTCCCTGCTTTCATAGTGGTGGCAGCATCCTCTTGGGTTTTGTTTGGTTTTTGTTTTTTTTTTAACTCCCAGCTGCTATCAAGGGCCTCCAGTTCTTTGTAATAATGAAGAACATGGGCACCTGTCGAAGTAGCTTGCAGCAAAGAGGCGGAGCCAGTCTCATGATGACTGCCAGCTTTTCCATGGATCACCAGAAGTCTTCAGTGAATCTAAATTGGGGTCCATGCACCACAATTTGAGATTTACTGATGCAGAGAGTAATTAGCAGCATGATGGAGTGTTTATTATTCATAAACATGCCTTTTATTTTAGCTTGTCTCTTAAAATCAATTGCTGAACTTCAGTTTCTCATCAAGGATTTTATGAGGACGCTAAAAATATTTATTGTTTTGGTTTTTCCTAACTTGGAATGTGGGGATTCCCTGTGCAGGCAGTTGGGCTGTTCTTTCTGTTCTGTTACTTGCTATTATTTTTTCTTTTTTAATATTTATGATGAGTTGGCTCATCCAAAAACCCTGAAGGACAAATCCTTTTGATTAACTCAGTTCTCTCCCTTACTTGCAAATCCCATCTGTGAGTTGGAGTGTTAAATTCTGGGGAGGCTTTTGTCATCTGGTTGATAGCATGCAAAAATCTGGAAATTGTGTGCAAGTGATCTTCCATGCATTTAAGGTCATACATCCTTAAAGCAGGGGTGTCAGTGCTCCTGTCTGCATTTGTAACTCGAGTCCAGCACAGCAGTGTGTCTGTACAGTTGTTGCATCGTTGTTTTTAGGTTCATACTGGAATCTCATGCATGGATGACAGTGACTGAACCATGTCATCTTTGATGTGTCAGATGCATCAATGGCTGTGATGTGTACAGCTGTTCTGCCTTCTCTTTCAAATTCCATCTCACAACAGTCTAGAGCTGCTTGTTAAGAAATGATGGTCCCTTAATTTAAGTGAAATGACCTTGTTACTTTACTGCTCCCCAGCTATCCAGTGTCTTGCAGTAAATCATGGATGAGTGCAATATCTTTTTTTGTTACGGTGCATTTTTGATACTCACACCATTGCTCTGTTCTATGCAGTCACTAATATGAGGATATGCTCATTTTGCTAAAGAACTTTGAAGAAATAAGCATTTTATATTCTGTTTAAAATTAGTGGAAGTGAATGAAATCGTTGTAGTTAGTAATCTAGTTTATAATACAGAGTATTAATACACTTTTTAAAGTAACATCTAAAGTGTTTGCTGCATTTCAAAAGCACATTAACAGTAACATTAACTACGTGCACAACAAAGGCCTCTGTGGTTTTCTTTTTCTTTCAGTCTCTCCTATTGCATCTCTTGCAGCAGTTTAAAAAAACAAAAATACAAATCAGAGGCCGTGTGAGTGTTTTATTTTAGGCAAGCCAAGTGTAGGGGGAGTGTGAACAGGAAGCGCTGGTTGAGCGGGGTGACTCAGAGCGGGAACTGCATTGTCACACAGTCTCCGTGAGCCGAGGGCTGCCGTGCCTCGGGAAGGACGGGGCCGGCTCCTGGAATCCCAGCCGGCGGCAGCTGTGCCGGCCGTGTACATGGAGGGGGCAGCTGCACAGCCAGCTGTCGTTTGGTGTGAATCATACGGCCGGGGATGCTGTAAATAGACCGACGTGGGGTAATCTAATACCTGGCAGCCTTTTGATTTTTACTGCAGGCCCTCTCCCTCGTTCAGATAATTAAGGGGAATAATTAGTGAATAAAGAGAGGCAGAGTGCAAACAGTTGTTACATGAAGTGCCTCGATGCTTCTTTTTTATGTGCAAAACCTTTATATCAAGATTTGTAAGACGTTAAGATCTTGGTTTTGGTAAACTTGCACTGACTTTGGTTCTTTTACCTTTTTAATTTTGAAAATTAAGTATTCTGAATTGCAGGAATGTAAAGCTCACAGAGACACTGTCCAGTAATAAAACAGGCTGGTGGTGCAGTTGTGGTTCATGCTCTTAGCAAGAGTAAGCAGCTCAGTGCAGGCCCATGCAAGGAGTAAAGATGATAACTAAAACCTGAGGACAGGGTTTGGAACATGAGATGTTGGTGTCAGCTACAGACAACTGCATAGGAGACACAGAGTCTAGAGAAGTCCTGGTAACATCCACTGCACAAGCCACAAAACACTCCCCACTCCCTTCAACAACCCACTGTGCAGAAGATAGAAATGCACTGTGGCAGGGCTTCTCTGGAGCAAGCAGGAGAGGTGGAGAGCACTGCTGGGGTCCTGAGTCCCTGCACCAGCCGCTGCTTTGCTAGGTAGAAGTATCCAGGGGAAGGGAAGAATAAACTGTGCTGGGCTCATTTTGCTGTGAGACCTGGCAGAAATCCACCCCACTGACTGTCCCTGTGTTTGCAGCCCTCTAAGCCAGAAGCAGGAGTGCCTTTGGAGCAGGGCAAAGGGTTGGAGGGGAAACATTTCCAGACAATTTGGCTGCCATTTTACAGCCTTAGAGCCGGTCAAATGTTAGAAGTGGTGTTCTGGCTCTTAGTGTTTAATGTAGATTGGTCATCAAGTATTTGTGGGTGGACTTTTAGGATGTGCAGAGCCACCCCTTTGGGATGCAGGTTGATAAGAAGATGATGGATATGTTTGGCATTTCGCTTGTGAGGGAACAGGTTGATGGCCTATTCTCCCTGTACTGCCTCCTTGGTGTGTTGGGGTTTTTCTAAAAACTTGGATCCTGTTTGGAACAGTTTGTGATGAATAAGTGAGAGTTTAACATCTAGCTCTGTAATGTGAGAACAGTTCTTGGCCTTTGGACTTTCAAAGGTTGTGCTTATCATGACCATGATGTGAAGGAGGATGGGAGAAGGAAGACAAGGAAGCTGCTGTAACATACCTGCTGCCTCCTCTTCCCCCCTCTCCTCACCCAGGATGGTGAGCATGGATGCCAGTTCTTTTCACATGGTTCTTCTGCAAAAACTCTGCTGGTAGATAGGGCTATGTCATGAAAGATGGACTTGATGGGGTAAATTTTGCTTCTTGAGTTCTGTGTTCGTGCCTGGTTTGGGAGTATCTTCTAAAACCTTTTCTTTACAATCTGCAGGTTCTGGAGGATAACGACTACGGCCGTGCAGTGGACTGGTGGGGTTTAGGAGTTGTGATGTATGAAATGATGTGTGGCCGGCTCCCTTTCTACAATCAGGACCATGAAAAGCTTTTTGAACTCATCCTTATGGAGGAGATCAGATTTCCACGCACATTGTCACCTGAAGCAAAATCCCTCTTGTCAGGTTTGCTGAAGAAAGATCCTAAGCAAAGGTGAGGCTGTTGCTTAATAGTTGCAATTTTTTAAGGTATTTGAGACAAAATTGTAATTTAATTTTTAACCCATTCAAATTGATCATCCAACAAGATGCAGCAAATGGATCTACTAATTTATTTTTGACTTTTTATATGAGCTGACAGCGTAAATAGCAACATATGAAGCAGCTTTGGTGCTGACAGAGTATGGTGGCTGCCATTAAAGCAAAGCTATAGCCTGGGAAAAAGCAAGTTAACCCTACCTTTGGCTGTAATGACTCTAGTGGCTGCTGTGATGCTCTACACCAAGTACTTTTGCCTTCTGTTGCAGTTGAGACTGCTGTCCCTTTCCTGAATTTTTGTCTAGATCTGTGCCAGTGATTTAGCGTCCTGCTTTGGACAGTAGGTGGTGGTGTTTGTACCATGTTTGTGGTGGAGTTTATACCATGCTCAATTGACTTTTCCTATTTCCTCCTTTTGTTTTTGTTTTTCTTTTATTGCTGTATTTTTTAAAAAATAACCCTTGATTTAAAAATAGAAAAAAAAACAACATTAAAAAAGCCCCTAATGGCTAACAAACAGAAAATGGAACAAGATCCAAAAAGGATGTTGATTTTCACGGAGATAAACATCAGTTTAAAAACCTGCCATCTTGTCAACCCAGACATTTTTAAAACAAATAATATTGTGACTCTGCCCCTGATCTCCTGTCCTGAACCTTCCACTATTAATGGGCCCCAGATAGGAAACCTTTCATGTGAGGTGCAAGCAGAGAATTCCGGTTTACTTTCTGGTGTTTGTTTAGTCTCTGTGCATGTGTGTGCACATAGCAGGAAAATGGGATTGCCACTACCGGGATACTTGTAGTAAGGATTTCTGTCATCACTGTTGGCTATTTCCTTCACTATTTTTCAATGGAAAATCCTGCTGGAAGGTCTCGTGATGCAAATCCAGAGTTTGTAATATTGGAGGATTCATCTTGCTGGTGCAGTGGGGAGCGGGGCCAGCCCTGTACAAGGTGGCAACAGCTGCACCCCCTCCTGAACCCGGCGCCTGTGAGGGGACCTCCAGGAGAAGGTTTTGTAATTGATGAGCAGCCCCCAGGCTCTGTGCTGCAGCCTCTGCCAACAGCATTCCTGTCCAGTAAAGCGCTGGGTTAAATGCAATTGTGACCCTTTCATAGCTTATTCAGGTGGGGCCTTTCAATCACTGGGAACACAAGCAGCATCTGCTGCAGTTTGTTCTTAAAGGAGCATCTCTGATGAACCAAAATGCAATTTGTTTACAAACAAAGAATACCCACTTGTTTCTAATTATGAGATTTTCCCAATGCCAATAATTACTCCACAATATGCTCACTTTATACAAGTAGCCACTTCTTCACATGTATCTTCTGCAGGCTTGGAAGCAGCGCTGCTCTAATCTGGTGGACAGATGATTTTCATGCTGCTGATAGAAATAAATGTTGACTAGACAAGCCTGCACAAATGCCTTATTATAATTATGCCTAATTACACTGGTGCTTCCCAAGTTTTTTGGATCATGGACTGTTCTTAAATACTGGTTTCTCCCCAATCACTGTTCCTATAATTTTTTAACTGAAGTTGTGCTTTTGCAAATCCCCTGCACTTTGTGACATTTCAGGCAGCATGGAGAACTGATCTGGAAGCACTGGAGGTAGAAGTCCTGCATCCTGCCCTTGTAGTGTTATGTTCCATTTTTTCTGGGTGGTCTGGGTGCTGGGGAGGGTGCCTGGCATACTTGGTAGTTGACTCACAGTGTGCTCATGGAGCCATATGGTCAAAAACCAGCCAGAGAGCTACTGAAATACATTCACAGAAGTTATGTAATGTGTGATAGTCTGTACTTTGGGGAGCCACTGTGTAATTCAACAGTAATCTCCTCTGCTGCCCAGTGGTGGATAGAAGTTGGTATTGTAATGTTTGTGGCAGAAAGCGTCAGAATTGGTAGCATAACTTTGGATGAACTTCAGACTGAGATGGAGGAGGCAGCCAAAACCATGAGAAAAAGGAAACTGGGAGATGTTGTCACTTCCCCTAAAATCATAAAAAAACCCAACCAATGCAACAATAAAGGTTGATGTAATGAAACTTAGTGCCAAGGATACTTTAGGTTAAATATAAGGGAGCTAGGTGATTGTGATCTGTATCAGTGAATTAAATCTTAAAAATGACCTGTTGTACCTGAGCTGGATATACTGAAGCAGTGATAGCACACTGTGTTCATTAATACCAGTTCAGTCTCAAACTCCCAGGCATATGGAGAAAATGTGAAGAACAATAAATTGCATTCTGCTTTTAATCATGGCTATTTTCTAAATTTGGTCATATGAAATCCATTTTGTAAGAGAAAAGGAATTTTGAAGTTTCTTTTGGGATTGATAGAAGTTTATTAATCTTGTAATGTGAGCCCTAATTTTCCTAAGAAGGAAAAAATCTATTCTGTAAATATTTCCTGTTAATGTGACCTGAAATTCCCCTTTGCTGCTTTGTGACATGGATCAAATGAAAGAAGGTAATCAGAGCATTTTTTCATACATGGAACAACAAATCTTTTACCTTTTATTGTCCTTCCTCTGCTGTGGAGACTGCAGCCTGTGAAAGTGGGCATGGATCAGAGCACCCCATGCAAACAGGCTAAGTTTAGATGGGTGGGTGCGTTTATATTCAGTGTCTTGCAAGCTCTGAATCTTGGCAGGTTTTTAGCTTGAGAGAACTTCAGGATGGTTTAATCTGAATGTTGATCATAGAATTTCACTATGTGCCTTAGTCCCTGTCATAGGCCAGGGTTGTTCAGCCTCTCTCAGATGGGGTTTGTCACAGTCTGCTTCACCTGCTGTTGGACCTTGCCATTCAGCAAGAATGAGAGGAAGATGATGCAGCATTTCAGAAACATCTGTTCAAAGATCTGATGACTTCCAAGAGTTGCTATGGCTTTGGAGAGCTGAAGGTGCTCCCTGGGACCTGGTGGTCAGTTCTTGCACTCACACTGAGTTCTGGTACTTCATTGTTCTCTAGCCATGATGGTTCTTTCCATATCCACATGAACGTTTGGTCACAGATGTTCAGGAATGTCAGAGTTGATCAAGCCCTTACTTGTTTGAAAACTGAACTCATTGTTTTTTTCTGTGGTGAAAGGAGCAGACTGGTAGTTAAGCTGTGTGTCTGTGTCCTCTCTGCTGCTCTGCTACAGGAAGGTTAGGTGGCTTTTGAGCACCCTTGCTCTCAGGCACAGGGAGGTCTGCAGCCCTCACAGCCACTGCTGGTGTTGGAAGAGTTAGAGGTGACACCTGTGGGGGCTTCAAGGGCCTGGAAGTGGTCCCAGCTAGCTGGTGGCCAGCAGAAGGAGGTAACCTTGAAGAGCTGGTCCTCTTGGACAGCACACTTGGATGTCTTGGGACATGCAGAGTTTTGGAGCCACACACGTGTCACATGATAGGTGACACACTTGTGTTTGCTCCAAAATGTGTGTGCCTTGAGTAGGAAAGTGCTTCTGTCTCCAGACAGCTTCAGGGTCCTGTGTATCAGCTGAAGTGCAAAATGCTCAAGTCTTCATGTTTCACCAGGTGCTTTGAGACAGGCTGAGATTTAGCTGTTGTGTATGATAATTTTAGTCTAAATCAGTTCTGTCCACAGCAATTTAGACAAACTCAAACAGTTCACCCACAGAGATCTAAATTGAAGCTGAGAAAAACATAAAAGGCAAGTTTAAAGAATTTTTCCCCCAGCTTTCCAGAAATCACTATTTTTGAGACTTCCCAAGCTTCACCAACCTCAAACATGACTCCTAATGATTACTGATGTTGTGAAGTTGGAGCTTTTTCAGTGCTTTTTGGATCTGCCATGTTTGTGTCACATGCATGTGGTTAATGAAGAAGTGGGGAAGTAAAGCTCAGCAAAGAGCTGGGAGTTAGCTGCATTAGGCTTTCCAAAAGTTTTAATCTCTGAGCAGGAAAGCACCCAAAGACTGTGTACAGGGCTTTGGGAAGAATGTGGCCTTTTCCTTCCAAATCTAGAGTCTTCAAATCATGCTGTTCTCAAAGCCAAAGACAGCTTCTCTGTGCTGATAGTGCCAGTCACAGGAAACTGATGTGGACACAGCTCCCAAATCCTTCCTGTGGCTATTAGAAGCTTCTGAAGGTAAGGGCTTCGTAAATTAAGTTACTGATGTCCATCTTGACTGTATCAGAGAAGGAGAAATAGGAGTCTGTGTGCTTGGAGCTGGTGAACACCAACAGCCTTTGCTGGGCTGTTGTTCTTGAGCTTGGTGGGGGTGTTTGTGCCATGTTAGAATCAGGTTTGGGGGCAGGGCTGATCATGTGAAGACAGGGCTGGAAAACTAGAAATGTGTAGGTTTCTTTTTAAAGAGCTGGGGATGGACCTGGGAGCTGAGCACTGTTTACTTCTACGTGGTCAAATAGAGATACATTATTTTTCATGTGATCCACTAATTGTAATCTTCCTATGTGTTTACAGACTATATTTATATACATATGTTAAAAATACAGTACAGCAAATTTTAAAAGTTATTTCTATATGATATATCTGTGGAATGATGGCTGATTGCCCTCAGTTTATGGAGCACAGATATTTGTCATTAAATGGTTAAAGGGACTTAAAAGCAATATGCAGTTTCATAAAAATTTAAAATGTGGAAATCATTTCATTTTAATATTGATGTTGCACTTTATTAATAATTTTCACTTTTGGATTTAACTAAAATAAGAAAGTCTCTCAAGTGTAGATAGAAGTTGAATGAATAACCAAAATTGTTTGGCGGATAGGTTTTGAGGGATGTTTTTTCTTGTTTTTCTTTAAATTGCTTTTTTGGCCTCTATACTTTCTGTTCTATTTCTTTATATACTTTAAATTTCTATAGCTTTTGCTTTTCAAGTCCTATATATACTATTTTTGGTTCTGTCTGAGTACTTAAATGTGCAGAATTTAACTATTATCCAGGAGTCTCTTCAGAGCTCTTATTTCTGCTGCATTTTTCCTTGTTTATTGCATGTCCCTAGGAAAGACAAACCTGCTGCTCTTTACATTCTCTCTGGTGCTTAACCATGATTTTTGTATTAGTTGCCAATTTAATTGTGTTGTCCTTGAGATGGACCTTTCATAATAATTCTGGAAAACAAAACTGTATTTTGGAATAAATCCATATCCAAAATACGAGGTTTCTGTTGTTTCACCATTCACTTTGACTGGATTTTTGTAATTTTTAAAAGGTAAGTAAAACAGCTGGAGTCTTTCTTGGCATTTCCCTGAGTATGTGTTTGCCCTTCATGGAACACAGGCTCGTATTAGATAACATATTCTGCAAAGCACTTGTACATGGCTGCAGCCAGCCAGCCTTCCTGCCTGCTTCTGCAGAACACCATTCAGGTGCTTCTTAGCTCAGAGTCACTGCTGAACTCCTGTGCAGTCTGTTGACACTGTGAATAAAGAGGATTGACTCCACCCTCTTCATCAGCCATCATCATTGTGCTGTGGAAGCAACAAGGAGTCTGGCAGAGACTTGGCAAAGCCACTAGACCTGGAGGGAACCAGCCGAGAAATGATTACTCACAGAGTTTGTTTCTGTTCCCAGGCTGCCCTGGAGTTTGTCTCTGTTCCAGGCTGCTCTGCAGCTGTAGAAAGTGCTGCCAGGCAGATGGGAGAGCCCCTGTCCAGCTTGGTTTGGCCCCTGGGGCTCTAGGGTGGACTTGGGTTGGTCTTAGAGCTCACCTGGGGAGAAGAGAGTCATCCAGGTACTGGAAGGCTGGGGAGCTGTTCCAGTGCACATTTCCTAAAGGATGATAAAGAGCAAACCCCTTAGGTCACTGTGGCACTGTAATGGAAGAGGGCAAGGAAGCAAGCACAGCCCTTGGACTGTCAGGCACCTCTGCTGCTGGGTGTCCCTGGTACAGCTGTGGCCTCTGCCAGTTTGCCTTCTCTGCAGAAGGTGCTCGGGCATGGCCCAGGGTTTGAATGCATCAGGATCCATTCCCAGTCAGCACTGAGAACAAAGTGTTGCAGTATCTGACTTTTCCATGCTGAACTGTCATCCAGTGCTGTCCCAACAGCATTGTGCTTTCATGGTGCATTCCAGGGCATGCAGTCTCAAGCTGTAAAAATACCACTTCAATGGGTTTTAGCACAGCATTCATATTTTCTCTGGTATTTTGAACCAAACCCCTCCCCTCTATCCCCAGATAATCATGAACTGGGGCATGGGGTTACCACAGGTGGCCCAGAGGACATTCAGGGCCAGATGTTGTGCAGCAGTGGATGAGGCCTGGCCAGGTCTTGGCTTCAGGCCCAGAGAACAGGCCTTGTCCCTGATGTCTGTAGCAGTACAGTCTAGCCTGGGTCTTGTAGAGTCATTGCTTCAAGCTCTTGAAATGGGATCAGTATCTCAGATTGCCAGTGGCAACAGGCATGGGATCTAGCCTGGATGAACATGGTAACACCTGTGTTACCAGTGTTGTTTTAACCTTGTTACCTGAGTCTTCTTCTGATTGCCCAGTATCTGTTTTGTTTTCTCAATGCCTGCCTTTGCTTGCAGATGTGGTTCAGCCTTTTAGAGAACATTTTAACCTCCACAGCAAAATTTAAGCATCAGTTAGCTCAACACTGCAGCTAAACTGATTGCATCTATAAGCTGTGTGGACAGTTTTATTTTGGAATAAAAGTGCTTTATCTTGATATACCTCAAGTCAATAAAACACCCTTTGTGCTTTCCTGAAGCCAAGGAAGAGGAGAGATTTGCATATGCTGTGATATTATCACTGCAGTTGTCAACTGTTTTCTTTAATGGAAATTTAAATCAGGTTGCATAAATCAGTTTGCCTTAAAAAGCCTTGTCTCTCTTTTACTTCAAATTCAGTTTTACTGCTGGCATCACTGTGCTCTAGAAGGCTGTATGGGGTAGTTGCATGTTAATGCAGAGAGAAGGGTCTGTGGCTCAGACCTTTTACTTTACAGGATCTGCTGTGGTCCCCAAGACAGCATCTTTCCTGAAGGGCAGGTCTTCTGAACTGTGGTTTCTTTTTTTTCTTTGTGTAAGAGAGACATTTTTTATAATTCTGTTTGTTAGCCTGTTTTTAAATCTTTTAGTGGAACTCTGTTGAAGCCTAAAATAGGCCTTACACAAAAAAAACAAACACACAACAAATGCTAGAACTGCTCCCAAATGCATTATATAAACTCAGAATTTCTTCAGTACACTGCAATAAAAATTGTATTAGAAAAAATAACTGTACTCAAACATTTAATTACTTATTTTGCCTCCTACAGGTTAGGTGGTGGTCCTGATGATGCCAAGGAGATCATGCAGCACAAATTCTTTGCTGGCATTGTTTGGCAAGATGTATACGAGAAAAAGGTATTTATACAACTGTTCTCCCAAGGTGAATCCTAGCTGTGGATTTATCAAATGTTTCAAATTTTGTTGCTCTCTAAAGGTACCCAGAAACCCTCCACAGAAAAGGTTTGTAGTTGTTTTTAGCAACAACTTAAAATACTGTAATCAGATTACTTCTGGATTTTTATTTTGCAGTGATAGGAGTATCTCTTAATGAGATACATGGTTTTATGGCTGAATAAATAGGATGTAATCAAAATAGCTTCCAAATTTAGAGAATATATAAGCTTTTAAAATGGCTTTTCCTATGAACTCTTGCTGTTGACTAATGCATCCCTTGCAAGCCCAGAGTTACTGCTGGTTCCTGAGCATCTGAAGCCAAACTTCCTAGAAGGAGTAGTAGAAGATGGGCTCTTCTTTCCCACTGCATTTTTCCTGCCTTTTCAATCTAATGTTGTCAGCATTCAAGACAAGTCCAGACACATTTAGGCTCTTACATCAGCCCAAGCCTAATACTATTTTTGTGTGTGGCAAAGGACTCATATGAAATGTCTGCACTTCATGTTTTTTTCTCATGGGTTTTCTTTGAGAGCCAAGTGGGTTTGTTGGCTTTTCAGTGGGAGCCACTGAAGTCAAAGAGCCCAGCCCTTCCTGTAAGAATGTGTTTCATCAGTTGTGTGTGCCTCACTGCCCTTTCCTTCTCAGATAACTATTTCACACCTCCAAGATGCCCTGCTTTGTGCTCTAAGGGTGATGTGCTGTTGTCCTCTCACATTCAATTTTCAACAGCCACATTTTCATAACACTTGTGAAATGCAGCCAAATGTGGGTCTGAGCTGATTCAAGGCTCCCATCTACTGGTGCCACATGATCTCACTCAATCCCAGCCTTTCCTGATTTCCCTCCTTCCCCCAGCAGTGCCTGATGGTATCAGATCTCATCTGATCTCTAAATACAGTTTGGTTATCCCTCCAGTTGGTGGGAGCAGGTAAGAAACTTGGCAGAAACTGAGTTCCCATATTGTAGTGGGAGCATTGTCCAGTGCCTGTATACAGCTACAGAGAGGGCTCTGTTTCCTTCTGTTCTTTCAGTTCCTCACAGATCTGTGTGCCTAAAAGAACTGAAAAATTATAAAACAAGTTTTTGTGCCTTGAAAGTGTGGATGAGATGTTAAGACCTCAGCCCTTTCAAAGCATCCCTTGAGGGAGAGCTGCATGAAATTATGAGGGTAGGAGAGAGTTCCATGGAGTTTATTTAGTATAACTGTGAAAAGTAGATCTGAGTTCCTGTTCTAAATTGGAAGTTGTCCCCATTTTCACCCAACTGACAAGCTGAATGCTTGAGGGTTTGCTGGTTTTATGCAGTTTAAGGTAAAAAGCTGACAATAGGGCTCAAGTGTTTTGAGTAAATTTATTTGTCATTTGGTAGTAGTCCCAGTTCCCTGAACAGAAGAGAAATCACACAAAGGAGGCAATGTTTTATTTATCCACAGGATTGAGAAAGCCTTCATAAATTGTTCCATAGTGGTAATGATTGAGATTATTCTGAAAACTATCAGGAAATTCCAAATACTTGCATTTTTTAGAGAAAACTGTGTGCTAATTGAGACTACTCCTAACCTTGGCCTATCCAAGGAGTCTAGATCCTGGCTTTGCTCATGTCCCATTAGTGTTTGCATCTGAGGTAGGCATGCTGTGAAAATGGAGAGCCTGTGAGTAGTTGCTGCCTACATTCTGGTGGTCCAAAGAGGGTCTTGCAGCATTTACCTGAAGTGCAGTCCCATGGATTAAAGCTGCATTTTGTCAGCTGCCAAGAGGTGTTTGTGTGCTAAGCTTGGTTCCCCACCATCTCCAGTAATGCTGGGTATGTGTGTAAGTATGGGCTTGGGTAATCCAGAACGTTTGCTTTGTAATTAAGCTTTTTGGAAACATACCTTTGCTTTAAATTACAAGGAGCTTTGAATAACTGGGGTTGTCCCCCAGATTTAAAATGCTCATTTGGAAGAGTGCTGTCTGTCTCTGGTGCAGAGAAAGGTGCAGTTTAATTTGCAATATTTTGCCCACCCACACGCAAAACATACGCAAAGAGATTTTAATCACATGGGGGTTTTTTTTCTGGTCCTTTTTCTCTCTTGAACCAGCATGAGCCTGTGGGTACCAATGCTGGTCTGCAGCCGTGGGAGGCTACAGGTGGCACCTCCCTGCCAGTTGAACTGCAGAGCTATTGCAGTGACAGCTTTTCAGTAAAGCGACATATTTGCTTGTTAAAGCCAGCGTTGGAGCTTTCTGCGGCTTCCCCTCTGTTTCCAGCTTAGCGCTCAGAATTTGACAGCTAGGGGGAAAAGATGTCTTGTGGGTGCATCATAATCTGTCTCAAATTGCTTTTAACAGATACTAAAATAAAAAGGAAAATGATACAGGCAGCAGTAGCCCATTCCACATGTGTGCTGGCTTGGGATTGCTGCTCCGAGTCGCTCCAATGTGCTCAGTTCAGGTGGCTGCTGCAGTGCCCAAGTCCTAAATCACTCTGTGCTGTGCACAGCAAGCAGAGCAACTGGGGGCACTGTGAGTGCCAAAACCACCATTAGCTTAAAAGGACAGATAGAGCTTCAGACACACATGCACAGCCTGTCAAAAACAAACCCAGGGCTGCTTTGGGAAGTAGGCAAAAACTGCTGCATGGAGAGAGAGAATAGAATTACATGAGGAAGAATCTTCCTGCTCCACAGAACTTTTATATGTAATATGTTGGTCTGATTTGATTGAGAAGTGTTATTAACATTATAATGTAAAGCATTCCCTCTTCAATAGCTTCAGGGGACTGCAAAGCTGAGAGTAACTCCTGACTTTGGGATATCCTATTTCCTTTTCCTTTTAAAATGCAGGACATAAAGACTGCTTCTAAGGACCCAGTATTTTTTTTTTGTAAGGGTAATGTACCCAGCTCCTTTAAGCCATTCTTGGGCACAGAGAATTGTGAGTAATTGGGAAAAAAAGATGATGAATATATACTATAATTGTGCTCTCTTACAATAAACAGAGCTTTTATGTTCCTAAATTTTTAAGGGTTGATTTTAAACAGTAAATGCTTCTTTGTATGTGGCAACGCTGCCATATGTATATATTACATTTCTTACAGTCTTTACATTGAAAATGAATGCATTTGATTGGGTTGCTGTTTGTAAGACAGGACACTGTTAGGTGCTCTCAAAACAGATCAGAAAGACCATCCTGGTGATAGGGAGCTTGAAAGTTGACAAACAAATGATTCTTCACATCCAAGGAGGAGGCAAAGTCGGGGGTGGGGAAGAGGTGTTTTGTGTATTCAAGATTTGCTGATGTTTTCCAGGTAGTGATTTCTGTCAGTCATTCTTGTTTGTACAAATGCAGAAGTGCATGTCTTGGGGTCACTGCATAATTCCAGTTGGAGCAATTTACCATCCACCTTGCTAAACCTCTCCCTGCAGTTTTGGATTGGAAGCTTGACACTTCCTCAGTCACGCTCCTAAATCGCTGCCCGGTGCGGCTGTGTGCTATTAAAAGATGGCCACACGTAACCCTGGTGGGCGAGCGGGATCCCGGCGCTCTTCCCGTGCTTGGGAGGGCTCAGAGCCCTGTTCACATCCTGCTCCTGCTGCCTTGTGCAGGGGAAGGTGAGCAAGGTCTGACTCCCAGCTCTGGTGCCCTCCAGAGTTGTCCATGTTCCAAGTGTGTGCATCTGTATGCAGCCAGCTCTCCATCCCGCTCTCCAGGCGCGCTCCTCCTCCAGCCCCAGTCAGGCAGCTCCGCTCCATCTGGAGCTGCTCTTGCCAGAGCTTGCCTAGGTACACATGGATGATTTCCAGCCTGTCTGCCCAAGCCAGTCTCAGGAATAAACCCCAAAAAGTGCAGCTCCTGGTGTAGCAGGAAGAGGATGTTCACTGCTGATTGGGCTCAGGTTTTTGTAAGCACTCCAGGTTTTTCAAGTTCAGAGTTGACATCTGCTTTTGGGGACCAGGAGTATTAAAGCTTAGTGTTGCTGCTGCCTTGGCCTAGATTCTCCTGGGTTGGTCAGACCTCCAGTGTGAGCTGCGTGGGCACAGTAGCACTGTAGCTGAAACTTTTTGGTGAATGTTACAACCCTTGTGATGATACACAGGGTTAGCTGATAAATTTCATATCACTAAACATCTTTCTTACTCATTTTCATCCTCCTTAAGCATAAATCTGGCTAGATGAGGTTGACAATTTCCATATAATTATGTAGGGAACTGGTATGTGTTGTTATTTTTAAACATTGGTCATCATGTTATTACTTGAAGAAATTTTAGGATTCTGAGTTTCCTTTGTGCAGTTAAATCCTAGGGAAAAAATGGCTTAAATGTCCTGTAAATAGTAAGTGCACACCTAAGTAAGTCTTTTATACTGTATATGCTTCCTTCTTTGTGAACTGGTGTTTTTTAGACATTTTAGGAACATAGAAAAAGGCACTGTAGCTTGTAACTGTCAAATTCTACTTGTTTCAAACAGCACTGCAAGAACCTGTAAATGGACACTTTTTTTTTTCTTTCCTATAGCTTGTACCTCCGTTCAAGCCACAAGTTACATCTGAAACAGATACAAGATACTTTGATGAAGAATTTACAGCACAGATGATAACAATCACTCCTCCTGACCAAGGTAAAGTTTTTCCAAATGTTTCCCACTGTGTACTCTACACCACCAGAAGTAATTTGCTATGATGGGTCTCTTCAGCCCATATGAAAAAGTATCAGTTTAAACCTGAGGGTTTTCCATATGTGTTTGACCAAGAAATTGGTAAATTGATGTGAAACTTTCCACATCTTTCCAGTTTTGGAAATGAAAAATCTGTTTAATAAGAGTGAAATTATTTGTACTGTTGCCTTTTCCAAGTCTGCACACTCCCACTGGAAATCAGTGATAACAATGTTTAGCTTATGTCCATATCCACATGCACTGTGTATATGCAAGCAGTCAGTTGAGCATGGGCTAATGTCCCATCAAAATATTGTATTTTTGTGATAACTGAGCATGTTTGATGCTCTCAAATAGCAATTGACAGTAATTCAGAACAGAGAATGTGGATTTATGCAATGCAGCTCCTAACAATTTTAAATGGACATCTGAACGTCTATTTTCTGAAATAACTTTACCATGCATTACCTTATTGTTGATTTGCTGAAAATAAAGGTAGCAACTGTTACCTAATGTGTTTTTTTTTTTTCCCTCTTTCAGATGACAGCATGGATTGTGTAGATAACGAGAGAAGACCTCATTTTCCTCAGTTCTCCTACTCAGCCAGTGGAACCGCTTAATGTTTTGCCATTCAGAAACAAAACAGACTGCATTTTGGGGACCTTACTTCAATGGACACTAGAGAACTTTCTATATTATCAAGTTACAAACTG
This sequence comes from Peucedramus taeniatus, assembly GCA_013400575.1. Classification (NCBI taxonomy): domain Eukaryota; kingdom Metazoa; phylum Chordata; class Aves; order Passeriformes; family Fringillidae; genus Peucedramus; species Peucedramus taeniatus. The sequence goes on along the minus strand of WBNO01008142.1, from coordinate 20,157 downwards.
TGTTTGTATTACGACTTAGATGAATTTGTAGGAAGCCTCACAGATTCTGTATTTAAAACAATTCTTTGATGCATTTTTGAGGAGAACAAATCCATTCTTTAAGTATTATGTCAAGGCTTTTATGCTGAATCACCATAGGTTTTTAAGAATATACACCAAAACTGTTTACTTTAGAAATAATTAAGGTATTCAACATATCAGCAACTCTGACCAGAAAATCCCCTTATTTTATTTATTTCATACAGTTCATTATCTAAATACAGAATCTGCACTCTGATCAATTAGATTTATATAGGAAGATATAAGACTTTAGTAGCTAGTGCAATAATATAAGCAACAAAGTGAACAAACTCTGGAGGGTTAAGGTTCAAACTCATTTTGGACAGCAGTGAAGTGTCATCCAACTCCAGAAAACCAACTATAGGAACAGCATTAATGGCCTCAGTGAGGTAAATCAAAAAGCAAAAGTTATTTTTGTTATAACATCTGCTACAAGACATTACATATCAAACTGAATCCGGTGGGATTGCCACGCCGTACAGACGAGTATTTCATTCTAGACAGTGCATTTAATTATTCCGTTTGCATAGAGTTTAGGAATACTTCATAGGATTGGCTTCTCAGAACCTAGAAAACGCTTGATTTACCAATCTAATATGAAAGGCAACAACACAAAATCACCCACTTCCACCACTGTACAGAAATACCACACAGGTCTAAGTGAGAAATCATCCTCATGAGCGAGTCAGCCAGACACGAGTACATTCGGCACTGAAGTAATGACTTGTTGCCGCCTTTTTTTTTTTTTTACGAAAAGATATATGAATATATATAAACACTTAATGAATTTTTGCATCATGCCAGATCATTTCTTCTTTCTTGAGTGTGCATTAAAGGTATCAACCAACAGTTCATGGTGCCTTCTCACTCTTGAAGATTCAGTTTAACAGTGTTTCCCATGTATAAAAAAAACTAGGTTTAAACTTCATATGTGTTTGAATAATAATGGTGTTCAAAAAGTGAACTCTTTTTTTGTTTTTCATTTTTAATCTTAGTGGGAAATTCCCCACACCCTATTTTTGTTGTATCATGTTTCTTTGTAATTTTCATAAAGCAGTCTTATTCTGTCTCTGCTGCAAATAAAGTTATTCCATTGTAGGTTGCGTTCTTTAAATTGCGCTTTTTTTGTTTTTTACATTCTCTTGATTGTATAAAAATGATTACATGTATTCCCATTAAGAAGCATTTAATATTTTTATTTGAAAGCAGGTATACTATGAAAACCCTCTCCATCAAGCACTGCTGTGCTTGCACAGAGAGCCCATCATCTTGACTTTTTTTTAACAACATTCAATTTTAGTATTTTTACTCATTATATGAAAGTTTCCTTCCAAATACTTAAATAAAATTGCTTTAACGAGTTAGGTTCTTATTTCTTGTGGTAGGAGCCTTATGAATTTGTAGAGATGCAACAACTGCTCCAGTTTCTCAAGTTTGATGTGCGTATCACTGAGGGATTCAGGTTGTTCTGTTCCTCCTCACTTGTTTCATCTCTGTGCTGATCATTATGCAAAGATAATTTTGGAAAACGCTTGTTCAGAGAAAAGCAGCCTGTGCCAGGAATAAATTGTCTTGAGGTGAATGAGGACTGGCCTTGTTTTGCTGCCCTCTTGGTGCCAGCAAAAGGCCCTGATCTGCAAAGGTATTTCTGTTCCAGCACTTGGGCCAGTCTGTGCTGCACAGTCTCTAACACTCTCCAGGCACTAATGTTAATCACAGCTGGGAGGTGGTTCCAGAAGGCTGGAATGTTCTTTTCAAACAAGAATACAAAGAACAAGATACAAACGTCCAAGAACAACTGCAGTGTGCTTCAGACTAAGCAACAGGAGTTGCAACCATGGTAAGCCATTAAACATCCAGCAGGTTTTTTGGTTCAAAGAATAAGCTGTAATTCCCAGTGCAATTTACTGCATGTTTATGCAAGGAGGGAAGGGGAAGAAGAGAGAGATCTGTGTCTCTGTAGGGACTGGTGCTGGACAGCCTGTCCCGTTCAGCAAGTCTGATCTAACTGCTCTCCTTCCTTTGCCTCCAAGTCTTCATCTACATCTCCAGCCAGCCCAGGGATGAAGTCCAAGGAAACTCTTCTGCAAGTCTACAAGTCTTGACAAGTTCTGTACCAGCACAACTTTGTGCATCCAAATATAGGCAACACTACTGAGCAAAGGTTACCATTATCTGCCCCAGGAAAATCTGCTCTGTCAAATGCAGGAGTAGGCATGGATCAAGTTTTGTTGAGGCTGATTATGTCTCACTGTTTTTCTGCCAGTTGTTGCTAATGGATTGTTTTAATTCCCTTATATAAAATGGAACTAAAAAAAAAAAAGCTGCCAGAAATCTCTGAATCTAAGTATTGTTAGCAACTGAGAGCTGTGAGGGCCACACCTGAATTCTGGCCACATTCCCTCATTTTGCCAGTGATTGTTGTAAATACCTTACTTGTTATCCATAATTGAATGATTATGGCTGTTAGAACTGTTTATCTGCAAACATAAAACATGTTCTTTACATTTTGATTTAGCACAGAAAATCCTATTGCAAAAACCTGGGACCTGAGTGTCATTCACCTTGGCAGAGACTGCTTAAATCTTGCATGTTTCCTTAGCTCTTCGATTTGAAACCTCAAAACTTTTTTAACAATCTCTACAGCCAGAACCTCCCCATTCTTCCTTCTGGCATTGAAAAATGTCATCTTGCTCTGGTGTTGCAGATGTACATTGTACATCTGCATTGTAGATCTACATTGTAGCAAAGATGGTGCATCCCAGGTTCTGAGCACCAGTAGTGGATCTGTGTTACAGCCCAGGAACTTCGTTGTAAATTCGGACTTGGAGAAAAACAGGAAAAAAAGCCCCTTGGCAAGAGCACATGAGTAAGTTCTCTGTGTGCCTGTGACTGCAGTTGGGAATTGAGGTCAGCTGGGCAGTGGTTGAAACAGATACACTCCTCTGAGTGCTGCTTGGGGTTGAGACATGGGCTGGAGCCAGGTAATTCTGCAAATTCCATTTTATATTCCCTGGTGTAACTATAGCATCCAGTACAATCCCATTAGGATATGACAGGCTGTTCTCCCTTTAAAGTGGATGAAGATAACTGGTTCATGGCATTCCAAACTTTGCACAAACTGTGACCTCTACACCCCACCCCTCCAGTACAATAAGCAGCTTTTTCTTCATTTTTCTTTCTGCACATTCACTCCTCCAGCAGGTGACCTCCACCTGCTCTCCAGCTCTCATACTGCCCTCGAGTTCTAGCTGTTTTTTGAATTCATTCACAGCTTTCCACCTGAGAAACAAATTATGATAGTTTTTGGAGGTTTGAGGGCAAAAACTTGCCTGGATTGTGTGAATTGGATGGTCCTTGTTTTAACTAGTGGGAAATTTTGTCTGCTGCTGTGGATTGTGCCCATGTGTTGAAGTGCTCAGTACACCAGCACTGTGTTTTCATACTCCTGAGTGTTTGTGGGGCCTTTTCAATCTTTGTCAGAGAAAATACCCTTTGCTTCTTAGAGAGCACGCGCCAAAACAGATTTTTATCTCCAGTAGTTGGCTGTAGGATGGTGGTCTCAGATCAGAGGTCACAGCCCACAGTGGGAGTGCAAACTCCAAGGAGACAGAGGTGCAGAAGGGGAGCCCACACAAGGAAAGTGCCTGTGCAAGTTGTACAGATCTGCCTGAGAAGTTTGGGAAATGATTTAGCAGGTCTGGTTTATTTCCCTGTATCCAGAAGAGCTCCAGAGGTAAAAACAGTTGAAGAAACAGGCGAATGTAAAGGATCTTGTTTCTTCAGCCTTGCAGATGAGTGTTTGTCTTCCACTCTGAGTCAATTTTTGTAATGACAGGGAGGTTAATTGCCACGAGGAGTAACACACAAGGAACACACAGTGCCTGTAGCAAGCAGGATTATTATCCCCCTGCAGCTGAGTGTGCAGCCGTGTGCCCGCTGTCTGCTACAGCATATGCTGCATCCTAATCGGGTGACGGCTGCCTGCTCGCTGTCCAAAATAATTTTAAACAAATGCAATTTGTTACAGTAGTTCCTGCTTGACACTTTTTAAAATTTCTGTAACTGATGGTCGCCACCCTGGTTTTGTGAGCATGGTGGGTTCTTAAGGACCAAATCAAGGAATTAATGTGTAAAAACCCTACTTCCCTCTGTGGTTTTTCAGCCTGCACATAGCTCAGTTCTGTTTCCCCTTTGCTGAAGTGCTGCTTCACATGGGGTTTTTTTGCCTGTAACTGGGGTTTTTTCTTCCCCCCAAAGATGGGCTTTGTGTTAAATGTAACCCTGCTTTCTACACTTTCTTCATATCTTTTGTCAGGTTACTGTAACTGCTTGTATGTTGCATTTCATCCGGGCTTTGAGTTTGTTTCAAGAAGATAAATGGCAACACAGATGGCATTTGCTGTATTTTCTGGATTCTGAAGGTCTCTCAAATTGTCTACATATTAATACATCTACCCTGCAGAAGATATAATTATTTTTATGCTGGAGTGAAAAGTCTTCACAGAGGACACACAAACGCTTCCCCAAAAGCTGTGATCTTTAGTTATTGGTAAACTCCCTGTATCTATTCCTCTGTGATGCTGGGTCCTTACAGTACCAATGCTGTTAGCCAGGAAGTTGTGTAGTAATGAAAAAATCTATATCAGAACAAAAATTAGTGATTGTGATCTTCAGCAGAGTGCCTGAGACTTCATCAAAATTGGATCAAAATTAATGTGAAATCCATTCTTAAACATGCTGGCCTTGATGGTCCTTGTGGGTCCCTTCCAGCTTGGCTTCTGTGATCCTGTGATCCTGCTCTGCATTAGGACTTGCTGCACTTTAGAGGCTCCTTACTCTGAAATTGGCTCTTTATTTTAATTTACTAGGGCACAGATCTGACATCAGAGAACAATTCCAGCACCTTCTCCCACACACAGGGTTGGAGTTCATACAGCATTTGAGTGATTTTTTTCCTAAATTGCTAATGAACTTTTCTCACATATTTGATAAATTGCTCCAGTGACTTTTAAAGGCTTTATGGATGTGCAGAAAGATCAAAATCTAAGCCCTTCAATGAACTTCAAGAACAAAAAATGGAGTGATATTATTAGGATGGTTGCAGCACATAGTGAGTTTTCCATATGATATCTTTAGCTGTTGTGATTGTTCCTTATTCTGATGATATTGGGAGAAATGAAACTAAACAGGAAGACAGGAATACCTGGTGTCTGTCCAGTAATGAGTGTAGAATGAAACTGAGTAAAAAGCAGAGAGAACAAAGTCTCTTGGAGCAACTGCAGACTGGAAAGTTGCAGAGGAAAGGAAGGGGAAGAAAGCGGAACAAAATGTACTTATTTACACAGGTGAGGTCATAAATTTAATGTGTAACTAAGATAAAGGGATTAAACTTAGTATCTCCCTTTACTTGATTGTAAAACTTAGAATCAGGTTACCTCTCCAAAGTTTTACTGTCTGTGATGATTTGCTCAATGTGAAGGAAGTGGGGATCAAAGGTGGCTGCTAGGTATTTAATTTTTTTTTTTTTTTTTTAATTCCCGTAAGCAGCAAAGCAGCAAAGGGAGTTGTAATGAGGGCGATGCTTCCTGGACTGCCCAATGATTTTTCAGGTAACTTTGAGAAACCTCTCATAATTGTGCCTTGCTTGAGGTAGGAGAGGCATCCCAGCAATGCAGGAAAGCACCGAGTTTGGCTGGAGGGCAGCGTGTGTCAGGCACAGAGCTGTCTGGGGTTCCCCTGTGCACAACACTTGTGTCAACTTTCTTTTCAGATCACTGACAGTAACTCGGCTTTTATTGGCAATCTCTCAATAATCTCTCCTCACAAGAAAGGAGAAGTCAACAAGGACACCTCAAACAGGAAGAAAACCCTGGATATAAATCCATTTGTTTTCCTAAGGGGTTCAGCTGCAGTTTTCTCTGAGCAGCACTGGATCCGGGCACACAGGCTGGTGGAGCCCCAAGCACCCAAGGGCTGCTGCACAGGAAGGCTGGAGCAGCACAAAGAAGCTTCCAACTCCCCATCTGGAAAAAGCCCTCACAGGAGCACAGGCAAAGGCAATGCCATCTGTCTTCTGCTGAGCAGATCTCCTCTCCTGGGAGCAGGGAAAAGCTGGCACATGGAGGTGGGCTTTCAGTTCCCTGCTGCACGAAGGTTGGATGCAGATTGCTGGGTGGTACCTGTTGAGACCAGCCTGCACTACTGAGTTCCTTTTCCCTTTTTTCATTTTTTTTTTTTTCAGAATTCCAGTTCTCTTTATTTGCCTTTTGCCTTATGACATCATTCTCCTGTCTATTCCCAGCAGACAAGAAACAATGGATTCCTTCTTCCTCTTCTCCCTCGCTTTAATTCTTTTTTTGTGCCTTACCTGTCTCTCATCTTCTGCAGTCCCTTCTAGAGGGTGTGTTATCAGCTGACAGAATATCTCTACAAATAATTATTCTCCTCATGCTGGAAGCTCCTTGGGTCACTGTTTCATCTGACCGCAATCCATAGGAACACTTACACTGTCTGTACAGACCCATGTCCTCAAGGTTCATCTAGACTCTTGACTGGTGTATTTTGGCAAGAAATACTGGCCTAAACAAAGAAAAGATCAAGTCTCCCATTGAGTTTCAAAGTGATTTCCTATTCCTATTGATATTTTTAATATCAATTCTGCTACAGATAAGAGGAGGAGGTAAGTGCCCAGTGCTTTTTGTCACACACTGTTGCTCCTTTAGTAGAGTTAGAAAGGAATTGATTGCTTTAAAAAAATAGATTTGGTTACCCCTTACTGTCTGGCATCCATTTCTGTTACAGGACATACCTAAATTTGTGTGAATTTCCACCTGATAAATATAAAAAACAAAACAGAAAACAAAACAGAAAATTTGTCTGCCCTTTATCTCACTTTGCTTTGCTTTGTGGTATGAACTATCAAGTTTAACCTATCTAGAGTTCTCTAAAAATGTAGAGTTAAGTACCTGATAAGACACTAACTGAAAATTGCTGATGGAAAATATTTACATCTTCTCTTTAAAACTCTTACAAACACTTAAGAACTCTTTAAAACTCTTTCATTTTCCTCATGCTGGAAGCTCCAAGCTACTTCATCATCCTCAAGTTCACTGCCTCACTCTGCAGCCTGTACATCCTGAGACCAATTTACTCACTTTTCTAGGTGTGAAAGGCTTGCAGCCCAACTCAACAATATTGATAAAACTCTTGGAACTCAAGACTTAATCATGTCTTTTCCCATCCTACTGCAGAACCAGGGAAAGCTTCCCCTCTCTGGCACCCAGCCCACATTATCCCCTGGGTACCCACTGATCTCATTTTCTAAGAGGAACTGAGGGGGAATTCCTGCCAGGCAGCTCTGTGGAAGTTGCCCAAGAAGTTTTAACACCCTATTCCTGGATGATATTGTCCCATCCTATAGTTACCCTGCTTGGCTACAGCTAGTCTGCAGATGCAGGTTCAAAATAAAATCAACCTCCATTCTGCTCCCTCCCCTCTTATTTGGGCAGCTAAGTGAAATTCAAACATATGGACTCCATAAATCCTTTGTAAATGGCCTCGTGTTAAACACTCAGCCAAAGCAACGATTATCATTGAACAAATAATGACACCACTAGAGCAGAACACAAATTACACACAGGGGCAGATCCTCAGCTGTGCAGCCCAGTTTGCCCAGTGACACCAGGCTCACTGACACTGGTCCCTCAGTGCTGGTGCAGTCAGCTGCCTGCCATGAAACCAGCCTGGAATCCACACAATCCTCCTGCAAAGCTTTAAGAGGAGCCCTGAGTGAAAGGATGTTCTGCAGTGTTTGTGGAAGAGCAGGACATGAACACTGGGACAGGCAAGCCAGGGAATGGTGGAGTCACCCATCATCCTGGGGGTCTTTCAAAGCTGTGTAGATGTGGCTCCTGGGGACAGGGCTTAGTGCTGGGCTCAGCAGTGCTGGGTGAATTGGTTGGATTTGATGTTTTTTACAACCTAAATGATTCTATGGTTCTGTGACAGCAAATTTTCAATAAACACAGTTTGTAATCAAGAATGCATCCACAGCTAGGCAAACCAGAGTAAAACAACTGAAATAAAATACTGCTGGAGACAGGTTTAAATATAGACTGAGTCAAAAGCACGTGAAGAGCTGTTCTACTGCTGGGGCAAACTGTCTCTCAGTAAAATGAAATGCCACAGGGAATGTGTCAGAATAGTTTGCTACAACAAATAAACACACACACACCCCAGCCCACTGGATTTTTTCAGTAATTAAAAACTCTTACATACAATCTAAGTAGTCCCAAAACTTTTTGAACAGTAATGAAACTATGGAGCATGTTGCATTAAAATATGTATCAAAATAATCATCTTAAATTTATTTTACACCTTCCAAGGAGCTCAGTTCATCGCACTTTTGCTTGTGTGGCATCTGACCAGATTGTCAAAACCCATTCTTACAGGGTACTGCAGGGTACTATAACTTAAGTGATTCATGCATGCAGCTGTTGGAACTGCTTGTTGGGTTGTGAAAAAGCTTGTGGTGCCAAGTGCTGATCTAGGAGAACTCAGATCTCCATCAGCCGCCTTGGCTCCGAGTTGTTACTGAACAACAGATGGTAGCAGGAGTTAAGCAAACTAAGAAAATATTCTAAGTTAAAGGCCTCACAAGAACTGAAATTCTTGAGAAAATACAGAGAACAAGTGTTAAGGTTTGAACTAGTTTTCATGTCCAAGTGATGCCACTAAACTTTAAAGGGTACTCTCATTTCTGGCAGCCTTCCTTATGGTGGAAATCTTTATTTAACTTGGGCAGAAGCAACCATGTATGGAATTAATATCACAGATATTTCAGGTACAGCTCAGAGCCACAACTCCTGCACATGAAGCTGCACTTGCCACAATGTCTGGCACAAAGGACAAGAGGAAAGAACCCCTAGTCCTGTTGTTTTGCAGTAGATTACAAGCAGCAGCAGCAATGAAGGGACAGCATCACAGGCACTGATGATTTCTCCAGCAGAACAAGGAGAGCACTGCAGTTCACAAATGTGCTAAGGGGAACAGAAGTGCACAGGCTCTCACTGTGTCCTTATCAGCAGCAAAAGCACAGAAGGGATAAAGTCAGTGCAAGATGTAAGAAAAACTGTTCTAGCAATGATCCCAAACATGACAGGGAGAGTGCACAGAGTAAACAGAGTGAAGTCTTGTACCAGTGAAGAAAGGAATTCCATCTAACTCCATGCTCAGTAACTTCTAGTTTTTGGTCTCGCCAAGACAGCACACTCTAGTATCAGCTAGGTGAGGAACAAAAGGTACTTTCAGGACTTATAGAAGTTTGTGTTCAGCAGTGCTGATCCAAAGTCATAGGAATAAAGCAGTTTTCTATAATACTTCTTTACTCCATGCCCTGGCTGAGCAAGAAAGACCCTGCATTCCTGTGGCCCATCTAAGTACACAAATTTCTTCAAACCAGCTCTGTAAGCAGCAGTTACAGGCGACTACACCCAACTGAGACCAAGTTCTCTCATTTTTAGAGAAGTGAGGACTTCCAGAACAACCTGGAGTGAAACCACTCAACGGAAGAGAAAACAATTTATGAAGGAAATATTCAAGCTGGCTTTCTTAACATTTCTGGGAGGAGACCATGACAAACTGCATATTGACTACATATTTTCAACCTTACATTTTACTGTACTTTAACTCCTTATACTGGTTATCCCAACTGATCCCAGGTTTCTAGGCCTGTTTTTGCCACATTTAAAACTACTTCAAAATCTATTTTGGGTCAGTAAATAATCTTGCTATCATGGAAAGCAAAATCAGAACAATCAGATTACTCATTTGGGGAGGTATTACTCAGTGCAAGAAAGCGTAGGAGAACCAAGTTCCAGTGAATGAAATGAAACTCACTGGGATGAAATACATAAAAGTGCATTAAGTTCTGTATGTAAACTACTTGGCTGAAAATTGAATCATTTCTTTAGGTTCAGAAATCAATATTCAGCAAAGTGCTGCACTCTACAGCACATCCCACCAAAAGACCTAAGGATATGAGTAAGTTTGATCATATCAGTAGTTCTAGCATAGTAAACAGGATGTAAGAGCGGACATACTCATAGCCTTTTACCAGTTCCTCATTTCTGGCAGCAACAATCAATGTTCAGGAGAACAGAAGAAGGCAGCAGATCTCAGAGTGCTGAAGAGTTTCAGTGGTACTACTATAAACTAAGTGTATCCTAAAGCACCACACCTCAATAAGAGCCTTGCAGTCCTCAGAAACTCATGAAATCCTTGTGCTCTTGGTAGCCTCTGAAGAGCCCAGATGTTCCCCATGTGTGACCTGGAAGTCCCCAGGCTTCTTGTTCCCCTGTGTGGTTTCTCTGCACTGCAGGGTCTCCAGGGCCATCAAAGCCCCGTGTGCAGCAGCAGCAGCTCTGGATCTCTGGCACAGGGGTCTGTGCTGCCCCTGCTCCTGCAGCCCAACAAGGTTTGCCTTTCCCCTGGCAAGGACAGCTTCATTTCTCTCCTTTCATCCAGTGCTGCTCATCTCATCAGAAACACCAGTGAGGTTGGTCACATGTAATAGGTCCTTGATAAATCTGTGTGACTGTTCCCAATTATGTTCCCACCCTTCCTGTGCCTGGATGTGGAGCTGGACACAGCTTTTGTGAGGATTCACACTATAACATTCCTGTGGGCTGAGGTCACACTGACCAGCCCATCGTTCCCCAAATTGTTCTCCTCAAAGACTGGCACAACTCTCACCCTTTTTCCACCACCAGGACCATCCCTGAGGTGCCACTGCCAGCCAGCACCCCACTGTAATTTCCTGGTCCAGATTCACAGTCCTACTCTTGGCATGGACATCACTGTACTCTTTCACATCTTTATGAGAAGCAACTTGAGTAGGATGTTAATTAAATGCAAAGAAATGTGTAATGGGAATATTTGGTTTGGGTTTCTTTTTTTTTGGTGGGGGTGGTTTTTGTTGTTGGGCTTTTTTTTTATTCTTAAGAAAAGTGTGACATAACTTCCATGTTGGCATATAAACACCCTTATTTGTCATATGGATACATCAGAATTCAAAGAAAAAAATGGGATCAATTTACACTTTTACATTTGATTTACATTTTGCTCCTGTCTTTGCAGGCAGCAAAATGGTCTGCTTGGAATTTCAGGCTGTATTTTATGAACAGTACAAAATATCTGTGATTAAAAAAAAAATCTGTTTTGTGAACATCTGACCTACAGATTTATGAGGGGAATATTTTAAAACACACTTCTTTCTCAAACTAGCAGTCCAATTATTACAGTACCAATTGAGCAGTGAGGACTTCAGGAAAAAAACCAAGAATTTGGGTAACAATAGACATAAACCCAACGTCGTGCCGCCACCCTGTGGCTCGAAGATGAAACTTCTGCTGCGAAGGTTGGAGGCGGGATTGTTTTATTTTAAAACTCTAATCAGATTAAAGAGCACTTCTGCTCAAGGAGCCGCTGGCAGCTGGTGGAATTCAGTGCAAGTTAAAGAGGAATCGCACAGAACAGATCAGGACAGCACTGGTGACGCCATTGGGGTTCTGATAACCTGTGCAGGCTATCAAGGGGACACCTGCCCTCAAAACATTCAACTGGGTCTTTGTCAGGGAAAGAAGAAACAGAAAAACATCTGCATCTTACAGAACAAATAAATGAGAAGGGATCCTGATTGAAACTATCACACTTGAGCAAAACAACGTAAGAAATACGATTAAATAAATCCTAAAATTTAAAGTAAATCCTATAACCACAAAATGCTCAAGCAATAATAAGCTCTGCAAGAGATAAGTAACTTAACATCTATCACAGAGTTTTCATGCAAATCACAGCCATGAGAACAAAAACTTTTAATAAAAGTGTAAGACATAATAATTTAATTCCAGCTGAGTTTTTTCCCAGAGGAAGAAAACAAAATAACAAAAGCCCAGAATACACACCACCAGCAAATATTAAAGCTTGTATTACAATTGTAGCAGTTCAAAATGCAGTCAACTGTAAAAGGTATGATATTTCAATATCAACATAAAATATCTATACAGAAAAGTTATATATGTGTGTGCATGTATATTAGCCATTAAAATACACAACAGATTGTGTGATCACTTTCACCCTATTCCAATTTTAATAACGTAAAACAAAAAGTAATTTAGAAGAATTTTATTCCAATTTTCTACCCACAAGTATTTGCCTTTAAATTACACAGCTCCTCCTTATTTCTTAAAGAATCATTAACATTTTCTGAGGCCTCTTGGCAGCTTTTAATAGGTTAACTAATTTACCTCACTAAAAACAATGTTCAAAGCTTTGCTACCTTCCCCTTCCCAGTAGTGAAAAACCCTAAAGAGAGTGGAGGAAAGAGCAGGTACAGGTGATCTTTCTCAACCTTACCTGTCCTCACTCCAAAGCCTGCCAGGAGCAGGATGCTCTCAGGGAAGAGCCCCCCCCCATCCCTCTCCTTTCCAAGCTGCCACACCCAAGATTGTGCTGCCAGGTTGGGCTCTGGAGTCCCCGTGCTGCTGCAGCAGTTTTGGTCTGCACGTGTCTGAGTGCTGCTCTTGGGTAGGTTCAGGTTTTCCTCCCTCTCCCTGGACAATCCCACATGTTCCTGCAATAGCCTGGGATCTAAGCTTAGTCTGACAATCGATGGTAAAGCACTGCAAGGAACAGAGGACAAAGCTTGACAGACACAGAACAAACTGTGGAGGTATTCTGTCACACTCTACCCCAGCTAGAGCTTCCCCAAGCACAGAGGGCTTCATGTCCAGGTAGTCAGGGCTCCTGGAATCCAGATGGGCACTAAAGGCAGCACAAAGACCTTTTAGTTGCAGAATTTGCCATGATGAAACAGTATCACACCTAACCAAAAGTTACAGAGCAGCAGTAAATGCAAGTTTGTACACATACTCCATACGTGCGAGCTTAATGACAGGGAAGTTTTGCTGGGATTCAATTTTTTAATCCACTTTGATCCCGTCAAAAGCCAAAGCCATCATGCAATGACTGGTACAGAGCATGGTGAAAGAAATATTTATTCCTTGCATGGTGCTGGCATTTGCTGTTGTCTCACCAATCCAGAGGCCAGTTGAGTATTTTCAAAAGAAAACAGGCCCAACAAACCTGGGGACAAAGATCACTGTTTCCATTTCTACTTCTTGGCTGCACCTCTTCAAAGTAAGATTGAGAAGATTTAAGCCCTTTGCATATTGCTGCCACTTCTGAGTGTCACAGCTGGTGGCAGCAAATACAGCACAGAAGCAAAGCATAAATGCATTACCCATACTCATAAGGAAAAAAAGGACATTGTCTGTCCCTCTCACCTGCATTATTTGGGGTTTATGCCCTGTCCTGAGATAAAATACAACTGCATCTAGTTATCACCTGTTCAGAAAGGAATACCAAAAAAATCCTATGAACTAGCTACAAGTCAGGGCCCAAATGTGTAGGACACTGAAGCAAAAAGGAGTGGAAGAGGCTGAGGTGCTGGCTGTATTAAACAAAAGACACATCAATCACAGAATGGAGAGCTAAGATTTATTTATTTTTAATTTTCACGTTGTCTGGACCACCTGTAGAATGGCTCACTTTTCTCTTGGAAAGAAAGGAGACTTCTGGACTGAAGTGCAAAATATTTGGGAATCACTTTGTGCACAGGACAAATGCTATTGAAGAAGACAGCTCAAGTGTATTTGTTCTTTTCAGTGAGCTTTTTTACAATGTTGTGGGTTTGTTCTAATACAGTCTGGAGATACTGCAGACTACTGCAGTCATTTAGACTGTCCTTCAATATCTGGTGTCTATGAAACCACACATTTCTAGAATTTACTCAGTTATTAATCTTAAAATAAATTGTTTTATCCTGATCAGATCAGCTGACTTCCTTTTGGACATAAAGGTCTGCTCTTTGGGACATATGTCACCAGTAATGATACACAAGCCTCAGAAGTTTCTCATCCATCTGTAAAATCATTACTGCCGGATATTTTTACCCATCAATATGCTGGCTCCTCAGGGGATCTCCTTCCCTTGGAACAGCAGGCAAACTTTGATTTTTGACACTTTGCACTGAGTAGGAGGGGAAGAACATACAATTACAACAAAAAAGCAGAGGATTAAACCCAATTTCCTGCTCAGCTAATAAACCAGACAATTTCTCTGGCTCTCATTTACAGTCCTAGGGGTACCCTATGTGCTGTACTGTAACTCTATTACAGCTCAATGATCAGTGGCAACAAACAAGTCCTTGTGAGGAGGAGTTAATTAGGCAAAGAGAAAAATCTTTGTACTTCTCTCCCAAAGATTTTCCCCTTCACACAGTTGGGTTTTTTCTGTAGGCATTATAAAGATTCAGTCTCCAGTCTTACCTCCCATTGTTTATCTGAGAACTGCAGGACTAGAAAAAGAACTTTCCTGAATAATTTTTGAGTCTTTTGGTAAACACAGGCAGTTTTCTCACCTTCTGAAGCCAGAGAAGCAGATGTGGTAACCCCTAAACCCCATTTCTCACATGTATGAAGCACCTCCCCTATGCAAGAGTTGGCCATGCTGTTCTGTGCTCCTCCTGCCCTTCCCTTCCAAGCCTCTACCTTCTTCCAGCCCTCCGGCTTTTCTTCTTCCAGCTCTTCATGCTGCACTGGGTATCTATCCTAATGCACAACTATCTTTCAAGCAGCTAGAGGATAACAAATAAGAACATTAAGCCATGAAATTTATGTCATTGTTTACAGAGGACAGCTTTCTATGAAATACAGCAGTGACTAAATGAGCCAAAAAACCATTTCTATCACTAGTTTGAAACACAAATCATTTGTAAACAACATGTCTCATCTCTTTCAGAGCCTAGAAGCAAAACATTATTTTCAGTCTCTCACCCTCAGGAGAGAGTAAGAAAAAGCAGACACATACTTAAAGGTTTCATTTTGAAAAATATGCTTAACTGAAAAACGCTTTAGTTCACTGCTTAAAGCTTGAAATGAAACAAAGCCGAGTTCTAAAACTCTTTCCTAAACTAACATCTAAATGCAGTAAACCACAGGTTATTGCCATCCATAAAACTCAGCTTTGTGGTTTAAAATGATTGCCACAGGAGCAACATTTTTATCTGCCCTGTGATACAAGCTGGGAACTGCACCAGAGATCTGCCACCATCCTGACTTCATTTATTAGGGCTTTGAAAAGATAGATAATGCTATGGAATTCCTGCACATTCCAACTAATTCTTTCACTACTAAGTCACCTGACTCGAGATCTTTTTTTGTTTGCTATGGGAATGAAGATAAGACACATTTCATAGTTGCTCAAAATGAAGACTGGAATAAGAACCACTAAAGTCTCCCATTTTAACTGGCTCCAAAACATGCAGAACAGGAAAACTAACCAGATCCATCAGCATACCCAGTCTGGCACAGATGGTCAGTCTAGCTGGCACAGATGGTTAAGAGTGAAATATGAATGTCAAATAAAGGTATCCCCACGAGGGAGAAGTCAGGCTCTCAAATTGCACTGCAGTGGCCTTTCCATCTCTACAAACAGAAATGGCTGAAGTGGAGGGAAACAGATAAAACAAGCTTACACCACCCAAAACATACTAATTACAGTTGAGAAGACTGGGAAGCATGAGTGGCAGGCTTTGCTTCAGGAGTTCAGGGCAAAGAATTTGAGACACAGACCATCAGCTGTGCCACAAGGATTTCTTTTATAAAGATTGTCAAACCTATTCATTTTATCCTACAGTGTGAAATCAGTCACTCAAGTCAGCATTTTCCTGAGGTAAAGACCACTGTAGCTTTCTCTTATGATTTGCCAGATGCAAAGTCTTTTTTTTATGAAACATAGCAAAATCAGTAAAAGAAAACTACTTTGAGGGGCTGTCCAGCAGTACTTTACTTCACTCTTACAGCACAAACAATACTAAGCCTCTGCAGTGATTTGGGAAGAAAATGAGGAATGAGCTGGTTTATGGAGAGTGCTGACCATTTTTCAGACTGCTTCATCAGCTAATTCTGAGTGGGTATTCAAGACAATATCAAGTTTACAGTGTAGGTGATCAACTCTTACAGGTAAGTTGCTTTCCAAGAAAGACCTTTCAGTGAAGGTACTGGAAAATTTATTAATGAGAAAAACTTTTCTGCTCCAAGCCTGGTGTGCTATTGCTCTATCAAAGTTAGCATAGAAAGATTAAAACCACTCAAGCTGTCAGTAAACAGAAGATGTTTGTGATAGCTTAAAAAACCTTAACCAGAATTGGAAAATTCTCTTGTTTGGAAAAGCCTTCAGGCCTGGCTGATTTTCCTAGTTAGCTCACAAAGAAAATGTTGTGTGTCCAGAATGGATTCACACTCACCTGAAAGCACAGAAGGAGCAACTGATTTCTATTCTGATCCCACAAAAGTGTGTCCTAACATGACCAACAGGCGAAGAGAATATTCTGAATCCTGTATCACATCAGGAACACCCATGGTCCCTTCCAGACAGGCATACCACAACTAGGGAAAAGGAGAAAGCCGACTCAAAATAATCTAAAAAGCTTTAAAATATAAATGTTTATTTAGCTACAATATTTAAAAGTACAATATAAAGATATAAAACATAGAAATTCCATAACTAATTCACATGCTAAAAGGGTTAGTTGGCCGGCTGTAAGGAGAAGACTTCATGAAATTCATGGATGTTTTAGCCACAAGGGTTATTTCATCAAGTTTCAGACTTGAAATACTGAACAACCACTGCAGAGAACTTGCTCTCCCACATCACCATAACTAGGGGGAAAAACAACCAGAAAAAAAAAAGAAGAAACAAAAGTCAGAGTGCCTACTGTTTCTAGAACATAACAATGGCATACTATTCCATTAGCAATTGCAACCACGGGACTCCCACACAGCACACTCAGTATTTCCTTATATGTTAACAATGAGGGAAAAAAATTAAGATTATTCCTTGGAAGTGCATGCATTTAGCACTGGCCAGCATGCTGTATTGCTGGTGAGAAAGCAAGAGAAATTTTTGCCTCCTACAGCATTCAAATAAGAAGCTGAAGTAGACTTGAACTACAGTTGATTAGAGTGCTTCACACAGGTACCTTGGTTTGCATGTTTCAGACCGTTTTACTGCTGCTAAAGCATGGGAAGAGTTTAACTCCTTTATGTGTATGAGCTAGGTATCTGCTGCACCCAACTATCAGGCCATGTGTAATTAAAATAAGCTTCCAAACTCGAAAGGCACTTACTCAACAGCGGAGCACAAAGAGCAGGTAACCGTGTTACAGCAGCTGCAGAGCCTGCTGCAGCTCTGGCAGACGAACCGGTCACACTGAGCACACGCCTCCTTCACATCGGCCGTTCTCACACACGACGAGCAGGCTCTGGACGCTCCCACCGGCGGAACTGCTTGGCAAAGACATGGTAAAGAACGGATGAGCTTTACAGCAAGGCAGAGAAAGCAGCTGGAAGTCCCAGGAGCTGCAGAGCGCGGCGCGTCCGTGCACAGCTACAGGTGGCAGCACTTCGCAGGACGCTCGGGAATGCAAAGGGACGGAGAGCGCCGCTTGGAACTTTCTTGGTTCTTTCTCTGCTCAGCGCCGGGGGATGCTAAAGCAGAACACACACGCGGCAGTTCCGAAATCCGCCAGCTCAGTCTCACACTGCCTTTATGGAAAGTCAATAAAGAAAAACTACACAGCCCAGAACTACTCATCATAGTACAGACCTCCTTGGGAGGGGAAGCCAAGGGGCAGCACTGGTCTCTGTAGTGACCAGGGACAGGAACAGAGGGAATGGCCCTAGGTTGTGTCAGGAGAGGTTTAGGTTGGATATTAGGAAAAGGTTCTTCACTCAAAGGGCGGTGTGGCACTGCAACAGGCTCCCCAGGGAAGTGGTCACACCCCAACCCTGCCGAGTTTAAGAATCATTCTGACAAAGCTCTCAGGCTCAAGGTGGGAACGTCGGGGATGTCCTGGGCGGGACAGGAGTTGCACTTGGATGGATCCCTTCCAGCCCAGGGTACTGCGCGGTTCTGTGACACGGCCCGGGCACTCACCCC
>WBNO01008139.1:32954-153534 GCA_013400575.1 Peucedramus taeniatus | reverse complement strand
GAAGTACTCTGTATACACATTTGATCTTTTCTACTTTTTTAAAGACCCCATCAGAGAGGCCTAGCAGCCATTTGCTGGAGAAAGAAAAGGCAAAGAGAAAGCTGTCTATGAACACCAGTCACCACACAGATGAGCTGGATGCAATCAGTATCTGCTCCAGCTGAAACTGCTTGAACCCAGGAAAAAAAGTTCAGTGGAAATTTTCCTTTACAGGCTCACAGCATTGGTAGAAGAAGAAAGAGGGAAAACCTGCTTTAAATCTACCAATTTAGTGGGACATGCAAAAAATCTCAGTGTTTTCAAGAAGCCTAACAAGAACATGGAGGTTGTACCTATGAAAGGTCTTAAAGCTCTGAATTAAAATTTACCTCTTTGGTCTATCAACAGCAAATGCTTCAACTCACAGCCCCAGGGCAAAGCTCACCGGCTTCACACTATTTCACAACATCTACATCCTCAGCAAAAGCACAGGATCCTCTACACCACCAGAGCAATTTCAGCCCAAGACTCTCATTCAGCTCAATGTAACTTGATTTAGGTGAAGCACAGAGGAACCTTATCAATTGTAATTTGATGTTTCAGAGCGTACAAACATCTCCCTTCTCAAATGCTGAACTGGAGACCTAATAGGGCCACAGACTTAAGATATCCTTTTCAAATTTTTATAAAACCTCCTGAAAAGATAATCTAGTATCTTCAAAGTGGCATTATCAGCCATAATTGGAGCTGAAAACTTGCTGAAGAAAAGGCTGTAATACACTATAATTTAAAAAAAAAAATAATGTCACTCTTTTCTTACCCACTAATTCTTCCCAGCCACTGAAGGATATGTGTAACTTTCAGTGGGTTATTGATGGATTTAAGGCAGTGGAATAAATCAATTAACCATTTCTGTTGCTTCCAGTAAAAGCAATACTGGAATTCTTTGGTCACTTTAAGACCCAGACACCACACATCAATGAAAGCTCTGTAGTATGGAATTATATTTACACACTTACTGCAAAGAAGCATTTGCTTCACCCTCACCATAGGATAAAGTGTTCAGGAAAAGAAAGCAAAAATCCTTGTGGTGACATGTCCGCACTCACTTTGGAGAAGATAATCTTTCAGTATGAACAAAATGAGCTAGATAAACATCTCTTCACACTCCAGTAAGTTATGAGCCTCCTCCACATCAAAGACAACACAAAACAGCTGAGTCATATGCAGTGTTTACAGGATGTCCACTTCTGCAGTGGACAATGCCCCTACAGAGCCTAAATATCTTCAGGCTGAGAAGTACAGACAATCCCCTGATACTGCCACAGCAAACACACAAGATCCAGACACTCACAGACTTGTGACCTTTATCACAGCCCATCACAGGCTGCTCACCAGCATGTGGACAACCCTATTTATGGCATCATCAAACCACTGCAAGTTATCCCGTCTGAGAGCTTGGAGACCAGCATAGCTGAACCATCAAATACCTCAGCATTCCTCACATGGTGCTCAGTTTGCTCTAGCAAGACAAATCAGGGCTATCCTCAACCTGCCTTGGTTTTAGTTCTGACACAGGTATGGGAAACACAAAAGGAAATTATGCCGTGGAATGAGGAGCCAGTACTCACAGCTGACTACTGGTGATCAGATAATTTCCATGACACAAATAGGAACAGCAATAGTATTTTAGCAAAAAATGTTTGCTGATGAGCCAGAAATCAAAGTGGAGGAGGGAGCAAAGCAGCTGGGAATGATGAGAGATTTTATTTTTCACCACTTCTCCCTTTTTAATTCTTTCATTGCCTCCCTACTGGATAAATGCAACTTAAGTTTCTATCTTTACCTGAAAACTGGTTCTTCAATCTTCTCCTTTTGCAAATTTTGATTCAATCCTGACATTACCTCATCTGCCTTTTTCACTCCTCCTATTACACTGCATAAAATCACAGGTTTGCAAAGTTCAAGTCTAGACATGCCACTGGCTCACCCCATGTTACCCTGCATGCCACAGCCTGGGAGGCTTCACCTTGTTAACCCAGTAACATTTATTTGAGTGGAAGCAAGACTTTCTGCAAAACACCACTGTTTAGATCTAATTTCCCTTACTATTGCAATGCAATTTTATCTCATATATCCTTTTCTGAACTTAGTACTTTGGATTTGGTTTTAGAACATATTGTGTTAACAAGGGCCCAGCTTACTGCACAAACTGAGGTTACAATCTTATTGTTATTCAAAACTGCAGCAAATTTTATGCTTCTAGTGAACAGCATCTAGGTTTACTCCAAACTGCTGGTGGAATTGCTGAATAGGACTGTTTCCAAGTCTCTATGAAAAGATTTCTATTTGAAGGAAATTCACTAGTGCCAATGGTTCTCAGAAATTTCAAAATTTGGGAATTTTAATAGAGTAAGAAGTTGCTGTACAGATAATGAGGTTCTTCCCTAAAAATAATAGGCCTGGGAGATATGAAGCAAAATACATGGCAAATACGAAATCTCATTATCTATATACAAACCTTTATCAAACAAAACTAAAATTTTTTTTTGGGAAAAAATCAGCTACCTCCTTTTAACAGGAGATTACACTGACAGAAACAACTACACTTTTACCCTCTTCAGTCTTTATCAATTGTATTCACCTTAAAAATTCCTGTAATATTGTTCCTTGCTTGTATCAGACTAACCACACTAGAGCTACACAGACCATTCCAATCATCATTTTCCAATGCTTATCCCTTCTTCCTCAGTCTGAATTTATTGCCACATTCCATGATTTTTTAACTTAAATTCTCAGGGCAAAAATGTCTGGGAATTTCTGGAACCAACTCTTCAGATTCTTTGGTGCAGGTAACCAGATGGATTGATTTTTAGTGCAGTTCTACTAGGAAAAACATTGCCATATTCTCACTAAATATTTACTTCAGTGTACTGTATCCTTCTGGTTCGATACAACAAGGTTATCCTGCTCTTTTCCAAAGAGAAATGAGGTATTTATTGGAAAGCAAAATATTTCTCAAACAGTTCTGCTTTTCTTTGCATCAAATCTAGCTCCTTTGCAGTCTTTATCTGGTACTGGGTCTTAGTCCTTTCTACTGTCATTCTCCTGAAACATCTAAATTCTTCCATCAGCCATAGATTTTATTTTAATCTTTGCAGAGAGAACATCCCTGTTGATTTTTCTGTTATTGAGTGGAAAGAGTGCAGTAAATATTCTGCAAGGTTTCTTTACAAATCTCATATTATATGACAAAATCTTATAATTATATTACAAAATCTCATCATTCTAATTTTTTCTTCTCAATCAAGTTTGCTCAGAAGATTTTTCCCCAGAGTGATGAAATTCAGCATTTCTGAAATGCCACATCAGCATGTTAGCCACCCAAACCAGCATATGCCTGTTCTTTGGGAAGTAGGTCAGGCTAACTGGTCCCTAGGCAACCACCAAATCTCACTCCCTTGATCAATTCATCTGCATCCCTCTTCATGACGTCTGAAATGGGTTCAGCTGGTATTGTGTGCTGTGGTTTTTGCATTAAAAGATTATTATCTGTTTTTAGCAATGCTAAGTGAGTTATTATTGGCTGCATCAGATCTCTGGCACATTGAATGGCCCATTTTTAAATATTCCATCTCTGCTTTCTTTCTCCTCCCACATACTGCCATAAAACAGACTAGTTCCCCTTGGTCTCTGGCTTTATTTAAGGGATTCTTTTCCAGACCTTGATTATCAAATTAATCCTTATGCAGTCAAAACTCAGTGGATATGAGTTACTCATCAATTCTTTAATACTACAACATCCAGCTTGATTTCTTTTTTTTTTTTTTAAGAGTCTGGATGAGCACAATAACAGAGAGGGAAGTTACAGAGTACACCCCCAGCAAACTGCATTGCACTACACACATGCACTACCAGGGCCTTTGAAAGTAGAAGTTAACAGGCACCATATAGCAAGGCAGGGACCAGAAAACACAATGACAGAGCTCTGTAAACCTGCTTCCACTGGGGCTGCTGAGATCCCTTGCAAGAGTTGCATCAAGACCTCAAAGCTGCTGTTCAGTTACAGTAGCCTGACCTGGCACTGGTTCAGCCACTGAAGTATCCCATGAGTTTTATGACCCTCATCACACAAATAGTTCCCTGAGGATTCAGTAATACACATTTCTTGAAATCACTGAGAATATCAGTTCCCTCCTGCTGGTCTCCCATCAGAGCTATGTGAGCACTCATATTTTGTATTAGGGGATCAATCTGATCACTGCAAGCTGAGCTCAGTTTGTACATTTGACTTAGCAATAACACCCAGTGCAGTAAATTAAATGTTAAATCAATGCCTTTATATCTGCTTCTTGTAATGTCAGACATGCTTTGCCTTCCAGTTTGTGAGGTACAGGCTGCTGCATGCAGAGAGCTCTGCAGCTCCCTGGAACACAGCCCAGAGTTGTGCCTGGGCTCTGCTATTAGGGTAAGTTCTACTGGTTTATAATAAAACAGCTCATAAGGTGCTGTATACTTTTCTTCCTTTCTCGTGACAATTATCTTCTGGTTATAGCTCCAAACTAAAATGAAAACCAGGACTGTTTTTCTTAACTACATCTAAAGACATCTTGTACAGGTAAGAGTAAAAAGCTAAGAAAGTCCAAACTGCAAACCTAAAATTAAATGATGATGGATAGACTAAAGCCAGCTACAAAACATGGATATTTTTGTGTAAAGGTAACAATTTTATCACACTTGCTAATACTTAGTAACTACACCTGCATGATTAAAAAAAAAAGACATAATAAAAAGGAATTAAACACATATTTCCTATTTACATGGTCCATACTTGGATTTAAAACTGATGAAAAGGAAAAAATAAAAACAAAAATATGTGAAACATAAAGGAAAATGAGAACGACATATTTTTCTAAATGTTCTTGCAGATGAGTGATGAGCATGAAACAAAT
This sequence comes from Peucedramus taeniatus, assembly GCA_013400575.1. NCBI lineage: Eukaryota > Metazoa > Chordata > Aves > Passeriformes > Fringillidae > Peucedramus > Peucedramus taeniatus. The sequence goes on along the minus strand of WBNO01008139.1, from coordinate 148,603 downwards.
TTTTTTCCATATTTGGTTGAAAGAAATGTGCCCCTTCTGGTTATCTGTCATAAAAGATACAGAGAAGTAAGGGAAAACTTCTTCATACTGATTAAAACTGGCATTTAGATCCCAGTGCCTCATGAGAGACAACCACAATACAAGACCAAATCCAGCCACTGACTAACCCTGGCCATCATCTGCCCCGGCCCAGCTCATGGAGGGAGGGAACAGTCATTCCACACAAGCAATGTCAGGTGACAGCAGTTTTACCTGACACATACTCAGCAGATGCATCAACAACACAAGTGAAGTAGATGCTGCTTAGACCTTCCCTGGGGAAAGCATGAGAAATACACCTAGATTAACTCCTCACCTCCATGGGACTGCTGCACTAATCGTGGCTTGTCTTAGTATCAGCATTAGCTCTCCAAAGCAGCAAGCCAAGGAGCTTAACAACAACAGGCATTAAGAGAAAACTGTCTTCATTTGTCCATAATCCACCAGTTCCAGGGACCAGGGGTTTGGGGCCTTGGCTTTGCTGTGTGACTGGTGTTCACATAGCTGCAGCCTTAAGACCTGCTGGGCATGACAGCCTGCAGACACAGCAGATTTCCATCTGTCTTCATCATCAAGCTGTGGCTGTCAATCCCACCAGCTTCACGGGAAACCTTGGTGTTACCAATCAGCTTAGCCTACTGTGCACACGCCACACAGCTACAAACCATAAAATTATTGTTTTTACAAGGGCAGTGGATTTAAAATTGTGTAAGCCCTTCAACTAAAGAAACGGGAGGCTATTGTACCAATTCAAATGCACATGTAAATGGATGAAACCATATGCACCAGTGTCTCATGATGTATTTGAACCTTGAAGTTACAACATATATATTTATGCAAAAAGAGAAAAGGTATTCTGTATTTCTCAGAGAATGATTTATACAGGAGCTGTCCTTGGAGCAGCAGTTCACCACATGATCTCTGAAGCCAGCAATGGGAGCAGCATCTTCTATAGATATAGAGACACGACAGGTGGGAGAAGCAGACAAGACAAGATTTCTTTTAGGTGTACAAAGTTTGTGTTTCATTCATGCTATTTCTGAAATGGAATAACATCAGCAAGTAGTCATGAGGCCACAAGTTAGGAAATTACATCATATACTTGGCAAGGACTGCAGGGATATAAATAAATGTGAACATCAAACCTTTCACAGAAACAGATGCAAAAAGGGATTCATTTGCCCCTGTGCAATTTGCAGTTTGCAACATTCATGTGTGGATGTGCAAATTGTTTTTTGCTTCCCAGGAGTCACGACAGATCCGGCTGTACATTGCTACGTGAAGGGCAGTGGGTGATTGTTACAAGATGCCAAGCATAGCACAGAACCTAAATCAGTACACCAAAAATCATAAATCCAAGAATGTATGTAAGGAACCTTTTTCTCTCTCTCCATTTCCCCATTCAGAGTTGTTATAGAAAGAGAAAATACTCTGTGTGCTACAATTTAGTATGAGTAACCCTTATAAAAAATTCTCTGTAGCCAACCTTACAGTAGAAACACTCCACCTCCCTTCTTCCCTTTGGGTTATTTTAAACACATTTGCAAGTGGTTCAGAACCTAGAGCCAGACCCTGCAAAGATAAAAACATAGGAATAATTTTATTACCGCAACCTGTCTTACAGGTCCTTCTTGGAACAGATGTGCACATGTGCTTCCAGAAAAAGGCATTGTGAATCATATCTGACTTAAATAAACTCTATACAAACTTCTATTGCTTCTTCTTCTTTTATAAAATAATGACTTATCTCCCTGGATGAAGGTAGGCATAGATCACTGAGATCCATAGGACACTGGACCACACTTGTCCAAAACTACTGGTATCCTATGCCATTAATTAAAAGGGACAGCATGGATTCACTTCTGCTGGGCACTAGAATGAATAAAATGTCAATTTAGCAGCTACACAGTTTTCAGAATAAGTTTGAGTAGACAAACCTACCTGTCAGGCCAAACAATTTGATAAATCTTAACTCATAATAATGCAAAAAAACCCCAAACCAGCAACAAACAAAACCAAAGAATCTCTTTGGAAATATTCTTAGCACTTCTCCATGCTGGTCTTTAGTAACTTTCCTTCTTCCTTCCCACTCCCACCAGGGAATAAGCAACAGCCTCAAGATGTTGAAAAATTATGCAAGTGAATCCCACACCTTCCACTAACATCCCTGCTTGCATGGGGATAGCATTTTCCAGTGCTACAAATTTCAGGAAAAATATGTCATATCTTACTGCCTGGCAACCACCTCAAAATGTAGAGGTTTTGGTATGTACTATGCAAAAGTATACAGAATCAATTCTTGCTGTTCAGCTCCCCCCCATCTTGCAACACCGTAAGAGCTTGAGAAATCACCTCAATCTGGATTTACCACAGTAAAGACTTCTATTGCTGCTCTTGCCTCCCCATAATTAGCTTTTGATATTTCAATCTGCAAAATCTTTTCTTTATTCAAGAACTCCTATGTGCTTTAGTACTTCTGCTTAATGATGTTTTGCTGTTTTGGATTGCCGGCTATTGAGTGCAATGTACTTTTTACAGGTGAGCAAGGAGAAGGAAGACAGGAATGAAGCAAACCCACCCAAAGCAGGACCACAACACTGGCATTTTCTTAAATAAATCAGATTTGCACACATGCTTAACTAGCAGGAGGTGTACACACATGACTTCAACAAGCCTTCCACAAGTTAAATCAATAGTGCCCTACAGCACAGAGGTTCATTGCTCACTGAAGCTTAGGTAGCTACTGTTAGAAACAATGCATAGGTTAAATAACTGCAAATTCTAGAAATGTGCCAGGGAAGATGAACTGCTTGTCTATTCTAAAATTTGTTGCATTTCTTTGTCTTGCAGCTACAATTCATAATTATATGCAAAAGTCCTGATTTCTAATCATTAATTGGAATAATAATCATATAAAAGTAACTATCCTGCAGCCTAAAATTAATCTAAACACAGAGAAACAATTTCAAGCAAATGGCAGTCTTGCTGACTGAGATTTTACAGATGTTGCAAGGATATTGCTTCCTTGCTTCTAGCACTGCCATAATTTTAAGACACAAATCTAAACACATCTTTATAGTGTTAGCCTTCAGCCTTCACACTTGGCTGCTGTAATCACTCCTCTCCTAAATTTTTCTTATTTTCTATAAGGATTTTACTTATTTTGATCACAGCCTCTTACTCATTCTCTCTTGCAGTGCAGATAGTAAAACACAAATGTTATTTAAACACAGAAATCCTTAAAGTAGATTTCACTGGGGTTAGGGGCTATTTTTAGCCCACTAGCACAGAGATGCACCCAAGTGTTTACTAGCTTGAACATAGGTCATAAAGCCTGCATTTGTTGGTACCAAAGACCACCTGCAGTTTAGATTATTTATGATCAGTGACAACTGGGTATTACTCTCCAACAGGCAAATAGATTTAACCCTTCTCTATCAGCCATAAAGCTCTTGAATGGACACTGCAATAGTGACCTTTGCAGTGTCTCTCAAATGTGCCTTTCCATCCTTGTGCCTCTGGAAACATACAGGGGACTTGCTGTCCTCAGATTTACAGGCTCTTCTTACTGCTCACATCAAAAGGGAAGCCCCAGTTGGACATGCAGGGCCAAAATCCCTCAGGAAACCTCTGAGAAACAACAGGCAAATTATGTGGAAAGCAAAACAAGCCCATCTGCAGAAGATAGTGGAAAGAACTTGAGAACTCAGACCTGAGAACTGCATATGTTACTGTATATCCACCACTTCACATTTTATCAATTTCAGTATTATTTAATCTCAAATTAACCTTGCAGGCAATTATAAGTCCCTGTGAAATATTCAGATATGAAATGCAAAGCCACTTACTTTGCACAGTACTGTCAATTATCTCTACTGCCTTTATTACCTGTAATGTTTGTATTAGTTTCCTGTTGTCTGCCATTGTCACTCCATGTCCCTACGGCAAATTCATGAAAATGTTCCTAAAAAAGAGTCTCCTGGCCCACCTCTCCCTTGCTGACTGCTCGGGGTAGGAGGCTGAAGGAAGTTCAAAGGGCTACAAGATCTTAACTGATGAGGTTTGGGCAAAATACAAGAATTTGATCAGAGACAGCAATTTATGGGATCAGGACTCAGCTGCTCTATGGTGGCTCTTCTCTGCTCCATTAAACAATGACTGCATCTCAATCCAGAAAAGCTGCCCTACATTTCAGCCCCATAATAATACAAAGGGTGGAACAATGAATTCATGGTTTTTTCAAATCAAGGAAGTTCTCCCTGGGAATACTACATTATAATATTTACCCACTGCAATACAAATATGATAAGCTTAGATTTGTAATCACCCCTGGTTTCCTCTACAGTCAATAGATAAAACTGGTGGTCAACAAATAAAGTCATGTGATGCTTATAATTTGGATTTTGAATTTCCTAGATTGGTAACAATGTAACATTTCTCTATGACTTCTTACCACAAGAAACAAAATCATGTTTAGTACTTTTTTAATAAGCCTAATGAACAGAATAGAGCTTTTGAAGTCAAAACGGATTCCCATTTTTTCTCCTCTTTATAATCAATTAAGGAAAAATAATGCATAAATCATCTTGTGTCTAAACCAGGTACACAGCATCACCTGCAATCCATTCTCTAAGCACAGAAAACAAATCTGAAATTTGACTTTCAAAACAGAATGATCACCCCACTCCTCACCAACTCCAGTTCACCATACAAATTATTCTGGATGAATTCTCATTTGTTATTTGGGTGAACACAAGTCTTCTTGCAATTAATGTCCATGAGAACCCAAGCTTAGTCTGTGTCACTTGTCATGCCTAGATGAATACTAACACTAATAATTTCACACAGTGAATTATTATCTATCATGTAAATAACTACCTTGACGTCCTCAACGTCAGTCCTTAGTCCTTGCTTATTCAGAGCAATTAAAAACAACTATCCTGATGTTATTCCAAACTTCAGTGAAGCCAAGAGAAAGATTTCTATTTACTTCCAAAAATAATAAAATCTTTTAACTATATACTCATGGCTTTTAAAATGTTGCCTCTGACTCTTGAGTCCTTAATTCACTTGCAATCAAAATATTCTTTGCAAAAGTACTGGGCAAGACAACCCTGGCAGGTCTCCTAGGGTTTCCTGCCAGACCACTAAAGTCTGCAAGGTTGGGCTTCTGCTTCTCCACCATCAACCACCAACCTGGCAAGCCCTGGGAGCTGGCTGTGGACAGGGCTTTTGGGGCTGGTCTGCTGGATCTCAGTAAGGTGCTGGGCAGAGCATGACTGCGTTCTGCATTTGTGGAGGCAGGAACATGAAGCACTGGCTCCACTACTGGCTCCATCCTAGGCTGGATGCCCTGGGAACTCGAGCACATGCTGCTGAAACTGCCAGGAACTCCTGCTCCTCTGTAAAGAGCACCTCCAGCTCAGCCTCCTGAGCAAAGGGCCAAAGCGACTCAAAGACCTCAGATGCAATGCAGCAACAGATTCAGAGCCAGTGCCTCTCTCAAAAAGGAAGCTCCTACTTGGTTCATTTAAGAATTAAAAAATAACCTGTCAGAAATTTTATATCTTAAATGCTTGCAAGAAGCAGCCCAGTAGTTAAGATCGCACAAATACTTGCTGTGTTTTTTCATAGAGGGACACTGCTTTAACAAGCAAGCTGACACATTCTGCACTGGCTTTATCTTCTAAATGATTTCACATTCTGTGCCAAAGTCAGCACATTATAATAATCTTGCCCTGGAATGGAATGTGGGAGAAATTATTTATTACAAATATTCACATACATATGTACTTCTCAAAATAATCTGATGTTTGCTCATAGTAGTAGCTAGAACAATAAATAGATTAACAACTTATCTCTCTCTTCTGTGAAGATTATAGTTCTCTGCTCCTTGGCAAACACTTTGGATTGTGCAACAACATTACATTTCATTATGAATCACTGTCACATACTTTTGTGCTATGAAGCTTTTGTGTGCGATGTCAAATTTGTTACAAAAATCTTTGAAGTGAATGAAATTTTAGGCTGTTTCATTCAATTGCTTATTGATGCCATTAAATATCTTCCCAATTCATATTACTGACAATGCAGGTTGAACTGCAGAAGACTTTGAAAAGTAACACTTGTTCATAATTCTTGAATTAGCTTACACTGCTGAGCCACACGAAGCCCAAACTTCAGCCTGGTTGCACACGTGATTTAGAAAAATACACACAACTGAAATTAAGGATTCCAGATTTACCACTGGGATATTCTGCTGCATTCCCACTGATCTCCATAGCATTGGTTAATAGCAAAGGTCACTTTGCATTCCAGCACGCTTAAACAGCCCCCTGAAGAGCAATGCCTGGGGCTCTGGAGAGCTTCTAAAGACTAACGGAGCAGAGGGGAGGTGAACAAGGACAAGATGTTGCCGATGCCCTGAGGTATGCCTTCATAAACAATCAGGGAAACTCTATAGAAAGAGATTGAGTTCTAACAGGTTTTCAGAGATCTGAGTCATCAAGAGAAAAAACAGAGTGCTTTGTGCTAATTTTGTTAGAACTTACTGATTGCCACTACTATTTAATCAGCATACATAATGTCATTCATTATGATGAATATTCACTTACTGATGAACAAACCTTCCGTTGCATTTGTCAGCAATAATCAGTTCTTCAGAGGAAGGCTGAAAGCCTCACAGTCCTCTGATGATCAGGCTAAAATACACCAAGATAACCAACAGTAAGAAACTGAAATTGGCTTTTTAAAGATTATGTTCAACTGGCCGATGTACATCTCCTCAGACTCTCATGATGTCTGAGAGATTAAAAGCCCTTTTGGCAGCAGGACCTTTGCATATATAGGGTAATCTGTATCTCCTGCACATCCGAACCCTGCCTCTCTTGTCCCCCTCAAACTCATTTTCAAGCTTTCAGTTTTGCTCGGCTAAAGATAAAGGGGGTTCAATGCTATGCAGGTGAACATGCAGGGCTCCTCCTGCTTTTGGGGTAGGATCAGAAAAATAGCGCTACTCCCACATGTTCATATAAAAAAAACAGTAAAACATGAATTAAAACTATGGTAGAGGAACGATGTATTCTGGGAAACAAAACAGCAGATGATCCCCAAATTTAGAAGGTTTTTCCCATCATGCAGTGAGGCCCCTGTCCCTTGGTCAGGACAGACCAAGAAAAGCTGCTACAAACCCAGGAGAATGGGAGCTCTCCAGCTCAAGTGCAGCAGACTTAGGGCTCTGATATAATGTACAGGGGTTAAGCAGTGGCCTTAAAATACTCTTTCTGAAGATTAGTATAAGATTTCTTTCTTAGATAACAATTATGTCAAGAGTCAGTCCCATTTCTTCTAGTCATCAAGACCTTTATGCACTGTCATTAATATATTTCAAATTTTCTTATTTCTAGGGAAGAGATCCCGTTAGGATTTGATGTAATGCCTTTTTCTAACACAATCTTATTGTATAACTTGCTGGCAAATGTATCCACTAGGGAACAAAACACAGAATTTACCTGATGTTCCTGTGTTTCTGCCCTGGAGCAGATGCTCCAGCACAAATTACTTCTGGATTACCAAGATGGGGTAAGAGGAATGGCATGGCCTGTAGTAGTTTGTGTAGGGACATTTATCAGAAAGACAGCAGCGTCCTCTGCTGCAACAAAAGGTACTTTTAAAATGCTTTTAAGTAACTAAATAGAAGGTTATTTCTAAAATACAACAGATTGAGGAATTTCGTTCCCCCAGCTGATGAGTTTGTTTCCTTGATGCTGAACAGACTCAGTAACATGGTATAATCCTTCCTCTCAGTCTCCACATATGCCAGTGGATATTTCCATTAGAGACACGGATTACAAGGCACTCAGACAAAAGGCTGGACCCATGGTTTACTGCCTGAACAAAACATTAGGCTGTTCTTCAGTCTGTTTTCTTGAGGTCAAGAAAACTTCTCCTTACTCTGGTAGGATGGAAACATCTGGGATATTTCACTTTGACAAGTCACAGAACAATTAAACTCTTAAGAAGAAAAGCAATCCGTCAGCTTGTTGGGTAAAAGACATTCACATTTTGTATCTCAAAATGCAATGGTGGCAGAAAGTTGTGCTAACATTAATGAAACTTGATTGCTATCCTGTGGTTGTGAACAAGAAATTGTACCTTTCATCTAACAACAAATAAATGCAACTCATGCAAGAAAGGAAACACAACTTACATGAGAAAACAAGCAGCAAGGGAAATTAGTCTGTAAAACTTAACTCCTAAGATACTTATGTATCTGGCATGGGTCAAGCACTAGAAAAGATGCATGAAGGAGAAAGGTTGTGATGGGGATCTGTGTCACCAGAGCTCTGGAATGTTGCAGTGTATGTTTAATGAAAGCCTTTCTGAGAATTGCAGGATCCACATGGCACGGTGCACACATGGTGCATAGTATGGCATTAACTAAGGAGAGGATCTGAACAAGGAAAACATCTGCATCTTCTCCTTTTTACATGGTTACAATGTCTCCTTCACAAGGGAATTAGGTGCCCCATCTGCATCAGAGCTAGTGTTGGCCAATACAAAATTTTCCTCTGGGAAGGATTTTTTTTCTAAGGACAAAAGCTGCTTTGAGAGTTGAGAACTTGAAGCTATCTGCTCACAATATTTTGTTTATTGTAATATTCTGCTCCAACAACACTTTTTTTATTATCTCTGATGCAGTTTTCCTGATCTTTAGCTTATTATGGTAATATTTGCATTTTTTCAATGTGCTCTCAGGGTTGCAAAGCCACAAGCAGGTGAACAAAACGGATCGTGGATATAAGTACCAGGAGAGACCTGACAAAAATAACATTTAACCAGTGAGGAGGTGCCCACAGGCCATATGCATGTGGGTTTACCCATTTCACTGTGCATGACTTGGCTGTGTAATACATATTTTACATCAGCTTCTGCCCTGACGTTATTCACATCAAACCCTTGTAAGAAGATAGACAAGCTCTTAGGAGGATATGAAATTACTGACACAACAGAACACACATAAGCCATGGCTTAATTCAGCAGTGTCCTTAGGTGCCACCTTTTCCTAGAGTATTTCCAGCTTCCACAAAAGTTTCTGGAAAGCAAGAGAGCAATATTTAAAAGTCAGCAACAGTTTAACTTGAGTATTACACTATTTACATCTATTTATCTTTTTTTCCTTGTAAGATTTCCATGTGACAGGAGAGTAATTTGCAACTGATAGCACTGAGATGCATGACTTTGCATACATTACCCACTATGGTGCAGCATAGAGATATTTCAAGATAGCTTAAAATAAACTGGCTTGAGCACAAGAAATGGGTTGAGATGTAACAACACAGAGCTCTGCCCACAGCTTCACCCATCCCAATAAGCACCAAAAGCAACTGGCACAGCTTGCAGATACATTAGGCTTGGATCAGTGCCCACCTCTGCTGCTTCTACCCCTTTTTGAGCAGGCATTTTATTCCATTTTAACAGCACTTCTGCAGAGAAAGCTTAGGCTCCTGCTACCCATGTCCTCTGTGCACTGCCACTTGTCACCAGCCCTTGCAGCACCACCCACATCAACATCAAAGAGGCAAACCAGCCGTGCCACATGCCACAACAGCAGCTGTGGCAACTGCAGAGAGCAGGAGCCTAAACCCCTCCCTCAGAGCCCTATGGAGACACTGGAGACCCTGCACTGCTGCCACACTGGGCAGGGGTCAGTGTGAAAGTAAGGAATAAAGATTTCATGTATCTCAAGGGTGATTCACAACAAATGGAGAAGGAGAAATGGGACAGGAAAAGCTATTTTCCTCCAAATTTGTATGGCACATGAAATTTCCTTCTTAGCACACCAGGTCCTTTCAGGATATAAAGATTGTAGTGACTGAAAAAAATAACAAGATGATGACATAAGAATCAAAACAAAAATTAGGTGTCTGAGACGCAAAACTATATTAATACTTTTGAATTAAAAAAAAAAAAAGTTTGTGAAATTTTCCATGTCCTCTCCTTTTTGGCCTGAGCAATTATATGCTAAATGTTATTAAAACTGCAAATATCAAAGAAAGATAATCAGATACACTCTTTCAGTGAAATTCCTGATTATGTAGGAAGAAAGTATCAAAACCCAAAGAGTTAAAAGATCAAACATTTAGTATACTTTCAAATATCAAGTTGGTACTCAATCATTCATCGTTTTTCTCTTCCCAGAATCAGGGATGTGATCTTTTCTGGCTTTAAAGCACTTCCTAAACATCACTTCCACAACACTACCAAACAAACAACACACAACAAACATCACTTCCACAACACTAAACAATGCACTTGTATGCAGAGTGCACNTTTCTGGCTTTAAAGCACTTCCTAAATATCACTTCCACAACACTACCTAAACAAACAATGCACCTGTATGCAGAGTGCATTTTATGATCTGCTATGCCAAGATTTCCTGAAGTGTGTTCAAGAGAATGGACACGTGGAAGAGGACTTCTTTCCACCCGCACAACCTAATTAATTTTCAGTTGCTTATGGTTTTTGGGAGGTTTTTAATGCTTCAGTTCAATTTTCATTCTACTCCCTCCTCCAACCAAGAAAGGAATCTAGAAATTTAAAGGATAATTCCAGGCAAAACTCACAATTTATTACAGAGGCTTACATAAAAGCAAAAACAGCCACAGTGGATTAATATATTTCCTTTCCCACAGCTTTTTCACTTAAACCATAACTGTGCATATTTACTGCAACTCTTCCATCTGCCAGCGGCATTGTGCTGACACATCCGGCACACAGGCTGAGGACTGATGGCAAGGAGACAGGTCCTACCACTGCTCTCAAACTTTGTGATTAATATAGCATGAAAACTGGTGAAATGGCACACTTACAGACATTGCTGACTATCAACAGTGACCCAAATCCCTGTTATTTCAGTCCTTTATCCTAAACTTGAGTCAAGTCTTTAACAACATAAAATGCTTATAAACAAAAACTTAAATAGATTGTCATCAAAGGCTTAAGGGCTACAATCAGAATTGCTCCTTTTTCTTAAAAGTCCTGCATAGCCTGAGTAGGGGAAGAAGAAATGGCTCATACAGGCATTTGGTTTTTCTTTTATGAAAAGCAGTACAACCAAAGAGGAGGTACTTACCTTTTGACAAGGTCAAATAGAGTCCACATCACTGGTATCCTTTGAACCCAATCCTTTCAGCAGGCATATATATAAACACACACACTTGACAATATGGGAAGTGTTACTGATAGATAAGTTATGTAAATGATACAGCGTACTATAATCACCTCTAAACTTATTCTCAGAGTTCAGAGGTTTCTGGAAGAGATCAACCAGCCTCAATGTCACTCCAGTGCCCCAACATGACAAACCCACTAACTGCAGCAATGTCACAGTAATTCTTCCAACAGCTTGGTGACCTCTTGGAAAACCTCTCTCCAGCCTAACACTGGCCTGAAAAAACCTAGCTCCTCCCCAAACTGAAAAATGCATATAAAAGCCTATATGTTGTTTCCATATAGTGAACTTCAAGAAAAGTGGTATTTTCTTATCTTGTTTGTGATGGCAAGTCTGTTTTGGGGGATGATTCTGAAGTGTCATTCTTAATTATTAATAAACACATTGAGTGCAATTCTGACACTGACTTCAGAGGTCAGTGAGGTTTCACTCCTCTTTCATATTTTCTTTCTGTCCAACACTTTCTACATTTCTACTTTCCCCATGAGATGGGCAAACTGAAAGCAAAATGTGGCCATTTAATAGCTTGAGAAAGCCACCAAAAGCCACATATAATTCCAGTTGTCAAGAAAGCTGAAATCCAGAGGTCTTCAGACTACTGGAAAATACAGCCATCCCAACCACCCGCATCCTACTGATGCACCAAGCAACAGCAACACAGCCAGAACCAGATAAAGTAAACCCATGTAGCTCCCACACCATGGTAATGTTGACTTCTTCCAGAAGTTAAAGTAATGCAGTCTCTGTTTGCTGAGAACAACAGGCAGGCTTGGTGATGCAGATGTTTATTCACGGGGAATACAAATTGGACATATCAGTTTGCTGTGCAGATGTCAACAAAAACATCCAAGCTCAGATACTTCCAACTGGGCTTTACACTAAAAACCGTGGTGTGAACACAGCCAGTCTTTCCCTGCCTCATGAAGTTTCCTGGCAGGTGCTTTTTCCTTAGAGATGACTATTTCCATTGATGACGCACATCAATGCTTTTCATGCCCATTTAAAAACAAAAAGCTGCAAGGTCTCTTAACTCTCTGCTATAAAACTTAATCATTAACATCTTAGCACAAATAATATTTCCATGTGCCACACTAGTCTCATCTGATATCAAGCTGTGAAAAAAGAATCACCTACTGATCTTGACAGGCTTAAAGGTAATAAAATGACTTTTGGTCAAGAATGTCAGTTAAGATGGTAATCTCATAAAGGAACCTTGTAAGAAATATCACCCATTGCTGTTCATAAACACAAGCCTGGTTTGGCTATATTCAATTACAAGCAAAGAAGGATAATTAAACAGTTCATGATATGGAATGGCTAAAACATGTGCAATCTTATTTATTTTCTCTGCACCTGTGTTTTCTATGGCTTAAATTATAATACTGATCTTTTAAACTGCACTCAGAGAGTATTCCAGTTTATTCACATGGGAATGATAACTTCCATTTTTAATTAATATGTAAATTTAAAAGGATTCAAGATATTGCAGAGCCTTACCACTAGCCAAATATATACTGGCAAATAACTATTGAGATATTTATTCTTGTGTCAAGGCAACCCAAGTACTTCCAGAAGTAGTCCCGTGCCCAGTTTACTTGTCAGTGTTATGCCTCCCCTTTGTTCTCTCCACCTTCATTTTGTTTTTTTTTTCGGTGCTTCAAGTCACATTATTTAATCCACAGTGTAATGGGGACCTCCAGTAGCTCATTTTTCAAAACGGATTGTAACCCCTACCCGTGTAAGCTGCAACTGCATTTTCCAACGCCCGGGGCAATGAAACCACAGAACCCCTGCTAAAGCCCTCTAATCCTTAACAAAGTCTTTGAGGTGGAGGCACCCACTGCTGTCAGATGTGCGCAGGGGAACGGCACAGGGGAACGGCACAGGGAGCTCCCGGGGCCGTGGCGGTACCGAGGGTGGCAGCTCTGGCTCCGAGGTGCCCGTGGCACTCCCGCCTGTCGAGCAGTGCCACCGTGGAGCGAGGGGCGAGCGGTCCCCACGCCTAAGGCAGGTGGGTAATTCCGCAGCTTTCCTGCAACTGCCCACTCCCGTCCCAGCACCGACAGGCTGCTCCTGCCCTAAATATCGTGGGAAACGTAACATCCTCATGCTTTTACTTAGTTATTACATTTTTAATTAATTTTTGCAGTATCATGGTAGATTACTGCGATGTCTGTAATTTCATCTGCCCTATATTCCAGTCATTACTTTTTACAGATCTTAAAGGACTTACAAAACAATTCTCAGGTATTTTTATTTTTGCATGTTCCTTAATAGTACTTGAAAAGAAAGCACTGATAATTGGTTTGGATATAAAAATTGAAAGAAAACTAACATAAACTCTATTTTTTTAGAAAGCCAGTTAGTTTCAAGCCTCCTAAACTCAAAGAAAAAAAGAAAGAAGAAATTGTACAATATGTGTGCTTCACAGACAGGAATTCATAATATAAACGACTGCTCCTTATTTCCACTTCGCTTTCAAGTGTACGGGTAACACACTACGATATTTTTTGTTTGGCAAACACTTTCCCCTGAGATAGAAGAATAGAAATGGCTCGATAAAGGAAAATACAATTACACAACTGAACGAAAACTAATCTACCTTCAAGATATTTAAACACATGCAAAGAAAAACAAATTTATGTCCTTTAAAATTTTAAAATGCAACCTAAAACCCACTGTAATAGTTAAGTATAACCATTAGTTGACTTCTCTATTATAATGTAGACTAGTGGTAATTAAAAATATTTATGTAATGATATATATATCCCCCACAAAAATCTAATGCCAAACACGTCAAAGATTCTCCTGACACAAAAACCTTGTATTATTTAATCTTTGTAGTACACTGACATTTAACTAAACATCAAAATGTTTTTGCATTTTATGAGTTTATGAGCTCAGTGAGGATTTCAAGAAAATTTCTTCATTGCCAATATTAACATGCATATATTAACTTCCGAGAAACAGAAATTATGTAACATTTTGACTACTCTCACATATTATTTTTTCCTTGCTACCAACCAATGGTCCATATTTGCTATACTTTGCTTATACTGTCCTTCTTAGAAATACACAGAAATATACTTAAAATGTACTAAAAAAAAGTTTGAAAATACTTGACTGAAAAATATAACAAAACATCAATTCAAGCTAGGTATTACTATTTTTTAAAAACAAGTTTCTAACATAAGAAAAATTACTTTTAGAGCATTCACAAAGAATGAGATGTTTTAAATAAGATTTTCCTACTGTGACAGCCAACACCTAGGATTATTTTCATTGTGCTTTATTCCAACAAGCCAACAGCATAGCAGCTTCTAGCTGTATGTACAACTCAATCATCTCAGAACAGCAATTCAAAAAAACAAATTTCTTAAATGCTGAAGAGATTGCCAGCAGCACAGTAATGGAAAATTATTCAAAAAGTTATGGCAACTATGATACTTTCTCCCAAGTAATTAGAAAAACATCTGTTATTTACATTGGGGTTTCTGTTTATAACTGTTACTCTTTCTTTTCTTTTTACCTCTAGGTGATATTTTATTTCACAGTAAAAGGAAGTGCATAGCCAGTTTTAGATTATGAAGGATTACACGGCATTAAGACTGTCAGAAGAAAGAGTGAAGGCAAACTGTGAACCAGCCAGATTAACACCAATGCTGTCACCAGGATTTTCCTTCCAGCACCTAACTTTTTACATTTAAAATATTCTTTATTTTTCTAGATTTAAAACTAATCCTTCAAACAATCTTATAATTATCTTTATTTGAATTTATGATATGTCCAGTGCTATAGTTTCGGTATTTTGCAGACTTCTCTGCTAAGAAGGATGCAACAAACCCATCTAAGATATTAACTCTTTTGTAATTTGTGACTTCTTAAAGATTTTTTTTTTTAAATGACAGTTATGCAAGAGATGATATTGAACATTCATTCTTAGTAACCAAAGCTGAATACAAACAAATTTTAATACTCTGAGCACATCACTGAGTGCTCAAGATTTGTACTCAAGAAAACCAGCAGAAACTCAGATGACTGAAATACCCATGAGCATTCTTAACTTTCAGGATTTACCATAAAAGTGAAACAGCAAGAATAAACACTCTCAATTGCCCCTCAACAAGTACTGCATCACTCCCTTAATTGCAGCGGTTTTCCAAAACTAAAAACATCCAAAAAAAGTTTATATACTTTTAAGATTATATGCTATCATAAATCTGAGGAATGAATACAAAAAGCAGTCATTAATGTACTTATCTACTGGTTTCAATAACACATAATTTCAGTTATGGTTGTCAACCCTTTACTTTCAGAGCTTTCCTATAAACTTTAAAATTCCAGAAATAAAGATGTAACCACATTTTCTTATTACAACTGTTTTGTAAAATTTACTGCAATGTGTATTCTGAAGTAGATTCCTTATTTTTATATTAGGCAATTCTACACTACTTAATATGCAAGCAATTAGGCCACTGATTAAAAAAAAAAAACCCTTTGAAATAGAAAGTAGAGTTTTTATAAATTTCCAGCAAAATATTTTAACCACTATTCCTTAAATCTAGCAGTGTTAAGAGCCAGGCCATAGTACCCCATTTATGGTTTCCTCATTGCAAATGAAACAAACAAAATAATACATACCAAATAAATCTTTTTGACACAAAAACAATGATAAACAAAAAACAAACCCAAATTTAATAAAAGTAAACGGCACTACTTATGTAAAATTTTGACAGCATTCTCTGACAGCATATTTAGTTGGAAACAGAGACAGATGAATTAATATGAAGAAGCATAGAAATGCAAATTGTCTACCAAAATATTTCTTCCTTTTATTAACTAGCTGTTAATCTTAGAAACTGTTGAAATATATTCTGCTAAAAGCTGACT
Source organism: Peucedramus taeniatus (assembly GCA_013400575.1). Lineage (NCBI taxonomy): Eukaryota > Metazoa > Chordata > Aves > Passeriformes > Fringillidae > Peucedramus > Peucedramus taeniatus. The sequence goes on along the minus strand of WBNO01008139.1, from coordinate 132,441 downwards.
ACTAATACGACGTATTTGGATCATTTTCACTGCACATTGATCAGAGGAAACACTTTCATGCTCTACTGAAAATGCACAGGTATTTTTTAGCACTCTTTCAAGCATAGAAAGAACTTCCTTAAAGAACCTGATTATGTGTTTAATGTTCTCTGCTTCATTGACCATTCACACAATTAAATCAACTAAATCAGTAAGCAATCAACAAAAAAGAAGGCATACATTTGGCTTTGCTTACAAAATTCTGAGTGGACAATGAAATGCAGTAAAAACTACTCAAAGATTTTGCTTGCTTATTTATTATTTTGTTTTATCATTTGTTTTGGGGTTCAGGATTTTTTTAATAAAACCTAGAATCAGACTAAACAGTGTCACAAAAGTTTTTTGTTTAAGTTATTTTACAGTTTTCTAAGGAAGGGTTGGGTTCAGATTTTAGGGTTCAGGACCTTCAGTGGAAAATCTGCCCGAACTCCAATCTCCCACACAACACAGAAAGTTGGCCTCTAAAGGGACAGAGTCTATCAGAAATCAGCTCCAAAGATTCAAATGCTGGGTCTAGTAATTCCAGGTGTTCTCAAAGCCATGGCAGCGTCACAAATGGAGAGGATTTTACCCTTCCCCACATCCTGTTTAAAGAGCAGATGTGGGGGCTCCCTGGACCCTGACAGACAACTCTTTGTTCCCACTTGACTGGAGGGTGTCCAAGCATTCCCGCTAAAGAAAACGGGGTTTCTCTGTCCCAGTTGTGCTATGAAGGAAAGAAAATTGCTAATTCCATTGGCTCTTTAGCGGCCACTTCCCAATGGGAGTGGTCAAGGTTACCAACATCACCACAGGTTTGACAATTGGCTCATTTTAAGGTGCTTTTTGTTTTGTTTTTCTCTCAAGCCAAAAAATACAAGTGAACGAATTTTCATGAATAACATCTCTAGGATTGAAGATCTATTGATGAGAATTAATTGGGCTTGGGCTTTAAACTGCCTCATGCCATCTATTCATAAAGAAGTATTTGAAATCACTAAGTGAACGCAATGAGATAATTTTCCTGTGCAACAAAGCCAGCATTCCTATTCTTTCTTTAGCCACTTTACTGAGAATCACAGCATTTATTCCTTCTGCTGGTTCTTTAACAAATCTTAATACTGAATATTAACATTTTGTTTAGATACCAGAGAGCATACACAGGATTCCCTGTATGAGACGTTTCCTGAAGAAAAGATTCAGAAAAAGAATTGCTAATTCTAAAACAGAAATTTTCACACTCCAGCGGGACTAATGAATAATATACAGAAAACCTCAAGCCAACTGATTTTGGAAACTTTGCATAAAATTAAAATTCTGAGAGAGTTGAACAGGAGTCTCTAAAATATTAATTTTTGGTACAATCTCACTGAGAGATATGATGAAGATAATAAAATGAATAAAAAATGTATTTTCATGTTTCTGAAATGGAAAGGTTCATGCTGCTTCCTGCTCTTTGAGGGTAATAAGACAGGATACATTTAATGGTATAACTTATTGGATAATTCAGTAATTTATTGGAGTTCTAAAACAGCATTATTTGCTTAGTTATATGCCTATAATACATATGCACTGAGTAAAAAAGCACTTTTTAAGGCACATGTAAAGAACTGTTCCAGAACTAATTATTCCCAAGGAATACAATTCCATTCTGATTTTATTAAGTGTACTTTAACAATGGCTTTAGAGTATTTGTAAAAGATAAACAAATTTCAAGTCCCATCAATGAGGTATTTTATATATTGTGCAAATGAGTAATTTGCAGCTTAAACTCCTTCACAGGTTTGCTCCCAGTGCTGTACACAGCAGGTCACTGCCAGAACTGAAAAGTTTTGCTGCTCCAGTTTTCAGTCACACAACGCTGCGACAGCGACAAGATAATGAGTTTTCTTTGCCACTCCATTTACTGGGAAGCATTTTTCTCAAAACATATTGAAGACCGGAAGTGAGATCTGATAAAAAAGTAACATCTCTAGCTAAAATAAAAACACACAGGTCATTGCTTTAGAAAGCGAACTCCAAGCAAAGGACAGCAAAATACCACTGAAGGAATCTGTTACATTCAGCATGGTTCTGATACTCTGCTGACTTGTATTACCTGTTTGATACATGAAGAGCCTGAAAGCTGGGGTTTGGAAAATTTTAAAAGTCACCATGACAAATTTCAACATAAAAAACATCAATGTGTTGCAGATGTTAAGCCATTTCTACTAGTCAAGCAGAATATTTTGGCTGTTTAAGTCCTTCTAGATAGGTGGCTTAAAGAAATAATCCCAATTCTCCAACTGCAGAGAGGTGGAGAGGACCTGGCTGGGACCAAAGCAGCTCATTATTTATCACAGTTCATTTTTTCTGCTTGCCTTTTTTTTTTTTTTGCTTCTAAGCTTTTTTTTTCGTTTTTGACAGTTGTAAAATGGGTGACGCTAAAAAACATTGACACTTTCTTTGGCAGCTCCACAGATCTCCAACCAGGAGCCGCGTACAATCCACTGAAGAAAACCGACAGTACATGATTTAACAGGTAAACACTTTTGTATCTACTCATCTAGTCCTAGGAGTCACTGGGGATCAATCTACATTTACAGTCCACAGAATTAGGCAGAGCTTCAGAGCAGCCAATGTTGTACATTTGTAATATTTTATAAGAGCATTTCACAAGTCTGTGTAGTCAGAATTACAAACTCCCAGGACAAGGAGTGACCACATTGACTGATTCGGATTTTTTAGTTAATAACTAGGACTGTTTGTAGTTAATATAGGAGTATCACTTGTGGGGATGGCTGCAACAGAAACCATTTATTGTAATAGTAATTAATAAGATACACCAAAAAATTTCTCCAGAAGGATATGAAGATCTTTCTTTCTTCAGGAAAAATAAGGGTTTAATTAGGCTATGATTTATTCTGTGGTTTCAAATTAACTTCTGTTTTTACCTGACACTCAGAAATTATCTATAGTGATGTAAGTAAGAAGTATGATATCAAGGAAATATCTGTTCAGCTCTTCTAATTACTTTTTAACCTTACTCAATACCAACTTGTAGCACTTTTTTTTCATTCGGTACAAAAATACTCTGAGTTAGATTTCATAAAACTTGTTCTAACCATTTTAAAACAGTTTGCCCAGGTCCATGAGATTAATATTGCAGATAAATACCATTTAGACAGAAAACAGTTAATACATCGAAGATGATCAGAGAAGACCTTATACATGCAGTACTGGACTGTGTAAACCACCTCTGTGATAACTATGTTTTCTCCGATTAAGAACTTATTTTGAAAAAATTTCAGTTTTCCTTTGTTCACAGCAGTATTTTCCCTTCATACAGAGATTTTCGCCCATTGACTAATAAAATTACATAGATGCAGGTGTTAAATAGTAGTTTCTGCAAGGCTTCTCTAACACAAGGTCAAATATATATTATTTGTCACCTGAATTTTCTTTTTCAGGTATAATTTACCACTATTGCCAATCTCACAATTGCTCATGTTGGTTGGCATGTCAACAATTGGCATAAAATAACCTCCGTAACCCCTGAAAAGAGTATTCTGTATTTACCATGAGGAAAATATTCCTGTAATGTATTTTTCATTGTATGATTAAGTGGAAGAGACAAAGGCAACTTAGTGATTATTAATAATTACATTTTTATACAGTCTGAGCACACACAAAGAACACTTCATTTTTCTGTTAACACAGAAGTTAATGAATTTTCACTTCCGCCTTCAAAGTTCTGCTTAAGTTTTGCAAATGTGTCTTTAGATAGGGAACCATTCACCAGTTAAATGCCTATATTGAATTGATTGTTTCTTCTCTTTGCCCCTTCCCTTCCAATAAAGGAAATTGCTATAATATGTAAGAGACTGAAAACAGAGGAAAAACTACCACTTTGCCAAAACCACCTATATTTATCCATAGCAATAAAAATGCACAGTCTCTTATGGGACTTTTTTCTTGTGCATTATTTATAACTAAAAAAAAAAAAAAAATCACAGTTACAGCTTATTTACATTATTTTATTCTATTTTTAAATACTAACATAAAGAAAGCAAATCAAAAACATAAAGTTTCTCAGATATATAATTCTTTATTATTAACCCACAAAAAGAGACAAAGTAGCAACTCTGCAGTTTAACTGCTTTGCTCTTTCAACACTGCAGGGTCCAAGAATTTGAGGCAGGGGGCAGCATCAAGCCAAAACACTAAATGGTTACACAAAACCCATCATTTAACATAATGTGAGTGAATTGGCCCACTACCACACTCCAGCACAGACAAATCACTTTTTAATGCATTCTAACAGTTTGCACAGAATTTGAAACAAAGCAAATAAATAAACAAATAAAGATGTTTATAAATCTTTTTTATACTTCCAAATTTTTACACTAATTCATGCTTTTAACAGATCTCTGTTTAAGGAAGCATGGTTTCCCTAAGGCTTCCTGGTCTCACTAGCAGTGTTCTCCCAGAGCCTTGCAGCTGACTGAGCCTTGCTAGAGACTTTAATGAGCATCCTTAAAAATAGAGAAAAGTTTGTGACTTCTCCTATCTAGACCTTAAAATGCCAGCACTATCAAGCAGTCCCAAGACCCAGGAAGGATAGGGGTATGTTGTCAACAAAGGAAAAAAGAGATAAGGCCTTCGGTGCCCACCCCCTTGACCTAACAAAAACCCAGGGCTTGATACTGGTCTCCAGGTCAAAAATAGACTGTCTGCATCTGAAAGCAGCAGAGAACATTTCCACAGTTATCTCATTCTTAGTAGTTTTGCAAACCACATTAAGCACTTCAGAAAAACAACACCCATTCTGCTGTGGAATCATTTGGAAGCAACAATTCTGAATTATATTTAAGCATGTTTTTCAAGAGCAATAGAAGCAATTAAGAAAAATAAATCCTACCATGAAGTCCTTTCTCTTGTACATTACGCTTTCAATAGGTTCTTCACAAAACCACCACTAACTCGTTCCACTGAAAATTAAAACCAAAACACATAGACCACTCTCTGCCTTTTTTACTCAACACAATATCCCACACTGAAGGCACAAATGCTTAACAAAAGATTGGATAACCACATACAGCAGTGAGATACACTGTGTTCTTCCTCTTATCTATCAAAGAAAAAAATAGCGTTAACTACCAAATGTTATTCTAAGCAATTTTAACAAACCAATATCACCAAGTCAAATGAATACACTACCTTTTCTGATTCATTATCTTTGTTTTTGCGTATCTCCTCTTATAAAATTTTGTTTGCTTGATAAAAACTCAGTAATTCCCCATATTCTTGCTGAGCACTCATGTGAATTCACACAGTTCAAACTGCTTGTGTTGTCCAAGCCAGTATAGCTTAAATCCCAGTCAGCCAGGAAGCCAGGCAGATAAGCACTGGCCTACAGAAAATTTATCTTTTGAAAGGCAACAGGGTGCCTGAAACAGAACTTAAGGTCAGAACAATCTGTAAATTAATGTAAATTAGAGTTTGTAGATGAAGGACCTAGTAAATGCATTGAACAAGATTATCTGCCAGGTTCCTCTAGGTGTTCCCAATTACAAATGAATTCATTTTATCTAATTCAAATAGGCAGATTTTGGATACACACTTCCTCCACTACAGAATTTCATAATTTAATAATAAAATTAAATAGACCAGATTCTGAGATATGCAGTTTGATGAATAAAAAGGTGGTGGGGTGCTTTTTAGCTGAGACGTGCAGATTTCCTTGCAAACCAACAGAACAAAAACATTTTTCAATATAAGGCTCTCTTGCATAAGAAACTTTTTTTTCTTTTTTAAGGAAATCTTCGCTTTTATTTTAAAATCATATATTCTAAAATCGTTTGTTCTATAAACTGAGTACTAACAGGTTGTTTTCCAGTACCATACATAAACATAAATTTCATAATGTGTTTTAAATTCAAGATGAGAAAGCTTTAGAAAATAATTAATATTTGCCTTTCAAAATCTTCAGGTATAATGGAATTTGAAGACATTGAATAGTTGCAGAGAGAACGAAAATTTCATTAAATCAAAGGGGGAAATCGTGTAAATAGTAACTGAAAGGACAGGTATTATTAAGTAGTATTTAACTAATCACATTTGACTAAGTATCAGTGTATAGAACAGAACAAAAGCACCCACTAAACCAATGAAATTAACATTATTCAATTACATTTGTTCTTGAAGGTGAATTCCTCTTATTTAAAAGATTTGTATTCACAAATGTGAACTAAATTAAATTAATGAATTATATTCAAGCCTAAGCTAAAAAATAGTTGTTTAATGAAAAAAAAAAAAAGTTTTTTTCTGTATATACTCTAAAAAATAATTCAAAATACCACTAAGGAGATTCAGACATGCCTAAATAGCTTTCATTATATAAATTAAATGAAATTCTAAGCTAAATATTATATATTAGTTTAGAAGAATAAAATAGTGATAAAATAATTTGTTTAGTTTAGAAGTGATAAAATAATTAATAATTTAGACCTGCCTGTCTCCAATCTGAGATTCTAACACCACAGGAATTTCTTTTGCCAGAAAAATTAACTCCGGCTTCTGGAAGAGGGTTTTTTCAGTGACACACAATCTTCTTGATGGGATACAAATAAAAACATGTGTTCTCCTTCTGCATTACATATATATCCAAGAATGGGAAACAATTTTAAATTTACTCATAAAGTATCGGCTTCTTGAGCTAATGATTTGACCTTCTGTGCTCCAGATATTTAGAGAACACACACAAAAATGGGACATTTATGCAGTTGTCTTGGAGGGAAGAAATACACTGATAGAGTAAGCAAGAATGAACTACAATACGAGCAAATGTGAGACATTTTGTTAAATCTATCTAAATAGAAAATATTTGATTACAGTAAAATGGTCTGATGTGCCACAGTATGTTACAGCTGACCGATGGATGAATGTAAGTGATTTTCCATTTTGCTTGTCCCATTCACACAGCAGTTGCACATCACTTCCCACTAACCTCCTCAAAAGAGTCACTGCGTAGGACAAGACTTCTGGATGGTTATTGGTTTGATCTTATCTATTATCAATGGGAAATAAATGAACAATACAGTTTGATATGCTGTTCTATGATTTCTGCAAAAAAAAAAAAAAATTCTGTAAGTAGAACAAAAGACCGTGTCCTGTGACTTCATAAAAGCCTCCCCCTTTAAACAAAAAAAGGGCAAGGTTAATATGCACAACCTGATGTTTAATGACTGAAGTGATTTATGCAGGATAAATGGTTTATGGTTTGCTCTGTACCTTTCCTATAAAAGTTACAGCTTGACATGGCAGATTTAGATAAACACAGCTCCTAAGAAACAATGGCAAAATACACTACTGTACTACTGATTAACCAAAATTGCCTAATTTGGATTAATTAGAAATTGAAAGCTGAGGTGGGAAGAAAAACATAGTTAAGAATGTTAAAGGAACATCTGCATCATAAAAAAAAACTCACTTGTATCTGAATAATTTTTTAACCTGTTTGTGCTAAAATGACCCTGTACTACTGCTGCAACTGAATAAATGCATTAAAGTATTTAAACCATATTATGTCTAAAGAATTTAGCTCTAGACAGACAGCTTTTACACTGACAGATACCTTTTTTCTTTTAAAATTAGAAGATAACGGTAAATTCACAAAAAGCAGAAGAGAAGCAAAGTCTTTTAAAAATGATGTCTTTTGATCAACTGATTTTCCTACTGGCAGTACCACTTTAAACTGCAATGGAATTTTAAAAACTGTCCTGAGATATCCAAATCAAACTCAGGGTATCTAACAAATTTCTCAAGTTTCTATGACTAATAGTGTATCACAGAGTTGATAGTTATGGGCTAAATGTGATCCTGACCTTTTGCGCTTACGGCTGCGAGCCCTGCAGTCTGTGCGCTGAGCCAACACAAAATCTGTGCTTACAGCAGCGCTCTGCACACCAACAACCCTCCCAGGCAGGATCCCCACTCAGTTTATAGCCTCTTTAAAATATAGCAAAGGGTTCCTAGAATCACAGAAGGCTCCTTACTCCTCCTCAAGAAGGTAATGTCTTTTACAGTGCTCCCTCCTTGATCAAGAAAGTAATTTTTTTTTTTTTTGAGGAGAGATCCTGTAATGCTAGAAAGCTGCTGTTAATAGAGCATTTTCAGGCTTTAGATAAATCTTACATTTCCAGAACATAAAGTTTTCTCTTTCTATCAAGTGTGAAAATCTCTGGTCTCTCTCAGTCAAACAAATGTTGAATTTCTATTCCTACCATCTTAAACCAACTCAGTGGGCTGGATTTCTGAGCAAAAACCCTTCCAGGTGTCCAGTCTGCTGTGATTCTCTATGGTATTTCTTACAAACAGGAAGAAGAAATGGATATTTCTACTTTGTGTTTTATATACAAGATTCAGCTGTTGAGGAAGAAGCAGCCAATTATTACACTAAAAAAAACCCCCAAAACTAAAATCAAAGAAAGCTTGGTAAAGGAGAAGAAACTAGGAATATTGCAGATCCAGACATGGCAGGACATTAGGAAGACTAAAAAGATTTTGTGAGGGAGAAAACCTGAGGAAAAAGTTGCTGAGGAGCAGAGGAGGAAAGGGAGAAGGTCTATGGGAGAAGGGCATGAAAACAGCATCATTTCAAGACCTTTTCCCTACTCTGTCCCCTCTCTCAGCCCTTAAATCACTGGTGAGCCCATTCACCACAAACTCTGTGCAAAAAGAAGCAAAGAGGTTACATGAAACTGAGCGCTACAGCTCTTACTCTTGGAGGAATATTTAATGAAAAATGTAATTAGGTCTCTGCTACTCTTCAGTTTCCAAAAGCCACTGTCATTAATTTTGTTTCAAAGGACAAGCTGTAGCAATCAGAATGGCAAAGCACTTCTATCACCAGCAACACTGCAGTGAGCAAAGACAACCTAAGTCAACAAACAAGCAAGCCTGGCTGAGTGACTACGAACAACAAATGCTCCTTGCAAGCAGGCAAACTGAAGATCATCAGGAAACTGTAAAATGAGACATGTGCATCATGCAAACCTCTCCTCTTTCCATCCTGCCCTACAAGGCGTTGATCTGACACTGAACTGTGGAATTCCCCAGAGACATGATAAAGGAAAAATAAAAACAGATACCAGTTAACCAATGCCATGTATGATAAAAACCAGATGAGGGAGTCACTGGCTAAAACAGCATCACACAACCATTAAAAAAACAATTGTGTTGGAAACTGCTCTTCTTTCCAGCATTTCTCAGCTCCTGTTCCAACCCTCCTTGCTTGAAAGCCTACAGACAGGGTAGAAAGTGCTATGCCAGATCAGATCAACTAAACCAGTGATCTGAACCTGTCAATAGCAACCTATGGGCAAATGGTCCATGGATATTTAGACAACCACAAGATACTAAACCCACGTCAGGAAATTTCCTCATTTCCAGAAGCTAGTTAAAACCATGTATTTATGTCTCTTTTGCTATTCTCTCCATCCCATTTTTCTGGATTTAACCAAAGGGTAGGATAGCCTAAAGAAGTGCCTACAAAACCCACTCTACAGGATAACTGCCAGCAGACTGAAACCTCCTACCCCAGCCCTAATCTCCCTTGAACACTTCTTGTATGTGGGTTCAAGTGAGAAACCCTACACAGCTGAATGTCAGGATGCATAGGGAGTTTTCCTTCCCCATGTACTCCTCAAATCCTCCCTCTTCACAGCAACACTGCACCTGTCCCAGCACAGTACCCCTGGCGCCTTCAATTAATGCTGAGAAAATCCTGAGTTAAGTGCCTACTTAAATTTGATGGGTTTGCCATTCAAATGATGGTCTGTCAGCCTAATAAAAGCACCAGTTAGTAAACAACATTACTGCACGAACACTGGCAGAATTATGAGCAACTGCAAGCTGCAATTAATTTGACCTTAGCTACCATGCCCACACAACCAGTGATGCTAATGCTGTGATTTTATTTCAGATCAATGTAAACAGCAACAAATCAACATTCCTGCCATTTCTCCAAAGAGGAATCAAAACTACCCAGTGCAGCTAGGGGAATTTGCAATTGAACAGATGTAAACTACTTCATAGCCCTGAGGAAAATGGAATTCATTCACCAATGTGTAGCTTGAGCTAAGCTAATCCGAGCTGCATATCCAGTTCTCGAAGAGCTTTGAGCAGCAATCAATCTTCCTGCATTCACCAAGTGATTTGTTAATCTGCAGTTTTCATAACATAATAAAGAACATATGGATTAACCAGCTATTGTTCATAACAGCCTGATGAGCTTCTTAGAGTCTCTTGGTTACTTACTGAGTACAACAGTATCCAGTGCAGTGAAACAAACTGAGCAGTATGGATTACATCATGTTCTACCATCTGGAAAGCATTACAATATAATCACTAATACTGTGAAGCCTCCTGAATCCGTTCTTCATTTATAACACAACTGTTTGAGTTCCAGAAAGAGCATCTGAAGAGTGATTTGTAAAATATGTTACTGAAATCCTAAGTAGGATATTGTTCTTAATAAAAACCATACCTAAGTACAAACTCGATTTTCAGCTTATATTCTTAACCAATTATGTACCAATGCATATCTCAACTGGTAAGTTTTCTTGCTAAATCCATTCTTGCAGTGGATTAGTTAGCTCAGAGAAATCGTACTGGGATAGAGCTTTCCAGGGCCAGCAAGGTGATTTGAACACCCTACAGTGCCTGCTTAGCACCCTCTATTAGAGGTACAGAGAGACTCAAAAGAGTGATGGCATAAGACAACAACACAGAAAGCTGGGTTGCAGCTCAGGGAGTGGGTGGGACAGGCTGGCAGTGGGCATAGCCCCTGCAGTCCCAGGGGCTATAGGTTATTCCTGGTCTATCCACTACTCCTGTGCTGATGGGCAGAAAAAACTGCTCACAGTCAGCTGCTGAAGGGAAATGCTGCCCTATGAATGCACCACAGAGCAACTCAGCAGACATTATGTTTTGTATAGTCACAGTTGCCTAGAGTGTCACCCACTTTTCCCAGGATGAATGTCCAGCATCCTAGCTTATTTCTGGCCCAGAATGCAGGTGCTGCAGGGCTCGCTCTCACTACAAGAGAAGTCAGCCTTACTCCTTGCCAGCAAGGGACTAGCACAGCTTCTGACATGCGAAGCAAAGTCTGCACAACAGCCCTTAGATCCATTTCTGTGAAACTTGTTCCACAGCTGAAAGCCAACAAGGGTCAACAACACGCAGCAGTTTAGTTTCACAGTGAATCCCCTTTACAAATAGCCCTGGGCTGACAAATCCTACCATGCTCCTTAAGATATTTTTTCCAGTAAGACAAAGCCAAGCCCTTAACAGGGCAACCTGCAGAGAGCTCAGTAAATGAAACCTCTGGATTGGCTTTCCCAGGCAGCCATTCCCATTTTACTTCCAAGACTTCAGTATCCCTAAGGAGATATGCAGCAGAGTGATTATCCACAGTTGAAAAAAAATATATCTATGTCTGTGTGTATGTATATATATAAACACACACACTCTCCATACAAAGCCACAAGTTGTTGATACAACAATCTCAACTCTTCCATGATCTCTGGCTCTTCAAACAATCAGATCAGGCTAACCTTGTCACAAATTTATTACAAATGTGGTAAAACCTATAGAAGAAGTACTTTCTAGAAGTTACTATAAAAGTTAGGTCATGTGACAGGTTATGCAATAATCTGAAATCTCAACTGGAGAAAAAGGCAAACCATTTGTTTCTAAAATTGCGCCCTAGAAATATAAAGTCAGTTTCCACCATATCAATGCTTTGACCCAGGCAGCCCCAGAAATTTGGTAAAAAACCAAAAGATCTTTTGGACAATGTAGTTTATCATACACATCATTGTTCCAACACTGCTTTTACACAATTTACTGGTGAAAGGAGCACCTTTTCAACTTGGTGAAAGGCCTTTTTGGATGACACAGCAGCTGTGTGGGAGACCAGAATGGAGTATTTATACATGGGGAAAGGTTAGCAATATTAATAGCTAAAATTGTGCATAATCTCTAAAACAGGAGTTCCTTACAAAAATAAAACTGGATATAAGTGCACAAACGTACACACCCCAAAAAACACACGCACATATAAAAATGTTAATGTATTACACACATCTCTGTTACTAACATTGAGATAGATGTTTTCTATTCCACCTCCACAATATGCTACACAAGAAAGTCTGCTTTCGTTGTCAGATCACATGACAGGAATTTTGCCACTATTTTTATTCATTTCAGTGAAAAGTGCTTTATGACCTGGCTTTTTAGTTTTACTATCCACTTAAACAAATACAATTCATGTGCCATTTTTGGAATAAAAAGGAGGATGCTTCAAATTCTTCAAATAAAGCCTACTATTACAACTATTTAAAGCCCAAATATGAAGAAAATGTAAGAATTTTTATAGTCTTTTTAAAACCACATGTTTAGCTCAGCTAATAAATCTGTTCATCTGAACTCTGCAGCATTTAAACAAATGGATAAATGCTCAAGCTGCTAAAAAGCAGATACAGTTTCTAATTCTCCAGTTATTTAACCCCATCTATTGAAAAGGACACTAGAGAATTCAAAGTGTCTGCTTTAAAATAAGATAAAGTTGGTAAGATATTTTTAAACAGGCATAGATATTACAAAAATAGTTCCTTTTGCCACCTTGAGAGGTGCACTTTTAAGATTATCTAGAAGAACAATCAGCAACTCTTCTAGACTTACATGCATAAAATTCTCCTTTCCTTTTCAGTACTCTTCAATCAATGTTGAAGGTAATCACTGTCCTGATCGCCAGCTCATATTGAACAGATGAGCACTAGTAAATCAAAAGCTGTCCAGATCTCCTACTGTGGATCAGCATATACATAATGGCTGCTTGCCCATGACTGGAAATCCTTCTGATAGCTTAATGCTGTCAGGTGCTTCATTTCCAGTGGCCAAAACATAATGTAACATTCCAGAGGACAAATTTTTCAGGCTTCATTTCAAGCACAGAAGTATGTGAACACCATTAAAACCCACTGATTTTGCCAAGATGCTTTTGTCAAGCATGTGTTTCACTAAATCATTTACAAAAATAAACATACAAAACTAATCAGTTTAGAAAGCTAAACAGCAGCAGAAGATGCAGACAAAGATGACAAAAGCAGAAGTTCTGCAGGTACTGACAGTTTGGCCTTTTTAACACTGGACTACAATCTCAGTTGGAGAAAAGACAATCTATTAATGTAATTAGCATCATTTTTAAAAAATTGTCTAGGTTAACATCACATCTGTATTTAAATCTGAAAATAAAATTTTACATTTCTCAAAGAATAAGCGGTCTGTGTATTTCTTTACAGGATGTAATATGCTCACATAAATCTTTGTGCTGACAAATTTGCAATCTGAAGTAAAAAATGGGCAGCAGTACAGGAGAGCATGAACAGAGAGACAGCACTAGCCAAGGCAGAAGGATTTACAGAAGAGATTCGTTTGCCAAGGGTTTTCTAGAGAGGGCAGGGAGGGGGTGGAAGCTTGGAACAAATTAATGGGCAAACTGTTCCAAGCACCAAAATTGGCACAGGAAGACATGTCCAAAAGACTCTGACTCCAGGTTTGTGTTACTTAACATCACTGTCTGGCTATCTAATATACTGACACTAACCACTGTGAATAGCAACATGTTTCTCACCAGTGATAGAAATGTGCTGTCATCCAATACCCAAATCTATGAAATCTCTGGTATTTCTGGTAAGCAGAAGATGAGTGAAAGTCCAGCAGTCAGAACAGCACATGGGGTTTGCCTGGGCACATGTAATCACACTTATGGCCATGTCCAGGTACCAGCCACCCTAAAGACAGTTTGTAGCAGGCCATTTGGCTGTCAAGGGTAGGAGTGCAAATAGAGTCCCATATACATGCTGCAGGAGTATGTGGATGTTGAAGGTAATGCCTTTTAAAACCGACCACCTCACCCAGCTTCATCTACCTGACAGAACACAAAGGACCCCACGCAGTGGAGCCTGATCACTGCTTAGCCAGACAGAGAAAACTGCTGGGAAAACTCTTCCCAAAATCTCCGACATCACAGCTACTCCCCACTGACAAAAGCAAATGAACCAGGAAAACACTGAGAAGGTTCTTTCCATTTTGCACTATTGTTAGGAATCAAGAGCAGTTACATGAGTACGCAAAGAAGCGCTGTGTTCTCTCAGGAGTGTCCTTGCCAGTGACAGAGGTCAGTTGGGAATAAGTCACACAGCCTGTGCTTCAAACAGCTGAAAGTCAAAGAAGTCAAGGGACAAATACCACAGGGAACAGAGACACCCTTTTGCCTTGGTACCTCTGGGTGCAACGCTGGGTTCTGAACACCGTGTTCATGGACGGAGTGTTATGGGTGCTGAGCTGGAAGCAGAGGGTTTGCAGGAGGAAGCACACCCTCTGCAGGCTGAGACTGTGCCACTGGAAAACAGCAGTGCTCTAGGCGAGCAAAGGCAGCTCAGTTGGAAAGGAAGTTGCATGGATTTTTTTCAAACTCACTGAAATGCAGGAAGAAGAACTCAGGATATCTAAATAAACAGAAAAAAAATCTGTACAAATCTACAGTACATAGGCAGTTCCACTGCACCTCCTGGTCGGGGATCACATTGCCCCTTTCACACAAACAAAAGACATAAAACTAAAATAAAATAGGAATAACCTCACACAAAGCAAAAGATGTGAAGAAATGAAAGAATAAAAAGATATTAGCTTTAATTTAATTTGGATACCTTTTTTTGAAGTGCACTTTCTCATTATATTTTCCAGAAGAACACATGGAGCAGATACACAAAAACCTTATCTACTTGCTAATTTTTTAACCTATCAAAATAGATTTTAAACACTTACCATGAGGTTTCCATCACTGTAAATAATAACACAACTACAAATTAAGCATAAAGCTAATTAAACAAACATCAAGTAGCAAAAGTGTGTCTACAGAAAAGATTAATATAATTATAGCTCAGCAATTTGAGAAGAGAATATTTTGAATAAGTAGGTAATTAAGTTAAGAGAGGCCTAAAGAAAGATTTCACACTCACATTCATATGCTGAAGCAGTTTAAAAATAGAGAGCAAGAACTGCCTGACTTCATGTTTTAATTTTAGCTGGGTGATGAGCTGGTCCCAAAGACAGAAAGGGACAGCAGGATTTTTTCTCAGCAAAGTGCCCTTCGTATTTTTATGTGAAGGAAATGCAGTATGTTCTATTAATATCCTCTTGTGGCCGTACATAAGCCTCGGCACCCTTTCAACCAGGAAAAAGTTCTGGTTTGCTTCTTCAAATCACTTCACTTTTAAAGACATACACAGAAGTCAGAGAACATGCCAACTGCTCTGGCCACTTCACAGGTAAATAACATCCACACAGGAATAGACGCTTTGTTTACCCATCAGCCATACTGCAATTACTAAAGCTGTAGTTTTGTATCATGAGGAGGGAAAAGAAAATGATTGAGTTTGCACCTTAACTTCATTCTCATTTTAATTAAGAGTTGGGAAAAAATGTCAACACCAACCAGAAAGGTGGGTGGGTGCAGGAGGGAAGAAATGTTGTTTGACTTAATGCTGGCATAATGCCTAGCCTCTCCCAAAGAAGCTGGGAGAAGTACACAGACTTTTCCTACATAAAGGACGATTCTTCCTCTGGGTATGGCTCCCTCATACGTTTCACCTTCCTGACACCTCTCTGATTAACCTAATTTCCCACAGCAGGTCCCTGCCCATCCAACACTGTTTCAGGCTGGCAAATTTTGACAGCAGGGCAGGACTGAAATTCTTCTTGTTCAATAGCATCATATTGAAAACTTTTCTGTCTTTCACGGAATGGTGGAAATTAAGGCTAATCAGCTTGTAGATTATTTTTCTGACACACTCCTCCCAAAGTGTCAGCTATGAAATTGAAGGTCAGATTCTCCCCCAAATCCTCAGGTGTCACAAAAGCACATTTTTAACTAAGACTAATTTTCTTGATAGATGACAATGGTTAAAACCTAGGCAGGAGTCCAAGTTAATCCTGCAGTGAAAACAAGCCTGTAAAGTCTCCTGTCCTCTTCCACAGTTACATTCCCTTGCTTGTATTTTAGAGCAACAATCAGAAACATCCCCTCTCTTATGTTTGGCATTTATTTGTAGATTCATCTGAGGCTCCACCTGTAAAATTTCACATGCATTAATACTGGTCATTGATTCACTCCTTCCCTCCAGCTCCTTCTGTGGACAAGCATTTGCAAACTTTATTTGCCAGGGAAGTGAAATGCAAGTCAGCTGAAATTTGCATTACCAATCTGCTGGTCAGCCCTTCCTAGATGAGGATGCCCTGCCATTATGATCTTTAGTGCACTGTCTTAGTGAACTGTGTCCCCAAAAGCACAGAAGGATTATGCCATCCCTTTTAGTGACCTACTCCCCATCCATTCAGCTCTTGAGGAAATAAAGCAGAGCACAACACTTAGGCAGGTGAGCCTAGGATACATGGTTACACTCATATAACCTATACCTATACATATATATATACCTATACCACCTATATGGTTACCCACATAACCGATACCTTTTGTTTCTAATCTTAATACAGTTTTGCACTTTTAATTACCACAATGTGTTTTTTCCCCACAATCCTACCTAACCCAATCTTAATTTATGTCCATACAATTCTTTTGTCCATTATGCTGTTCAGATGAAGGTCGCTGTCTTTTCTCCCAGCAGAAGCATGCTCTGCATTTCATTTGTACACATGAAATGAGCTCATTTACTCTTATCACGCCTAGCATTTCTAGTTTAAGTGTCAGATACCAAAACAGGCCCAGGCATCAAGAGCACTCTATCCCCACCATTGGAATGACAACTTCCACTTGACTTCTTGCATCAAATGAAGTTAAAGCACTTGAAACTAAAGATGGAAGAGATGACCAAGTCCTTTTGTTTTACTGCAGACCCCTCTATTTTAGAGATTCTCCCTTGCAAGAAGGTTGTCAGCTGATATTTTTACTTTCTCCTGCTTAAGTTCAACACAAAGTTTGTAGGAAGAGATCATCACTCACTGCATCACTATTTATAGTTACTTACTCTATCGTTATCCTAAAAAGACCTTAATCAACAAAGCTTCTGATCCTCCTAAATTAAAATTGCAACATGAAGGCATTTTTGTTTGAAAGAGCTTTTAATATAAGTGAAATTTCTGCTTTTCTTGCTCTAAATTTTAAAAAAATATTGAAAATTCAAAGACCAATTCTTCTTCATTTCCCTTCCTAAATCATTCAAATAATGCTTCTCTTTCACCCTCCTGTGTAAACAAATCCTTCATGGATTCTAGGTATGAGAGGTTGGTTTTCTGTGGCGGAAGACAGAGACAGTAAATTTATTTTTGTATCTTCTGAAAAAGAAGAGTTTTGAAAGTTTTGAAAAACTTTGAAAGAGTTTAGCATGCAGACACACCTTCCTTCTACACAGCCCTCTTCAGCAAGATAATACACCAGACTCCATCAAGGGGCAAGTACATTTTTGTCAAAGCAGTTCCGATTTCAGAAGGAAACAAGAAGTCAAGTCTGAGTTTGCTTCAGAGCCCGCCCAGCAGGATCTAAATGCAGGGGAATGAGAGGAACCTCTCTGGCTTTATTAGGCTGTTTGGCAGTACTATATAAGAAGCATTCTCCAGGACTTAGTAAAGATGCAATGCAGTCCCTACAGCACAGGCTTTCCTGCATGTGAGGGGGATGTGTTCTCCAAGCCAGGTTTCCAGGTGATCCAGCAATACTCCCACCATCAACGTCTGCTGCCCCCACCGCTGCTACCCATGCAGTTCTGTTCTTAGAGTAGTGCTGACTCCTAAAAGCTGGTCACTCTGCCAGCTTCACTACAGATAAATAAGTACAATTACCTCAGGGAACTTAATTTAAGAGCTGCCTCTCTGTCTCACACAGTTATATACAATTCTGTCCTGCTCAAGCTTGAAGATGCATTTTTTCCTGCTCCCTTGATGGTTTTGTTACTTCTTAAGAACAGGGGCTGGAGGTAGAGGGCTAAAAATTATGTATTTAAGTCTCCTCAAATTACTAAAATGTCTAACCCCAGATCTGGGGTCCATTTGTCACAAGTCACACTCTTGGTCAGTCTCTGTTTTGTCCACCACGAGCCAACCAGCAAGCCCTCCTCCCACGCTGTGCTATTTGTGCAAACTACTAGCTTAGAGAAAAAAAGTAAATGCAGAGCTGGTCTACTTCTAGTGAGGTTCCCCTGGCATCCGGCTAAGAGGTGAGAAAACTAAATATAACAAACTTAAAACTACAATTATTGTAGGGGAGTTTGCCAGAGCCGCTCTGAAGCTCCTAATGGTCTGTTGGGGATTTATGGATCAGCTGTGAAAATTTACTCACAGCTAAAACTTGCCAATCAAGTCCTTGGCTTTGAACACTGCTACCAACTTCTACATAATACAGTTTGAAATTACAGAATTGTCAAAGCAAAACAGTAGGTTTTAATACTTCAGAGAAGGGTACGAGAAAAATATATCATACTAACCAGACCAATAAGACAAGCATGCAGAGGCTCCCTTCTAAGTGTTTGTATCTTTGTATAAAAGGGTCTTATATTTTTACAGAGCAGGAGGAGATTACAAGTGCTGCCAAAATACACAGTAAGAGACTGTATGTTGCACAGAAAACACTACAAACTGCTGTCTTGCAGTTTAAGAGCAGATTCCCTCCATAAATTTTGCCAGGGATCCAGAAAATAATATTATTTGCTGATATTTTATGTTCTTGCCATATGGATGGGGACATAAAATTTATAAAACTTCTCTGAAATGGTATCTGCAATTTTCATGCTATTCCATTTTAAAAGGGCAGCAAAAACAACAAACCAAAAATCCTGAGAACTTACACAGAAAGCAAAGCAAGTAGCCAGCTTAGATGAGAGATATAGAACCATGCCTTATTTCTCTCAAATGTTCAGCACAAATGAGAAGACAGCAGTGATGGCCCCCTGTAAGGGCAGTGCTATGCAGAGGAGCTGATGGGCTCTTTGTAGACCCCTCTCCACCTCCAACTCTATAAATCCCTGCAGCTGGTGAGGCTTCAACACTCCAGAGTACTGGTTTGAAAACATGTCAGACTTCTAATATGCTATTAAGCACCACAAAGGAGCATGGATCCATACTCCTCCCTGCACAGATCCATACTTTTAAAAGGGGAGTTTTAATGCCACAACATAAGGTAACTTTCTGTTATTTACTTTGGCTTCCACTACATTAGGTCTCTTCTGTCAGCAATTACCCCAAAAAACAAACACTAAAGAGTCATGAAGCCTTGCAAATTTAGATGATAGGATCTGATCCTTTAAAACCTTATACACATAAATAATCCTCATGTGTATGAATAAGGCTTTAGAAGATCATAGCATATACACTATATCCAAAGAGGAATTCAAGTCCTATTTATCACGGACAAGTAAACTCTTGGCCACCTAACATTATTTATGCAATTTATAACATTGTTATGCTATAAAGAATAGAATAGAATAGAATAGAATATAGCTTTACTCAGCACAGATATATGTTAACCATCTACACAAAATGACAAAGTCACTTCCAGCCCTTGCAAATTTCGATTTAACTCCTTTTTTTTATTTGGAAGGAAATTCAATCTTTTAGTAATCTGCAATGCACAAAACTTAGGTTGAACAGTAATGATCCCATGTCTTGTAGAAGTCTGATCTACCAAAGATACATGACATGTGATTAATTTAAATTTCATTGTCAAATTTGGTGTATTTAATTAGCACTTTTTTATTCACCAGAAGCTGGGAAAGAGGAGGTATGTTCAAGCGCAGAAAATGAGTTGACTTGGATTCAAGTACCCCAGAACTTTGATTATTTCATTACAACACTTTACCTATAAAGCTGTTTGCCCATGCCACCCACAGAGGTACCTATATCACCATCTCATTTACTATTCTTCTATAGCACTTACAAACATGTCCACCTCTAGACGCAACAATGACATTTTGCTAAGTGTAATGCATGGCAGAGAAACCTGAGGCAGACCTCCTGGTTCATCTGAGAGTCAACAGAAGATACCAACAAAAGGGTCAGCCCTGTCTGCACCATGAGAAGGTGTTGCTACAAAACACAACAGTGACCTTGAATGAAGCAGTAAATAAAGGAAAGAGGCCAATGTTTGGTTGTGAGTTGGCAGGATGGTGGAAAATGGTAGGCGACCTTAAAAGAATGTGCCAGGAGAAGGACACAAATGGATGGTGCAGAGTACATGGATAGCAAGGGTGTGAATGTTAAGACGTGTTAACGGAAGACTTTGAAAGATAAGAGGAGCCTAGGGCTGAAAAAAAATCTCATCCTAGTTTGCTAATATTTCCCTCTATGCTCTCAGGAGATGACAATCATCTTTTCTCCAATTGCGATCCTTAGTCTGAATTGTGCATAATCTCAGACAGAACTGTATGTGGAGGAGCAGAGGAAACCTCTGACAATCACAGGAACAGCATCCAAACCACAAACCACGCAAATACCCATAGCTGTGCCCAGCTCTGCAGGGACTGGAGCAACCTTCTCTGTACTAGAAGTTAGTCTGCTCTCACTCTATTTCCAAGAAGAACGGAAAGAATGGTGAGAAAGACATTATTAAAATATTTTTTTAAAAATGTGGCCAAAAATAGAACAGTAAAAGTTGGTCAGTGTAAGGAACTGCATGTGTCATCAACCTAATAAAACGAATTAGCACATCTTCCCTTAGAGGGAAAGCATGTTAATCAGCAGAGACAGAAATAAGATTTGTTCCTGCAGAAACAGACAGTATTTGTTATCCCAGTAAAGGCAATGTCAGCCATCGAGCCACTTGTGGAAGAGGTACTTAAAGCTTATTTCCTAAGACAAATATTAAAATATAAGTAAAAATGCACTGCAACTCCTGCCCATTTCCAAAGTGGCTCTAACTCATAGACAACATCAACGCACACATGTCTGCACATCCAGGAAAAAAGCAAAGCCATGACGCATAAAACTGTAGCTTTTAACACTACCAAAGTCAAGACAGTTGACATTGCTTGAATGCTAAAACTCTGCATCCTAATCTACAGAAAATTAAAAGTTTCATGGCAAGTTGAGGAAAAGTTAAGACTAGATAACACCAGATGCTTTTGTGGTCTAAAAAGCTGGTAAGTCAGAGATCAGAAAGCTGTCAGGGAGTTTGCTCATAACCTGCCCAAAATGCCATTTTCTCTGTTCATCCTGGCCAGCAGAAGACATTATTCAAGGGAACACAAGTTAAAGACTTCCTTATCCTGTCCCTGTCTTTTCTTCCGGAGAAGTAATCCAGAAGTGGAATCTCTCTCCAAGGAGTGATCGTCATTAAGATTTCACATAACACAGGCTTTAAAACCGTGCAGGAGATAGACACAACCAGCATAGCTACAGATTCCTGTCACCCCCAGAGTCAGGCAGTGCTCATGGAGCACTCTGCAAAGGCTGGTGAGACAGCTGCACATCTTTAAACAATCGAGATGACAAAGAACAAATCTGAACTACATCATTCATGCAACACCCACAAACAACAACTCCACCCTGGTCCTGTTCATTGCCTGTTCAGCTCATCTCCCAACACAGACATGGAGAAAACTAACAACAAATGCACCTTCTCCTTGCAGTTCCTTAGATGCACAAGATAATTGTACCACAAGCTGCATAATCAATATCAGTTAAACTCCCATTTCACAAGTTTGCGTACACACACCCAGCAATGCAATTAGCCTGATACAAAGTAACTGCTTGTGCACTCATACCTACTGATCCTTTATGAAAACAAGCCTTTGCCCTCTTCCTGCAACAGAATACCCAATGCTTTTATTCCACATTTCTTCTAAATAGGCAAGAGGCATTTGTAAAACAGGCTAGGCTTGAGCTGTCAGAACAGGACAGATATTAAACGTTTCTAAAGCCCAAAGGGAGACGTTTTCTGGTTTCCCCCTCTGTGTCAAGTGACAGCTCCACTGTGATGGGTCATTAGCGTGACAAAGGGAAAGCAGCTGGACATAGAGAGGGGCAGAGGCTAACAGAGCGATTACATCCTTAAATCAACTATAAAATGTTACAAAGGATGAAGAGGAGGAAAAATGGGAGGAGTATATTCAGGGGAATAAAGTCAGTTTGATAAAGTGTCTAGCTGCAAAACATATGAAATTATTCATTTAAATAAAAGAAAATTCAAGACAACTTACTCTTCTGAGAAAGCAGATTCTATTTGAAGGAGTATTTTAAAGTGATTGAAATTATTATTTCATGCAAATAATCCATTTTTTCCTTCTAAATAAATTTCTACAGTCTATGAAGTAAAAATGTATATTTGAAGATCTAGTTCTTCCCATTTTGATAGCCCCCAGAAATGATCAGAGCTGGTTACAGAGGTTTTTCCCATCTCCATTTTACTTTCCTCCAAATGAGATCAGGAATATTTTAGCACCACAGCAATAGCAGTAGCTCAGCAGGTCACACACAACTCTTACTGTTAGGTGCACACAGCTCTGAAAGGACAAGTGACGAATTAAGAGGAAAACTAAAGGAACATATTATCCAGCCTTCCCATTGATGGGAAGAGTATATTAAATTTCCAATAAAAAGCAACATCCAGGCAACTGAGTTTTACTAAAGAGGACTCCATTGCCATGTGTTGTACTCCAAAAGTCACTTACTATATTGCTTCTTATAAATTATGCATTATTTAAGTTTTTGCTAAAGTTGGCATCACTGCTGTTATGTCTCCCTCCACTAAAATTTGACATTTCTGGGCAACTAAGAATTGACTGATAACTGATAATAAAATTCAGATGACTTGGAAATGTTTGCATGCAACACATTCCTTCTAAATTCTTTTGTTCTGACCGCTTTCTGCTTTTGTACCGCAGGGCTCTCTCTTCAATCATTTTATTTTGCCTTTCTTCCAGTAAGCTGTTGGGTTTTAAATCAGAGATGAAAGAATAAAATCAACCAAACAGAACAAACCCAAGTTCCAAACTCCACACTTTCAGTCATTTTTGTTTAAAACAGAGAACCTCCATATGATTAAGTAATCTTTAACCTTTGGGTCACAGCTGATATAAAGGAGAGATCATTGTTTTCCATCAGACAAAGAAAATAAATTTTAAAATAAATAAATAGAAAGGAATTTTAATTGCATGACCTGTAGATAATTATAATCACTGATGCTGCTTTTGGAAAACAACTAAACTGAAAAGCGAAGTACCCTCCGTTGTTTCCCTGTCCCTGCCCCTTCCATTCACACACACATTTGGCCTTTTAAGTCCTGATTCTAATCTCAGGTGTAAGAAGAATCTCAATAATCACATAGGAAGAAGCCAGACAATTCCAGAAAAACTGCATTTCCCCAACTGCGTGTTTCATAATATACAGAGACAATAAATGGCAAACACAAGGAGGAGCTTAACAGTGTGGGTTTACTTCCCACATTCCCTGGCGAGTCCCACATCATGCTGCTTTTACAGCTCCTGTCCCTTGTTTTGGTAAAGCTGCTCAGCTAAGACAACTACAGCCCTCTCTGCTTTGTTTCCATCTCCAGTCAGGGCTGTTTGATTTGTTTCAACACAAACTCTGAGTTTTCAGAGCCCTATCAGGTAGAGAAGAAACCGAGATTTTGGAGATGTACTTTAAAAGGCAAATAAGTATGGAAAGCCTGTATCAGTAACAGTAAGAAGAGAAACAGTAAAACCAGTGTTTCTCCTTGTTAAGTATCAGCTTAGCCTTTGCCATATATGCCAAACTATTTGCCATGACTAATGTATATAATGGGAGTACATTTCATATTTTATCTCTCCTGAGAGACTTTGAGTTGGGGAGGGGAAAAAAAAGGAAAGGAAAAGGAAAAAGAAAATCCCACACTACACAAAACAAACAGACAATGATGCAAATAAAAATCCCACATTTAACATAATAGGTTAGAGTTAAAAAAAAAAGAAACTGGAGATAACTTGTTGGGAAAAAATTTTCTCCTTCCTGCTATAGGGAAATAAAGGACTCAAAGCACTCAGCACCAGCCTGCTTCCTCCTCTCTGCCCCCAGAACTGGCACAAACTGATGACAACTTGGGCGCAGATGTTGGAAATTCCATCTTCCTTCCAGAGGAGCTAAAAACCTCCAGGGCAGAACCCCTTAGGAAAAAAATATTAATTTTGCCTTTCCCCCCATTGTTTTAAGGTGCCTTTTATTTAATTTGTAAACTAAACATACATTCCTATATCAACACAGAGAGTTAAAAACTGCTCAATTTCCACTGGACAGATATGACCGATGACAAATCGTTAGAACCAAAAGCATACAAAGAGTTGGATTTCAATACAGTGAGGTCTCCTATAATCACAGAGTTTACTCGTGGTAAATGTTTTCAGCAAGAACTCTCATAGAAAGCACTCTTCATGCAACATATATAGTTAACACACAGCCACTACTCAATCCTTTCTCTCAGTTATTTCCAGCTAGTTGCTCTGTCAGACTGCAATGAATCACACACCTGGAATTATTAATAGGAGTCTCCACTCTCTCATGCTGCTTAGCCACTCCAGCCAATCTAACAGCAGATACTAAAATTCATCACTCACTGACCTGTCATCTAAAACTACATTTTGCAATGCAACTGCAAATTATAAACAAAACTTTCAAACCATATAAATTTTCTCATAAGAGCGGACTTACCGAGAGAGGGGGGAAAAAACCCCAAGCCAACAAACAGTTCCAAACACACATTGGTCTTTTCAGAGATATCCAATACGTGTTTCACTTGCTGACACCACAGACCCTACCCTGCATTTCCACTCCTTCCACACAACTGCAGCAGAAACCAGCTATGAACACTGGCCAACACCATTACAACCGTTCTCCTTCTCAGTCTTCTGCTTTATTTCACATAGAAGAGTATGTTTTTGTAAGTCAACCTCTGATGTATGTAAATTCAAGTTTCCCTTTCCCAGCCATTTCTCATTCTCAGCTCTACAGCTTGAGGGCTTTGACTGCAATAAGGCTTTTAGTTTTGGAGAATAAGAAGTATTTTCCCATCAAACATCACAACAACCTGCATAGATAGAATGCTTTAACTCTGTAAATCTTATCATTGGACCTTTACTATCAACTCAACTGACGTTGTCACTCATGGGGAAAAAGTACAACATGTAGAGAGCATATTTCAATTTATATCTTATTGTAATTGGATACTATCAGCAGAGAATTTCAAACTAGTGGTTCGGTAATACTTTTATATTAAAATTACATTATAAATGTTAAAGCAGAAGGGCATTTAAAGAATATAGTATATGCCATCTGTGTTACATGAGTTCAGCCAATGTAGCTGCTAAGACATTTTAGATCTTCAGTTTCACTAAATTTTAATTCTTATTCAAAGCTTGGCACTCACAATGAAGCTTTATCAGCCACCCATGCAGGAAGCCATTTTTTAAAATTACATTGCTCTTCACCTAACATCTGTAAACCTTCCTAACAAAACTACTGAAAGGGAAGAAAGAAGAAATCCAGAGAGCTTTCAAAGTTTAAATAGGATAATGAAAAATGTCTATTTTATACTATATTATAATGAAAGACTTCAAACAGGGAGGTGTTTTGTTGAACACCACAGAATATTCTGATCTACTTGACTCTGAATTAGCATTCTGCAACTGCACATTTGTTTACTGCAGCTCGGAAAGCAAAAAAGATGGCAATTGTCGAAAAAAAGTCAAGAAAAACAAAATGCTCAGAAAACAAAATCAGTGTTTTCTTCCCTATAATGAAACCATGACTTAATTTTGTAGAAGAATCACTGCTTTCCTTTCCATTGTATTTTACCAGTCATAATACCTGTTCTAGCGTGTCAGAAAAAAATTTGGAAGAGCACTTTTGGATGTTCCCTAACATCTCCCTTCCAATTATTCGCCGTATATTCAGTTCAGATTACAAAATACCAAGTTACTATCAGCAAAACAAAGTACAATTTGCCTGCATTTCCAATTCAGTGCATTTATTCATTGTCAGGTAAACAGGCGCACACCAAATAACGCCACATGCTTACAAAACGGTAAGATCAAGTTGCAGGACCTTAGATGGAGATGTTCGATGTTTGCCATCCTACGTCACATTAACATGACAAAGAACACTCAGAACATGGCATCTCTCTCAAATCTTTCCATTAAAAGTAGGGTCAAAAGGAAACCATTTCAAGTTTTCCTACCTATAATCTGCCAGGAAGCATGACTAGCAAGAATGTGATGCCCTCATACGTAACACACACCACATCAGAAATACAATTGTGAAGTATTCTCAACAGATCTACCTATCTGACTTGCAATATGCAACCACATACTCTTGGTAATTGTGAGAAAATAAGGGTCATCTTTAGAGACTGTAGTTTAAAATTTAAGACTGATTTTGAGTAAGCATAAATTACTCTGTGGTTGCACAATAATTCACATGTACCACAGCAAGAACCCAATGGACTTAGGGAGAGACAATTAGTGTTCCAATTTCA
This sequence comes from Peucedramus taeniatus, assembly GCA_013400575.1. Classification (NCBI taxonomy): domain Eukaryota; kingdom Metazoa; phylum Chordata; class Aves; order Passeriformes; family Fringillidae; genus Peucedramus; species Peucedramus taeniatus. The sequence goes on along the minus strand of WBNO01008139.1, from coordinate 105,863 downwards.
GTGCAAATCTCCAAGTCTGTATTTCCAATCAGAAATAAAAATGTAGGTAACAAGAACCTTGAATGTTTTCACGATTAAGTTGCAAACCATGATTTAAAAGCAACCAGACTAAAAGAAAACCAAACGTCAAATTTATGGACCACATTCTGCAGAAAGTTTGAAAGTCCAGTTATTTACATATTTATAAAAGCTGATGTGATTCCCAACTCAAAATAACGTTCATACTTTAAATTTGTGATAACATCAAAGCATACATTGCACTTCAGTATTTCTGTACATGTGTGTATTTTGCAAATGTGAGAGAATTGAAAGCATTTCCTCCATTAGTTACATTGTTGGGTTTTGTTAAGAAGGTGATAACGGAGATGCCTAAGCCAGCGCGTATGCTGAAGGAGTTGTTGCAGGAAAGCAGCTCAAGCCCAGCGTCAAGGCCGTGGCAGCTCCTCAGTGCTTTGTCATACTCGCGCTTTGCTTGAGGGCCGCACACGGGCTCAGTCCACTTGCCGGTCTGGGACCTGATATCGAAAGCGGTTCTCAACCTTCACCACTGCGCAGCACCCAGTCTCCTGCTCGTCAACTCAAGCAGCAATCAAATCTTAAAGTAATAGAAGGCAATTCTAATAGCTCCATAGCTGGGTATTTGTTAGCATACAAATACTCTTCTAATACGTTATGACTTGGGGAAAAATCAGATACAGCGCACTTAACCACCTTGAATCAGCACAGATCATCAGCTTAGGCCTTACTCATGCTTCACCTATTAACTACAGAGCATTCGGTTTGTCTTCAAGCTTCTCATTTAGCCAGATAAGTATCACTGGCACCATTGCATCTGTTTAGCAGAAGTGCTTTTTCCTCTCTTTCTGGGTGGAAAATGAAACAGCAAAATGCCACTCTCATCACTGCAGTCTTTACTAAGACTTCCACGCCCGCACAGGTTACTTTTCCCGTGACAGTTTTGCAGAGATGCGATCGCTTCTGGCACCCCAAGAGCCCCTCGCTCCAGGCCTGCCGGGGGGACCGCAGCAGCGGAAGGGCGGCCGGGCAGGCGGCAAACACCGCCGCGGGGCAAGCGACGGAAACTTCCCCGGCCCAGCTCCCAGGCGCGGAAGACGCGGTGCCGGGGCGAACCCTCGGGAAACCAACACGAGCGGATTTTCGGGCAGAAAACTTCTGAGGGCAGCGAGGCCACTGCCGGTCTTTAGGGGAGTCCGTGCCCCTAACAGCGGGGACGGGCCCGCCGCCACCCGCACGGCGAAGCGAGGCTCAGCCCCGCGGGGCACCGCTCGGCCACGGCCAGGGNCCACCACCCCCCCACCCCTTATTATTGGGGAGGAGAGAGAAAAAAAAAATGTTAAACATTAAATAGCATCACCGTGGCAACGGCGCTGCTAAAAACGGCCCGAATTAGTGACTCGCAGCGCGGGGAGGGGGAGCAGGAGCAGCTCAGCTCCCCCGCGGGGGCTCGGCGGGGTCCCTCATCCCCCGATCCCCGTCCCTGTCCCCTGGGCCGGCGTGTCCCGTGAGGGGAATGACCCAAATTCAGCACTAGAGAGGGCTAAAAGGCAGCTCCTCCCTCCCAAGCCCGTCTCCTCCGGCCGGGCAGGGGGTCCCGCGCCTCCGCCCGCACCTGCCCGACGGGAGGGACCCACGCCCCGCGGCAGCCCGGTGGATCTGCCCTGTGTCCTAGCCGGGACAGGGTGTCTCGGGCGCACCTGTTCGTGGAAGGGTGGCTCGGGCGCACCTGGCCCTGCCCGGGATAGTACCGGGGGCCGCGCTTAGCAAAGGACGAGCTGTACAGCAAGGAGTGAGCAGCACCGGCCCCTTCACACTCCGGCAATAATTTACAATCATCCAAGGGCAAGGGGAAAAGCGTGTGTACTGTTCCAATCCCTCGCTGGTAGCACCTCTGAAGAAATGTTACCAGTCATTTATCAGACATAGGCTCTGTCGGCTGATATAAAACGGGAGAGGAGAGTGTACCCCAGCCAATTAATAAACCTTCTCGAGTAACAAATCATCTCTACTACAACCCCCCCGTCTGGGCCCAACCAGATGGGCTTTTAATAAAGGATGTCGGTCCTGGGCTCCCTGCTTCCAAACAGGTACGTTATGAGTGATCAAGACCTACTCAGGAAGGCTTTACCTGCTGCTGTAATAACACAGGACTAAGGAGTGAAATTGCTGCCTGATGATACAATGTGATAAAAAAAGTTTTACCTGCACGTGTTTTGGGAGGAAATTTCAGATGACCGATGGAGCAGAAATTGCACTCTTGCATTAAACAAGTAACACTGAGAATGTTTCTTCCAGCTCTTGCTCCCTTTGATCTGCTGTTTATTAGAGAGGGACAAGTCAAAGACCACTTCAATATTTGCTCCTGCACTACCTCTGCTTGCCACACACCCCCCTCCCCAGCACATACACAGACACACACCCCGAGGAAAGCAGAAACATCCTGGCTTCTTTGAAAAATTAATCCTAATTCAGGGGGAAGACGAATTTTGAAGGGGTCAGGTTCTCCTCCCGTGCACCTGGCACAGTCATTTACAAATATGTAGCCTTCTAAACGGGAACAAAATGCCACCTCCGGTGACTGGAAAATTTTAAGTTAGTTGCATTAATCACGTACTTTACACATTGCAGATGGAGAGCACCAACCAGGTGCAGGGCAGTGGAGAATTGGGCCAGATTTCAGTTGCACAGTTACTTAATGGTAATGTAACACCAAATGCACCTTCTAAAAATGAATAGCCATCAGTACTTTAGACACATTGACTTACACTATATTCTGAGAAATACAAAAAATGGAGCTTCACGTCCTTTCCCACAAGGAAAAAAATTGCAAATTATTTGTTTTCTGGTTCAGTGAGGGCCAAGGGGTAGTCAGCACTGTGTAGCTACAAGATGCCTGATCTTCCAACAAGGGAAAGGTAAGGTCTGGCAGACAGGTGAGGCAACTCATGGGAAAAAAAGTTTAACGTGGGACCATCTCTGCCCAAGGTTTAAAGCAAATCTAGGTGTCCACTGATCATCCACAGAAAAGTGGCTTTGTGTGAATTTCCTAAGCAGCAGTGAAAGCCCTTGAGACCAAACAACAGCCAACTGCTGCCCGTAATTATTTGAGGAAGTGAAAGATGGTGACTCATGGCTCAGAGGGCAACAGGAGCACAGCTATGACACTAATGCACGGCCCTGGATTAGGAGGTGGATAGTCACAAGAACGTGTTACTTCGCACAGACATATTACATCACTTGTAATAATGGATCAAGTGTGTTTTACTAGGCACTACTATTTCTGCACTTAATACATCCACTGTACAACTTGGCATTCAGTCTCAGCATGGGATCCTAAAACTCTGCAAAGATTTTCTCCATTCATTTTAATAGTTCTCATCCCTATGTCTGTTTCTAGTCAAGGTTTGTTTGTTTGTTTTTTGGGTTTTTTTTTTTTTTTTCTCTTTTTCTCTCATATCCCAGTGTTTGGCTTGGCATGATCTGGTGTGGCAAAAGCACTGACCCGTCACCACCAGCTGGTCCCTGCCTTACCACAAGGCAGTAGCAAAGGCTCACTCAGAGGTTGTCCTACAGGGAAATAAGTGGGTGGGTGTGAGCAGACATAGACTGACTGATGTTCATGGACTTTCTCATTCAAGAAATCAATATAAGCAGTTTTCTGGCCAACCCTTACTGTATTTCTGGAGCACTGCCATAAGAGAGAAACAACAGTGGCTGGTCCAAAAAACACAATTTTAGGGTCTGGGTTTGGCAGTAGAAGAACTGAACAAGTGCTAACAGCTATACAAGTTCCTATTCTCCTAATATGGAACATAGTTATGCACATGGAGAAATCAGAGCTGTAGGTTTTTTCTGCTTGGCTAGAGACATATTCTGTGTTTGTGTAACTGTCAGCTAATAGAGATTTTGTTAAAAACGTTGGCAAAACACTGACTTTCCTGTTGCTGACTTCATATGTATTAAATATCTATGATTTTAGATTAAAACTGTTGATTTTTTTAAAAGTATCTATGCCATGGGTATTAATGAGAGCTCATGCAAAAAACACTCCTGGCTAATAATTTCAGCTGAGATTAATATTCTTACTGCATCTCCCAATACAATTAAACAATCCCCTCCTCTTACAATGCCTTTTTGGAGTTTCCAGTTGTAGCAGTCTGCATGCTAAAACTGAAATCCTGATCTAACTGCTGTTCTAACTTGCATGAGAATAAATCAGAAGCAGCTCTCTGGTGTAAATGAACTCACACCCAGAATATTCCATTTTTAGGAGCAGATCAAGAAAGGCACAGGCAGAACCCAGAGAAAAGGAAAGGGATCATAAAGTAGGACAGTGATGGAGCCAGGCACACACAGATACTGTGTCCCCAAATAGTTCAGCATCAAATAATAAAAACAGCAATGATTTCATTGCTTTAAGAGCTTATTTAACTGTAGAGTTACACAGTAGCAAGGAAACACATCTAAGAATAAAAGATGTCAATCTGCCTATTAGTGTGACTAAGGCCTTTCATTGGTTCATGCCTAAATCTGTTATTCTGTGACCTGAAATTTAATCCTTGGAGAATTAATTGCCTTAATTTTAATCGTCTGAAAATTAATATATTATCAACTCTTCATTATCAGGAAAAAGAAGCAGTTGGAAAAAAATGAAAGATGGAAAACCTAGATAACATGAGTACCTCAGGGCCAGGCCTGGCCCAGCTGTGCATGTTGTGCCCAGGTGTAAATGTCCTGCTCACTTAAACTGCAATGAGCAGCACCAGTTTGGGTGCCACTGCGTGTCTAACATGGTTTATTCCCAAAGTGGGTAAGGCACCCAGACACAATGGAGAATAAACTCTGTTTTTTACTGTTACTACTGTGCACAGGTACTTCAATTCATATTTATAAAGTGTGATCTAGATAGTGTTGTGATGGTTCTGCAGCAGCAATTGTCATTAAAATACAAACATGATTTCATGTAGAATGAGATGTCATCTCTGAAATAGGACTGAAGTAACATAAGTATCCAGTTGCAGGAATAAAACACTTCATCTAGGAAGAATGGCAACATCGTATTCCTTAACAGACTGTGGAGAGAGGTAGAAAAGCACACTCTTACTCAACTTCCAAAACTAATGAAGGAAAATTCAGGTTAAAAAAAAAGAAAAACACTTCAATCCAGTCAGTTTAAGGTTATCAGTATATCAGGTTTTCCCAGGTTACCCTGGACCCTGTTTCTGGAGCTTGCTGTACATGTTTTCTTGTTCTCTCCGATCATTATTTGGAAAGAGAAGCTGAAGACTGAAGCAGAAATTTCCAGTGCCTGGGTATGTGAAATTTGCCTTCTGGGTAAGTCTCTATTTGCTTCTATCAGCTTCTCCTGGAAAATATTTCAGTCAGCACCACTTTTGACTTTTTTCATTTCAGTGATTTTCTTTTCACTGGATGTGAATGGCAACAGGTGGCCACAACTGGTAGGTTCTTTTGCTGTTACTCTGGCTTTGCATTTTCCTGCACCTGTGTGGGCTCTGCTGCTCATGACTGCATGTCATTGAAATGGTGGTGTTCAGAAATACTCAGGCTATGTTTATAAAAGACCAGGTAAAATTTATCTCAAGCCTGCAAGTTGCTTTATAAGCAAACAAACAAAATTTTCTTTCAAAATTTTTGAAAGCAGAAAGTTTGCTAATAGTTTGAAAGGAAAATACAGGGGAGATCTAGTCCTTTAGAATTAGGTGATTATAGAGCAGATGTTTTTATAGGAGAACAGAATCACCTGAAGAATTTGACTAAACATATTAGGCTAGGAGCAAAATAATCAACCCATGAGTAATCAGAAAATGAAGTTTACGAATGATTCACCAAGAGATACAGCCTGGTTCCAGACTTCTGAAAGGTGAAAAATAAAACTCAGGAGCTGGACTGACTGCTGCAGTGTGCAGATCATGTGCTTTCAAGAGTCAAGCAGATCAAGATGCTAAAGGATAACCTTTGGAGATAAGCTATCAGACACTCAATCATGGATAGCTGAGACAATATGCTGGGACAGCCAGCTAATGAACGGCAAACATTGCAGAATTTTAAGCCTGATGCAGAACAATGTGGAATAAACTAATGATGTCTTTTTGCAGGTACTGTGAGAAGCTGTGTATTCCCTCAGCACCTTGAGCCAGTGACAATATAATCCTCAATTCACATATTATAAATTTAGAAAATATTGGAATGTGCAACTGATAATACCTGGGAGTTATACACTCTCTTTAATCCCAGAATACTGGCTTATGGCATTAATGGCTTGTGTCATGCTCTTTTCTAGCTGCAGAAATGGCAAATGTTTACCATTTTAACTATATTAGCCAACTTAAAGAACAGCAGAATGTAATTAAAGAAAATATAATGGCAACAGTAAAACATAAATGTTAAACTACTCTGAGGAAAAAAAGGGCTTTTAAAAAAATCCTTGATGTTACTCTCGTCTCTTCAGATAATTGAAATATGCATGTTAATAACCTGACTTATCTTTCTGTGCCTTCACTATTACATACTTCCACTCATATCATGGTGTAACTGGTCTGCTTCCAGTCATCCTCACTTCTGTTTCTCATCCTTCATGGCCCCATAAGCACAAGAGAATTAGCAATAATTGCTTATTTATTTGTTTGCCCCACTTCTTTCTAATGTATGCATGGGGAGTTTTTCCTCTCATTGCCAAAGTGGTAGGTAATAGCTATCACATTTTCACTATTGATAAAAATACCCATAATTAATATACTTAGTACAGATTTTACTTCAGTAACTTTTAATTTTAAAGATACTATATTAGAAGTCATATCCAGACCTAAAAAGCTTAATTTGCCAAGCCTTTAAATACTAATTCTTTATGTGCATGCAAGTTCTAAGGGTATATGCATAGCTGGAGGCAAAGTCTAAACTTAATGGTTTCTTTACCCATGATAAACCACTGATTTTTGCATAACTGCTGAGTACCATTTGATAGCGATAAATACTACTGACACACAAGGACAAACTGGGTATAAATTAGATTACAAAGTAGGGTCTTTTAATATTTTATATGAAGACAAATGATTTCTGGAAGTCTGCATAAGAAGAACAGCACCAAAGACTGCACAATTTACGCCCCTATAAATGATGTTTGGTTATAGTGAGGATATGGTGGTCTGTTCTATGGCAAACAGATCCGTTCCTGGGACCTCTCACTTGTGAAAGATGTTCTGCAGGACTGAGTTTTTGACAGGCCACTTGTGCGAGCCCCGCCTGCTGGCATGAGCTGCCGAGGTGCCCTGACTCTGGGAAGCTGCGGGGCTCGCGCAGAGCCAAGGCCAGAGCTGCACTGCCTCCTGACGGAGCGAGGCAGGGCTCCTTCCCCCTTGTCCGCTGACAAATTGCACAGCTGTGGTGTTACATGTCAGCACTTGCAGTGCGGATCTCCGGAGACAAACCAGGAATGTTCTGCATGCCAGACAGTGGCGCTGAGCCATTACATTGAGACAACCTTCCTGAGGGAACCGTGGGCCCTGAGTGAACAAGAGTGGGGAATCCACTGACATTCTGACCTGCAGCCATGTAACCATAGGCAGTCTAGTGCAGAGGCCAGCTCTACAGTTGAAAGAAAAGAAGTCTTGCAAAAGTGTGCCAAATCCATGTAGCATTTGCTGCGTAGGTACTACAGTGATTTCAAACAACTCTCATGGCATTTAGATAAGGTAGGTGAGACTATGTGTCCCTGAAGTCTGAGATATGCTTTCATCAACATTCATGGTGAGCCTGAAGTTATTTGATGATGTTTATCATCAGCTGGAATACTTCCAGTGGAAAACATGATCTTGCTGATCTGGAATCTAACTCAGCTCCTGCAATCTATATATTCGGGGTAACAGTCAACAGAGAAATGCACATTGACATTTAATGCAGAGAAGCAAAGGACTCTGAAGTTACCTGAAATGATCTGCTCACCTGTTGAGGTCATCTTCTAAAATTAGGCTTTCAGTTTAGAACCTACAGTTCTTTTTTGTTTCACTGAACTACCACAGCTGCTAACCTTTCACATGCTCCTTCCCCTTAGAAAATCTACAAGGACTTTTAAAGTCATTTCCCTATTGGGAAGCTAAAGAATATGCAACATATAGGATTGTAAAATAAATTTTGTAAATAATTATCATAGGGACTGAAAAATGAAACAGCAGTATTGAAAGACAATTATGGAGGGGAAAAAAACCCAAAATGTTATTATAACCATGGAGGAAAAACATAACTGTTATTACTGTGATGTCAAATTAGTTTATTGAAATGTGCCATCTAGGATAGGGAAATAATAAGAATAAAAAACATTTTGACTTCAGCTCTGGAGGGCTTCTCCTTTGTTACTTCCCACTTTAGTAATGAGGTCACCTCTTTCTTTATCAGCGTCTTGTGAGGAAGGGCATAGAAAACAAACAACAAAGATAAATATTGGGGTAAAAAGAAACATGAATTAAAGAGCAATAACTCATGCTCACAGGTAACACAGCAAAAGCTCCACCATCACAGAAAATAATCTTAAAAGAGAACTAGTAGCATGCTGTAGATGAGGCTACAAGAAGATGAATGCATAGCTTCTTGGAAACCTTCACTCACAGCTGGTATGAGTAGTCTGCTGTCAAACTAGAAAGGCGTATAATTTGGAAATCTGGAAGGGTTAATTCCTTTTCCTATATTGTTATTCAACGGTCTGGGTAACGGAACAGATCACACATCTGAAATGTGCACGTGGGGTAAAGTGCTATAGGCAAATTGGAGCAGAGACAGAGTCTTCAGAACAATTTAAAGAGATCAGAGAAACTGTGAAGAACACAGGATTCAGCTGAGGAAGGACAGGTGTTAAGTCCTGTACTTAGGAAAATATTGTCTGGGAAAGTACAGGATGGGAAATGACTAGACAGAAAACAGTTGTTCTGAACAAGACTTGGGGAGTATTACAGAGGATCACAGCTGAACATGAGTCAACAATATCATGCAAGGAAGGCATCCACCAACCTAAGCTATATAAATAGGAGTTTTGTCTGATGTAATTCCCTTATTTTTCTTGGTGGGTATAAGGCCTCAGTAAAAACACTACATCCACTCTGGCAGTGGTACTTTCACTAGGAAATGGATTGAAAAATTCAGAAGAAAGGATAGGACTAACCAAAAGCCTGCAAAAGAAGAGTCACAAAAAAAAGATGGTGGAAAGGGCATTGTTCAGTCTAGAAATGAAATGACTGAAAGCAGAAAATAATGTTTAAAGAGAATGGAATAAATTGGTTTTGATCTCCAGGGTGAAGAAGACAGAGGAAAGTGGACTTGAATCACAGCAAGAGAAGTTCAGATTAAACCTGCTAATCAGAAGTGAGAGAATATGTCAAATTTTGAAGCACCTGACGTAGCAGCTTTAAAAATAAGTTGCACAAACCATCTGTCAGGAATGAGTTAAACATGATCCAACTTTGGGGCAAGAGGAAGGATTAGATACTCCTAGGTGTCCCATTATCCATGATTATTGGAGCAATAAACTCTGGAATGGCAATGAAAAATCAATTAGAAAGCAAGAAGTGCAAAAGTTAACATAACTTACATAGTTTGCAGGTCCAGCAAGTCTTCATAGTGCCTTACAGGTCCATGGTTTAGGTGACTTGAAGATGGCCAACAATTTATACTAATAAAATGCATAACCATGCATCTAAAGAGGGTCTTGAAAGTGATACAGTCAAAGTAGAGAAGAAGAAAAGGCTGCTTTCTTAGGGAGAGAGACAGAAGCAGAGATCACACAAACATTTTCAATGTTTGTATTTGTTCCTAGTGAGAAGGGAAGTCATACAATGTCTAAGGAATGCATCACTCTCCCAGACACAGAAGCCATTGCAAACACAGGCCCTGAACAGAAAATAAGGTTTCACACGTGGAGTGTGCCTTAAATTCAGCCCCATCCAGGAAACCCTGAACTGGAGCCTAAGGAAATCTTAGTTTACCTGATGTTTGTTTAAATCCAAGTTATTAAATATTTTGGCTGGCTAATAGGTGGTTCAAGTAAGAGTCTTGAAGAAGATACGTCTCTACATACAAAATATAAAATAAATATGATCATGTCAGGATACTTTGCACTTAAAGAATCCTGTCTGAAAAGTCAGATGCTTTAATCCACTCATAAACACAGGCCCTTTTCCCTCCACTATTAAAAAAAGGATGTGTGATGAGACTGTGGCTAGCAATCCCAGGGTGAAAGAAGTGGCATAAGCCCCACCCATCAGTCACAGTCCACAAAGCTTTTACTTGGACTGCCCATGGCTGTGATAGCACATCATTACTAATCTTCCAAAAATTGCACACATACAATCTGGAATGCAAGGACTATGATGCAGTCTGCAAACAGACCAAAGCAAAGCCATTTGATTACTTCATGCTTGGGATACAAGGACAAAAAAAAATAGCCTTCAGCCAGGAAAAGACTAAAGCCTAAAGTCTATCTAAAATCACATATGAAATTAATTCTGATTTCTGGAAATATTCATTTCTGGAAAACTCACAGTGGTCTCCTTGAACCAAAGAACACATAATCCATCTTAGGCATTGAAAGCTCCCTTACCTTTCACAGTTCACAGAGAAATCTATCAGGTTGTAGTTACAATATATTCCATTTAGGTTTTTTTCTTTAACAGGGCACTTTCAGGACAAAAAGCTATAAAAAAGAAAAAGAAGCTTTTAAAATCATATCTTTCCTCTTGATTTTTTCTCCTTTCCACTTGTTTTTTCATAGAGAATTTGACATGCCAGTCAAATTCTCTATGAATCTTTTCCAGTAAGCTGATCAATTGCCAAAAAATATGCAGCCTCAGGCAAACTTTATCAATCAGCTCATGCTGAACTCAGCCCAGGAGAAAGGTAATACTCCTGAAAAAATTACATCATTTGTCTTAATTTTTCTCACAAGCACAGTTGTGTCCCTACCCTCAGTTTCAAGAGACACTAAAACTGTAAGCAGAGGCACAGACATCACAAGTGAGGTCAGAGGCTTGAAATAAGCAAGAAAACTTCTCAGGAACCCTGTGATTAAAAAAAAAAAAAAAAAAAAAGCCCATTGATAAGGACAGGCAGGAGGAAGGTAAGACAGAATCCAAAGGGAAAAATCAAACCTGAGTAGTTCCAGTTCAATAAAATCCTAAGCAACTGAAAATAAATTCCTAGTAAAGAGGAACTTTCTCAGGGAAGTTCCAATTCCTCTGCCTTTTCAGAGGATGAGGAATGCATGCTCCCATCTCTCCAAAGTTACCTTCATTACCAGTCTTCTGAGTTTCTGGGACTGGTCTCTTCCTTTTCTTTATTGAAGCTCCTTTAGCTAACATAAATATATAAAAGGCAAAGCAGCAGGAATTAAAATACAAGTTATCTCTCCCTAAGTATGACTGTGGTGAAGGTTTCCCAAGATCAGTGATTATTTTTCTTTCTCTTTTTTTTTGGAGTGAATATATAAACATAAAACAAATTCCTTCAATTCTCAAAACATTCACATAAAAGTTGGTATGGGTTAAGCTTAAACAAAATGGAATTTGAACAATGATCAGAAGCAGTTATTTGGCTGAAATGTTTGCTTCCAGATGAGCTTTTTTAATACCTCCAGCTAAACTGTCTGTCCTTTCCTAGGATATGATTAGAGGGCAAAGTATTAAAAGTCCAACTCTTAAGTGAATGGCCCATACAGGGATTGAATCCACAACCTTGATGTTGTTAACACCATGCTCTGACCATCTGAGCTGATCTCATTTCAGATGGCTAAGGCTCCATCCCACAGAGTACTGCCCAGCTCCTGTGCTTGCAGAGCCTTCTTAACTGCACCAAAAACACTGCTAGAGCTTGTGAGGAGTTAGAGCAGCCAGAAAGACCCAGCCCATTGGGTCTGAAATGTGCAGAACTCACCAGGAGCCTCCATCACCTCAAGGGAATGGCCCCACTTACACAAGTTACAGACAGCTCTGCCATTCTCCAGGCAGTGAGAACAGACTCCCTTTCCATCCACATAAAGGTTGGATAACAAAATATGTAAATTATACAATAAATTTCTTAACAGTAACATAATCTTCCTTCAAGGTATCTGCTTCATTATTGCAGCTGGAGGTGAGTTTATACTGGGAAACATGAGGATTGGTGGCCTGTGACATTTTATCAAAACTAATCTGACTACAGATGCTGTTTCTTAATTCCTAAATGCTTAATCCTAATATTTTAAATGTTTTTAAATTGTCTTGACAGCATCCTACAACTGTAAGCACCACATGTTAAATACAGTTTATTATTTTTTTTACATTAGCAGCTCAAAACACATTTCTGAAAAGAGCCCTAGTGTGAGGCTGCACAGAGAACCTTTCACACTCTCTTCACTTGGAGCAATCCCATGACAATATCTGGCCCCCTTTCTGGATATGGCTCTGAATGACTTGCTTCGAGCCATTCAAAAAATTTGTGGTAGACCTGGGTGTTGAAAGTGGCTCTCACAAGGGCTGATCCAGAGCTTATTTAAGTCAACAGAAGTCATTCCAATTGATTTTAATTAACTTCTGAGCAGGTTCTGAATCTCAGGGCACTGCCCTTGGTGTGGCAGCATGCTTTTTATACTGCTCATTTTATACACCTATCATATTTCTTCCAACAGTTCTTTCCAAATTAAATTGCCTTAGGGTGCAAGGGAACATTTCAGAGGAATGAGGGATTGTAAGATATCTTATTCTCCTTGAAATCAATGTGACTTGGATACCTATCTGCAATGTGTGCCATTTAAAATTTTCCACTTAATCAAGCCAGACCTTTCTGCAATGCCTTTCCCCGTTTTTAACTCTTTTCTTTTCTGTGGATCACTTTTGCAGTCTTTTCTGATGTAAAATGGGAAGATGACAGGAGATCTTAGCACAGATGGACACTAGGCATCACTGAGAGATTGACACATGAGAAATCTATCTGGAAAAGTACAGTTAAAAAAATAAAATAAAAATGAATTAAATTGGTTATTAGTTCAGATAAGATGTGATTTTTCAGTTTTATCCTCTATTCTAGTAGCACACACAAAAAAAAAAAAAGCTGGCCAGCTGCCATGGAAAAATTAGGCCTATCATTTTCCAGTGGTTTAAATATGGGTCAAAACATTTAATCAGACAATATTAATTTATTTTAGTATTCCCTGGGGAAACCCAGGGTGACTTTAACAGAGAACTCCTTCTAGCTTTTGAAACAAAGAAGAAATGGAAGGACATCCACTGTGATTTATTTTCTCTGGATGATCAGTGGAGAAATTGGATACGCATGACACATTCATTTAGTCCTCACTTCCCTTTGATGATTAGGGCTGAATTTTCATTCTGGTACATGGGGATTTGTGTGTGTCACTCCAAACAACAAGTGTCATACATCTAAGTCCAAATGTAACTTTCTAAGAGTGAAGTTCAGAGACAAGAATCTCCAGTGTAAGTGGCCAAAATAGAATATCACAATAGCATGCAAGTAATACTTATGCTCTAACATTGAAGCCTGAGCCTCACAAAGGCTTGACTGAATTTGTAATTAAGATCCTTTCCCTAGCTTTGGTGGAAAAGCACATTGGAAATATGTGCAGGCATCAACCTAATTAAATCTATAAAAATTGATTAGCCATTTCAAAACATCTGTTACTTGGTCCTTCGCACACTATTGCAAATAACCTCAATAATGAGGTGTGACCAATTACTTTATAGTGGAAGCATTGCAGCCTCAGGGGAGGGAGACTGAAGAGGCTTAGCTGTAGCTCAAACTGATTGCAGTGAAATGCTGGGTCTGTGTAGTTAGGTGCTGGAATTTCATTTGTTTATAACAATCATTTGTTTATTAATATAACCCTTTAACATCAGAACATCAGAATTAGATAGAAATGTGAGCAACAGTTTTTCCAACAAAATCCTTTACTCTTTGAGATTACTTGACATTTACCAAAAGAAATAAACTCTATGGAACTAAGCTAATGGAATGAAGAAAAGAAAGCTATATAATGGATTATAAATATTTGTAATTGCTTCTTGCAAACCCAGAGGCAATTTGAAAGGCTATTGCTGTGGCATAATATTTTCCAGTTTCCATTCAGTCTGAATGTCAAGTGATACAAGCAATAAAACTCTCCCTTACCTTCCCCTGTAAGACTATTCCATACATCACATTGTGAGCAAGTTTTATTTTTGGACTGTGATGAACACCTCACAAGATCAGGCCAGTAGCAAGGCACCAAGCACGTGGTGGTGATGCATCACATGGATTCAAAAACACTGCCTTCCACCACTGCAGCACCAGCTGCACTCATTGAAATGAATACATAATTAAAAACACAGCACAATTGCATTACTGTTTAAAACTTAAAGAAATATAATCCTCACTGAATAATCACACTGCACTCAGATACTAAACATTTGGTGGATCTATTTTAAGATTAGACATGTAGCACCCCTGGACAGATCTCAGCACTAGAGGAATCAGATGCAAGTGCTCACAACCACATGTACACTGCGAAAATGAGAAAAGCTGACCTTGAATGTGCCAAGCTTTACCCAGCAAAAGAGAGGTGGCAACAGCAAGCAACTCAAACTTTGAGGATGCAGCAGCTGTGCAGCTGCCTCAGCTTCATTTGCAGATAACCATCCTTGACTCAGCTCATTAGAGGAAGCTGATACACTCAGTATCTGAAACATCTCAAGTCTTCTGTGTAAATTCTGTATTTTATGTGTAAATCTAGAGAAGGGAAAATAAAAACAGCATTAAAAATATAACTTTTTGGTATCCAAGGCTTATATCTGTATGTTTAAGAAAACGGAGAAATTTTACTCAGGTGGAAAAATGTCATGGCTTTGTTTCAGCTGGGAAGCTTAAAAGAAATTGCTTGAGGGAAGTGAGAGAAGAGCAGAAGTTTTTAATAGTCATTGTCATGCAGAAGGAGTGAAACAGAGAAAACATTCTCTTCTGTTATTCCTCCTTTTGTAATTCCAGGCATCAATGTTTGAAAACCTTGGCAGTGCAAGCTCCTGTACCAGCAGGAAGCCCAGACTGCAGTACACTGAGAAAACTTAAGTCTGATAATCCTCACACAAAATTTCCGTGCTGGGCATTTAATATTGTAATTTCCAGTCCACACAGATAAACCTGTGCTGGAAAAATGACTTAAAACAAACCCATTCCCACTGAAAGGGCTGTTTCAGCTCTAATTCTGCATAATAGATTGCATAATACACTCAGGGAAGCTGTTTTTTCCAGCATCTTCACTGAATATTCCACTACAGTGGAAACTGTAGTACTAATGACAGCCTATGCTTAACAGCAAGGGATGAGCAGACCTACAAACTGATGACAAATGCACTGTGTGGCTGCAGGCCTTCCCCCAGGCTGCTCTCAATCTGGATTTGTCCTCCCACAGCCCAGACTATTTTCCTGACAGTCAAAGCAGTAGGTGAGAGGTCTTTTCCTCTCACCAGTCCAGCTCAAGGGCTACAAGACAGGACTTTTGCTGCTATAAATGGGACTCCTTTAAATGAGTAACAACTAACCTTAAAACTTTTTTTTAATGATTTTGATAAGATTTTTCATAAGGGCATAGTTTGTGGTGCCATTATAAGGATGTCAATTTTGGTGGAAAGAAGGTTAAAACAAACAGAGCACCCAAGTCCCAAACCCAGAAAGCCATTTCAGAAGCTGCAATTGGGATCCCACCCAATGAACATGATCAATGGACACTGGATATTGTTAAAGTCTTGCTGCAGGAAGAACTGTTAGCTTCCCTAAGTTTTGTTCGGCTTAAAATGTGTTTTTTAAGGAATTGGGTTTTTAGGTCAGAGCAGATTTGCAATCTGAAAATAATTTTGCTTTTCACACCAGCTATTAATACACCCTACATAGTTTTATTTTGGATTTTATTCATTTTCCTGCAAATTCTACAATTAGATGGGTAAAATGGCACATTTTGTATCAATGATTACACTGATAGGGGTTGAAAGCACTTGGCCCACAGGCTTGTATCTCACTGTACACCCAAGGCCTCTGATAATCCTTCAGATGTACACTGTGCATCAAATGTTGCTTCATTAGAACCATACTTCTTCAGTCTGCTTACCAAAAATCTTTCAAGGCAGCCAATAGTTGTGTGGTAAGCCACACTAATCAGAGGTAGCAAAGGACCAATAAACCACTCTGAAGTAGACTTCACTGGTAAAACTCGCCCATGTTTGCCTGCAGCTGATTTTTACTGCAACTACCTTCCCTCTTTGGTTCCTTCCCTAAAAACATATGACCTAGATCAATGTGTAAGAAATTACAGAAGGGTTGAGCTCCCCATAGAGGTATTTTCATCATCTTACAAAAACAACCATGAAAAACTAGATATTTTTCCAACTCCTTTTTAGGACAGGATTGTTATTGCATATTTCATCTGAATGGTTTTGAAGTAAAAAATATTTATTTAAGAATTAATTGAATTCCTTTTAACATTAACTCTTAAAAATCTCCAAAACAAACAAAAGAAAACTAAACACTTAACAGGTGGAGTACATACATACCTGACTGTGCATCTCATTAAGTTCGACTTATATCTCTATCACAGTTCACAGCTTCATCTTTCTATATCCTTATCCAGGCATAATGCTGCTCTCTTTTGCAGTAAAGTGACATGAAAACAGATGTTAGCATTACAAACACATGTGACAATTTCCAATTAATTTCAAAATTAAATAAGCTCTTTTCCAGTAATTCTTTGATCTCATCTAATTTTCTGCCAGTTGGTAAAGTCCAAGAGACAGAAGTCTCAAAGTAATCTGAATTTTATGGTTCTGAACTTTTCTCCCTTACAAGGAGCAAACAATTTTTTGCTTTGGTCTTTGAGGGATTATGAGTACAGAGGAACTATTATAACAACAATGAAGGGAATGTTTGATTTTCATTTCAACTCGTAAGTCCATCTCTGTTCTTGAAACTATGATCTCTTATGCTGTGGCATACACTGAGAACTGATCAAAAATTGTGTCAAAGCCTCATTAACACTTCAACACTAAAAAAGGCACCAGGAAAACACATTAAAGTTTTTATCAGTCACTCCACCACCAAACCCCCATTTCCTCACAGTGAGGTTACATGCAGTGGGATTCGTTTTCTCTTCCTCTAGGTCACTCCATAATAACTCCCAGCAAAGTCACAGAGAGAGACCTAAGGTTTTTTTTTAACTAAATTCCATCAGGAAAAACTGAGGCTATGTCTGTGCTGCCTGTTACAGAAGGGCCAAGGCTCCCTCATAGCAGATCTACTAATTCTCTACAGTGTGGTCCTACAAGAGCCTGTGAATGTACACTCTGGGCCACATGTGAGGGGGTGGCAGAGCATCCAGCTTCGTGTGCCAAGGCAGGCAGTCATGTGGCCTCACATAACTGTGACTGCTCTAAGACCAACCTTTTAGTGCAGCATGAGCAGGACCTCATCTCAGACCAGTAATCTCATCTGTTAATAGACAAACACAGCTGAGTCTGGGCAGGCTCTGATCTTTAGAAGAGGTTGGACTCTTCTCAAGGTGTGAGAACACTTATTTGTATTTCCAATTATTAGCCTTCAGCATCAACCTCTTCAGCTACTTCACATCCAGACAGGACTGCTTGGACCCACAAGACAAACCTCTGAACACTGCAGCCAAAACAGGTCAAAAACATGTAGTCAAGCTGGAAAAAAAAAATAAAGAGAGCTGAAAATTAACAACCCTTTGGAGTTATTTGGTTAAATTATATTGTGAATAGAATTCTCACAGCACTACACATAACTTTTCCTTGTCAGAGGTAATCCCTGATCTAGAATAACACAAGAGTTATTTATTTTCCAGGCATGCTACGTCTGCTCTGTCATCTACTTTCCATATGTAGGAATTTCATCCTCTTCCTCATTGCTGGTCAACTTCATTAAATCTCATTCCACCAATCCCTCTGCTAGCTCAGTATCACCTCTTCCAGAGGTGTTAACGTAAATCCACAATGCTCTGTACCATCTTTTAGTCATATCACTGCATGGCAATTTCAGGTTCTGACTGGGAGGTTGTTCCTGGCCCTTTTGGGTACATACAACTGCTTTGAAATATGGTTTGCAGGCACCTTTAAAGACCAAAAGGGAAGCATTAAACAAAAAGAACCTACAGCCTTCTACTTAAAAACAAAGCCCCATCATTTCCATACACTCTCACTTTTTTTTTAATACTTGACTCATCATCTTTAACAGCACTGGCAATACTACAAAAGTCACTTCCCTGAGGAGCTGCCCAGGCACTTGTATATCCCTCTGATGGCTGCCAACAGCAGTAAATAAACTTTCCAGTCTTACACTCATGCTAAAGATCTAGCTACTTACAGGAAACCTTCCAAAAGATTCCCCAAGTGCTTGCAGATATTTTACTGTTTACATAAACATCTTTTGCATCTACACACTTAATCTAAAGCACAATTAAACTCCATAGAAAATTTCCCATTAATCTCAGAAATCTTTGGATCAAGTTCTAGAGTTACCAGTGCTAGCCCGGTTTATAAGTGTTGACCTTCATACCTGTTTGGCTGCTGATACTTATGTCACTATCATATATTTTTATTTCAGGCAAGGAGCACAATGGGATAAGCCAAGATAATTTTACTTGGCTTTCTATTTTTGTTTCATCAAAGCTTGCCTCTGTCTCAGTATGCCTAAGTGCATCTGCATTTAACATTTTAAGACCTATGTTCAGTTCATTTGGTCAAGTGTCCTTTGCCATTTTAGATGCAAACCAGGAAGTGTCTCATTTATGATTTGAAAAACTAGTCCTCTTGTTAACTTTGGGCTTAAATAAAGTACTCTGCAAGCACTGGCTCTATGCATGAAGGAAGTTCCCATTATCGCATTCTTAATGTCACTGTAAACAGATCCCTCCTCCTTGCATGGCATCTCAGGCCAGTGGGTGCAAAACATACTGGAGAATTACCCTGGGAAACTGAGGATGGAGCTCTCGAGGGCTCAGCAGCGAAGGTCACAGACCCAGCCTCCAGACCTTGACCTTGGCTGACTGTGTGACAGTGCCAACATACCAGGCAAGAGGATAGTGGGGGAGAAGGGTCAGCAGACATTGGAGACAGATGGCCTAATTCATCATACACCAGAAATAAATAAATAAAAAAAAAAGCTGTTCCAAGCTTTACATGCACAGCAATGGTTGTAAATTCCACAACTGTGGAGACCTGCCAAGCCATTATACACATACCCATACTGCAGTCACTGGGTATAGCTCCTGAAAGGTGAGCTCAGGAGAAACTACAAAGCATGAAGGGCACTGAGATCTCAGGAAATTGGTTCATAAAATGATCATCCAAGCCCTAGTGGAAAAACAGCATGCAGAAGTTAGGGACTGATGTGATATTACAGGTTATTTATAAACAATGCACTTATGCAATGCATAAGTTGTCTGTGGATGTGATAAAATACTAAGTATTTTATACCTAATAAGCTTCCCTCAATAATAATGTGGGGTGGAGTTTTTTTTTGCTTTTAATAGTTTCCCAATTGGAGCTATTTGATGGCATGTCCTGCTAAATAAAGTTCTCTTGTCACCAAGCAGAGTACCTCATAGGAACTGGCAAGGCTGGTGATGCTGCTTTGGGAGGATGGAATGCAAACCAAACAGAACTTTTCCCAGACCATGTATTTTGGTTTCTCTGCAGAAAGATCAATAGAGCATCCTGGATGCTGCCTTTCAAATTTTGACATCTCGGAATCCGCAGAGAGAATGAAATAGAGTGGCATCAGTAATGGTGTTTGTTGCACAGGCTGACTGCTCAAACTGGTTTTGTGAGCACAGCTTCCCCACAAAGACAGCAGCAGCCATTGAGTTACTGAGTGTCACAAAGCAAGTGCCAGAGAGCCTGACCATGGCCTTCATCCAGCCCCTTAGCTCTCTTTCTACACAGTCCAACATCTGTGCTCTACACAACAGAGTGTTATTAATACAACCTCCACACTCAGCCAGTGTAAAACCCACACATGCATCCGAGGGCTTCATTCGGGGGTTCCTTAGGAATACATGGTATGGATAACCCTGCAAATTCTCGTCGCTAATCTGAAACTGCAACCCACGGAGGAGCCTGTCCTTTTGCTGCCAGGTGACCTTGGAGGGACCAGACAGGGGAAGGAACTTCAACAAGAAGAATGCATTTAACAATTCAACTATCCCTATCTGACTGCCAGTCTCCATTTTGAGGTTCTGGGTTGGTCTCCTAGAAGCTGGTGCTGTGTCAGAGAACCAGCACAACACACCCCCCACTACCTCAGTGCCACCAGACACTTCTCCAGAACTGTTACGTAGTCAAGTTAAAAACCTCCCCGAAAATCTGGCTGTCTCCTTTTATCACACCAGTTGTATGCATCCATGTTTTTCCCTTATCTTACTACACATTCCAGAAACAAGCCCAAGATGCATCACTCAGCAACTCAGAGGAATTAAACAATGAAGCCCAAGTGTACTGTGCTGAATATCACCAGCTGATCCCATTCTGACAAGGGAACATTTTATTCACTGAGGAACTGCTCTACATCCACAAAGTACCCCAAGTCTCCTGGGGAAGAGGGAGGTGGAACTACAAGACAGAAAGCAGGCAAATATTCTCC
This sequence comes from Peucedramus taeniatus, assembly GCA_013400575.1. Classification (NCBI taxonomy): domain Eukaryota; kingdom Metazoa; phylum Chordata; class Aves; order Passeriformes; family Fringillidae; genus Peucedramus; species Peucedramus taeniatus. The sequence continues at coordinate 85,175 of WBNO01008139.1, read as the reverse complement.
AGTTTTCCCTCTTACTCTAGCTATCCACCAGATTATTTCTTCATGAAAACAAATCCTCCTCCTCCATTCAGCTTGTGATCTCTGCTTTACCCTTACAGTGGATACTGAGGGAATATTTATGTGATCAACCTTGGCATCTAATCTAGGAATGGCTCTCTTATGGCTTGGACCCTTGATGTCTTATGTAGCAGATTGAGATGTCTTCCCAGGACACGACATCAAATGGGTAATTTTGGATTCAGGTGCCTCACACTAATACATCTCCAGCTGTTTTATTTCCCCTCCCTCTTTTGAAGAAGTGCAGTTGTAGGGGTTCCCTTCTCCTTTTCACCCTCAAATTTGCAAGAGACTTTTTACTAGATTAGCAAGACATCTTTCATCTAGATACACAGATCATTGTTCTTGAAAGCTTTGAGATATAAAAAGATCTCTTGAAAGCTTTGAGATCTCAAAGTAAAGTTGTGAACACACCTTTTAGAGTGTCCCTTATTAAACAAGGGATTTAAATGTTGCCATACTTCCAAGTTGTACGTGCATCTACCCAGGTACCCATCTGAATCTTTCTTTAGCATCAAAGCCATCTTACAAGCTTCAGCATAAATATTACTAGGGATCAAAAATCCCGGAGCACTGACTAGAAGGTGGTCAAAGAATTGTCATGCATAAAAGAAAGAGGCTTGGCAAAAGACTGAAAGGGGCTGTAGCCATAACAATGATTGAGTTTCTTGGCATCCTTTCAAGATAAATAATCCACACTATAACTCATCAAATATCCCCAAAGTAGTTATCTAGGGGCAAATATACATTATAGTATTGTAGGCAAGCACAACTGGGAAATAAATGTTCAAACCCAGAACTGGCATGGCACATGTCCTTTTGAGCCTTCTTGAATAAAAGTGTTTTTTAAAGTAGGCCATAGATACCACCACTGTGCATTTCAAGAACTGTGTGAATGCCTCCTCTGCATTATAGTGCTTTTACCATCTAAGCAAGCAAATCCTATGCTGTTCTGTCCAAATCCAGACAAAATTTTGAATACAGCTGTAGGCTAAACTTAAGAAGACTATTTCCTTGCTATGTCTTTATATATTTTACATGTTTATATATATACTATATATTTATACTTATAAATATTACATATTTTATAATTTATATGTATTATAAAATTTAGAAAATCCTCTTAGCTGTCATGGAAGCAACACAGAGTAACCCTGCACAGTTTTTGGTATCTGTACTGTCAGACTGAATGTAATTACAAAACAGTGGGAATGCAATTTATTCCCAAGTAACTAGTGCTGCAATCTACAGCTGTACTTGAGAGATCCCAGCTACTCAATATTTACAAGTGTGAATTCTAAACACACTTGTAAAAAACTGGCCAGAAACTCATTCACAAGCTGACTTCCCCCAGTTTAAGCAAGGGGTGTTTTCCTCGGCACTGTGAGGGCCTGCATCCAGCTGGCCAGATCTGAACACTGAAGGTCACGGATGCATTTTTATCCTTCAAAATGTAAGCAGAAAAACCTGTGAAGGAACAGAGGCAGATTTTCATTGTGCTCAAAGCTCCAGCAGCATCTGCCTCCAACCTTTAATGATATCAACAGCAATTAGATGTACTTCTGACTCAAACACATGCTCTGTCTGGAATGCCTCCTATTTAAAGCCCAGTACACGCAGATTCTATATCATTGACATCCCGTAACCCAACAAACATCTAATAGGCATAGCTGCAGAAGTGAGGTCTAAATGCTCATCCCACCCGATGTAAATCTCATTTCTAGAATGGTGGGAACTGTCAGGCATCAGAACCTGAGAACCTGCATGTCATTTCTCATCATTACATTTCCCCACAGAGGAATTAAGCCATCCCAAATGCAAGCCATGACTACAGTAAGAAATTACAAGCTCTTATCTGTATTAGCAAGCAGAAGTTTGAGGTAATAAATAAATAAATAAATTAATTAATGTCAAGGATGACTGAACAATGATTTTTGTTCTTCATGATTGCTGCATTATGTAAGAAATGTTTGCCTGAGACAAAATACATAGGCAGAAAACTAAAATCAAAAAGCTGAACTCCAGGCAGTCAAGGTGACCAAACCCAAGAACTGTCCTCTTGTGGCTGCAGCCAAAATATGGGGAACTAGACATTGAGAAGAAAAGAGTAAAAATGGCACTAAAAGAGGAAAAAAGCAAAGTAACTAGAAATAAGGATCTCAGCCTAAGGTGGCTTCCCTCTACACTTCAGTTGACTGTAAGAGGAAGAAGAGGGATGCAATCCCAGGACTGAGGTGAGAAATACCTCCAACTATAATAGTCCCCAAATAGTTATAATTGCACTAGAAGGAAGCAGCTACATATTTGCTTTTCTGTAAAACCAAATTCCCTCTTTCATAACCTTCCTGGAAGTTAAAATGCTACCACTGGTGAAGTGAACTTTAGGACACATTTGAAAAAAGATTTTCATCTTGTTACTGGGAATACTTTTACTGGCTATTAGTGAGACTGTAAAAGCATTCATTGTGTTCAAGGAAGAAAGCAAGCAGATGCTGGAAATAAAGATCAATTTCTGAAGACTCTCAGCTTGCAAAATCAACAGCTATTTCCCCCCAGATGAAGAACTGTTATCCATCAGAACCTGGTGCTCCAAGCACAGAGCAGCTGTTCTTTGGCTATGCTCTTGTGTGCCTATGGAAAAATACATTCAAATAGGAGCAGCTGAGAGGATTCCAGCAGTTACTGACTTCAAAAGTCAGGGTAACTCACTTCATACCTCCAATTTGACAGAAGAACTTTAACAGGAACAGCCCACCCCCTCTGATCATTGGTGCCTAGGGAATCATCACCTCCCACACCCACAAGTTCATCTGCATAAAGAGAACAAGGATCTCATTCACTAGAAAAAATTATTAGTAATTTCTCGTAGAGGAACCAGAATCATGTACCTTTGTGATATTTTTTCCAATTTTTACTTTATTTGAACAATGTTTATTTTTACATAAATTTGTATATAATTTTTTCTAGATTGGCAAATTTCTACCCAATAAGAACATTTTAGCAAATTATTAAAATCTTAGAGGCTTTTATAAATTTTTAAAGCAAAAACTGTGAATTATTTCCATTTACTTACATTCATGTCCATGTAAAACTAACTAGTATTTCTCCATTTGTTCAGAATCCTCACAACAACTGTAAGAGACTCTGCAACTCCAAAAACCTCACAGGAAGGAAGTTGTTAACCCTCAACTTTAACAATAAAGCAAACTTCCATTTTGCATTTAGTCCAGTTTGGCTCCATCTCCTGCTCAAAGTTACAAACTACATATTGTAACATTTAGATAAGCTTAAAAATATGGACCTCAAAGGTGTTAATCTTACAAAGTACTTGAAGAATGTTTGCTAGAGATGAAAACTATCTTAAGATATTAGAAGTGATCAGTGACTCAGGTGTTAAGTTTCAAATACTGATAATTAAGAAAAAGAACAACTGAACACCTATATTGACGAAACCAGTGACACTCTGGATATCTACGATTTCTGAGATGTCCTACATTTAAAAGCAAGTGTGTAGTTTCACTGAATTTTGCCTTTAAAAATTACAGGTGGGAAAAACAGGACACTGAAGAAACTCAAGGATCCAGTAACTCTCAACAAAGCTTAAAACTCTAAGAAATTTAAAGCACTGACAGACTTTAAATTGAAAAGGCAACCTGTAAATTCTGATGTTGTATGGATCAGATATGAACCATCACATAGAGAACACAAGATCATCCTTGGAAACATTACTCCAATCACTGCATTCCATAGCAATCTGAAGCAAACAGCAAAGAAAACTCTACTGTTGCTGACCTTAACAACAGTCTGGGGAAAAAAAAACTCCTTTAGGTTAAAAGTACAGGTACTTTTTCACAATACTTTCACCTTCGTATAAGGACTTTCCTTAAAAAAATCGGCAACAAATGAGGTTCTACTTTTCCTGCTTTCATGCAGTTCTCTCCCATGCAATTAATTTTTCAATACAGTGAGTTGACACTGATTTTGCTACATAATCTGCCTGACTTCCTCCCTGTTTGAGGGCCTCTTTAATTCTAACTGTATTAATTCTCACTATATTTAATTCTAACTTAGCAACCCAAGCTCACTGCAGGGCTTTAGTACAGCACTTAAGAGGTTGTACTTTCACATATTGAGGAGGTGTTATTTCAGACTTTCCAATTCCAGTCCCATGTGTGCCAATTCTACTGCAACACACTCAGTACACCAGATGAAACAACTGGTGCAATTATGTTTTTCCCCCTGGCTGCACAACAGAGAGGCAGCACTGCATTAAAAAGGAGGCCGTGGGAAGGAGTATGCTCACAAGGCAACAAAGTGTCAACTTAGAAAGTAGCCTCTCTAAAAATGCCTTTTCAAGAACAGAATGAAGTTTAGCAGCAATTAAATAAATACCACCCCCCTCCAAACTTACCTTGAAGAGGGATCCTGAAAATCTTGGTAAATGTCCCAAATTTTGTGCAAGTAGTTCAAACCTTATTCTTTAGCAGATGGGAAACTGAATGATAGCTAAAGGCCTACTCTTCCTCTGTGCAGTTACCAACATAGTGTTCAGTTGTTTCCACTAGCTTGCTGGTTACCCATTTTCCTACTGTGCTTATTAACCCAATTTAATGCTACACTCAACCCAGAGATCTCCTAACACAGCTGAAGTTGTTCAAGTTACTCAGCTGTATTTAGGCTTCACTATGCTGAGCATTGTAAAAAAAAAAAAAACCATCAAAACAAAACCCCTTGCTCTAATCTACTTCCACTTTAATGAAATTATGTGATAAAATTCATTATCAGTCTTAGATGGATTTTGTATCACACTTCTCAATAAGCACAGTAATTAGCTTCATGGCATGTGAACTACTTCTCTCTTCCAAAATTTAAACAACTGTCATGCTGATATCCTAGCACTAACAAGCCTTATGAGTTAGCTAAGAGCAGAGCCTGCTACTACTACAGCAAGTTATGTATCTGGTGGTCATGAATTAGACCCTTTAAGCGTGTCCTTACACACACTGGACCAAACAGCACCAAATGAGTAACCTCAGGTGTTAAGCTGTGGCCACATTCTTTGGGTCCTTCTCTGAACTCACTGGCTTCACCTGTAATTCAGAACACTGGTCTGCAGCAGCCACCCTAATTTGCATATTCAGAGCTCTGTATGAAGAGAACAAATTTCAGATTCCTCAGGGTTCTCAAATATAGTCTCTTTCCATGCTAGAAACTTTGGGGGCATTTGGGACACTTTGTTTCACATTTTGTACTCCTCTCTTCACTGAGAGGAGTCTTCTCTGCAGCTACTGAGTCCCTGGAACTATAGAAAGCTTTATGTCACAACATCATCCTCCTCCTGCTGGCTTAAGACTTACTGCAGGTAGTAATTTCCCACACGTCTATCACTACCTGGGGAAGTTGCTCCATATCAGCTTCAGTACTCTTCTCTCACCCTACCTTGTGATGCAAGGATAAGCACTCCTGAGACCAGCCATCAGTTCATGCTCTCCTTTCCTGCTCTTCCTGAAGTTCTCAGTGGGGAGCAAGAGTGTGTGCAGATCAAAACCTATCAGAGAGCTTTACTCTTCTGCTTTGTTGAACGTGCCCTACACAGAATAAATGCAACATACAAATTCACTGTTTCTCACTGTACTACTGAAAGTCACGTAAGCTATTCTTTAAGGTTATGTTTTTATAAATGTACTATTTTGACATCAATGGATTCTCTTTTTACAACTGCTTTCCTGCCTACAAAATTCATGGTTTGTGGTAAATCCTTAATTGTTCCAGGAGAACACATCAAACTATTCAATATCCCTTTGCCAAAATCGTAGACAGCAGGAAAAGATTTCCCTTTTTGACTGGGGACTGTCACTTGGTTCAAGTTCTGCTGGTCTTGTAATGGGATGTAACGGAGGAGTTGTTACACAGGACAATGTGCAGGAAAAAGAAGGGGCTGTGACTTTTTTGGACACAGTTCTAGGGTCTTTTCAGACTTTTCAGGATTCTCTAATACTTACCTTTTTTCAGTTCAATAACCAGAACACTTTGGATTTGGACAAGTATAGATTTGGGGCAGTTTTTTTCTGGCACTGACAATGTGCAGAAGAGGGGAAAAAAGAAGAGTGGTTTGGGAGAATTGCTTTGTCTCATTTTCTGAAATATGCCACATGAATATGACCAAAGTGTTTACTCCATCTCAATGGATTCCTCTTCAGAAAGACAATATAACCCAAAGACTTAATATATACAAGTTACAGCCATAAAACCAACCATTTTAATTGAAGCCATTAAAAAAAAGTGTGAGGCAATATAAATGATAAAACTATACTTAAGAAGAAATAGCTAGCACTTTCTGAAAAGCTTTAAAACAGCAACAAACACTTTACAAAAGATTTGAAGGAAGAGAATAAAATCTCCAAACTACAGGTATTGTATAAAGGTAACATTAACAATTATCTTATAAAATACAGCAACAGAGACAAAATGGATACTCAAGCTCATTTGAAACTAAGCCTTCTGGGGTCTTGGTTAAAATGTGTGTTCAAAAACTATTTTAAACAAGGACTAAATACTTCATCTTTTAAATGTACAGGTCCCTGGCATAAACATAGCACTATACACGTCTTCCAAATAAGCAGTAATTACAAGTTTCTTTAACCATGTGTGGTGTCATCTTCTACGAAGTCTTTGGCCATTTCTGCTGTGATCACATCAATATGACTGACCTGGTGGAACAAAGAAGCATTCAGTTATTACAGTACCTCCTGCAGAATAAGACAGACATTTCTGAAGGCTCCTGGACGCAGCAACAGGTCAGGATTGATTTCTAATACCCTTTAAAGAATGTGGCACAGGAAGTCTGCAGGTATTTAAATTCTCTTTCAAGAATGAGAGAACTTTTTACAGAAGACTGCAACATAAATAGAAATTTATCAGCTGAAGTGAGTCTGATTCACTCTGAACTCTTGCTAAGTCTCAAATGCACAACATATCTTAATTATGTTGTTTACTGAAAAGACTGTCATACTACTTACCTTGTTTCTGAATTTTACACCATAGAACTTGTCAGCTGACTCAAGCAGTTCCGGCCTAAAAGTTGTTGTAATAAACTGAGCATGTTCAGCTAGTTCCATAATCATATCTAAAAAGAACCCAAAAATTCTTTATTAATGTAGTATTTTCAATAAAGTGAGACAGACAAGAATAGCAAACTATTTGCCTTATTCAAAATAAGGTTTTGGTTAATGAAGCAAAAACCCCACAAATCAAGAAAGTATCTATACCAGTTTTATTTCCCAGATAATACATACAAGTACTCTCATTAATTCCAGTATGAACTCTGACAAGTCCAGCCACTCAGCAAACCTTGCATGGTATTAAACTTCTATGATGAAAAACAGCATAAGCACTTTCTATTAATTTTTAAAATCAAACTGGACTTCAAAACAGGACTGTTTTTCAACACACTAAAGTGCAGTAAGAAGACCCTTTAGATGCAGTAACAGAACAGAGCTTCTACGTAAAACCAAGTTCATTAAAATTTCCCCAAAACCCACAATGGGCTTCTCAAAAATGTGTTTTTAGGATGAAAAGCTTTATTCTTAAACATCAGAGACGAGAAGACAAACCATTACCTTCAATCACAATGAAGATTATAAAAGGCAGACAAGTACCTGACACAGCTTTTCTATGCTGGGCATCCAAGGCTTGGTCGATTTCATCAAACAAGTAAAATGGAGCTGGATCACATTTCTGGATTGCAAATATTAGGGCCAGGGCCACTAAAGATTTCTGTCCACCTGAAAGTTGCTGCATTTCTCTCATTTCACCCTGCTTTCCTGTGAACGATACCTAAGAAAACAATGCAACAGCAATATGATTTCAAAACACTAAACCACAGCATCACTTGCTATGAAATAGATCAACTAAATGCTGCCTTTTAAAAATATAGTTAAAAGACAACCCAAACAAACATTCAAAGGACTAAAAACCAAGTATTTTTCTTTACCCGTATGCCAACTCCAGTGAACTGATCTACAGATGGAACACTGCTCTGAGATCCAGATCCCCTTTCGCTCTCAGTACTGCCTTCACCTTCATCCTGGGACTGACTGCCCTCCACATCTCCTTTCTTCATCACTAATGTGGCCTTGCCACCAGGTACCAACTTCTGGAATACTTCACTGAAATTTTTTGACACCTGGAAAAGAAACAGTCAATAAACCTGATTTTTACAGAGTGAAATCAAATGCAGACGTGTTTTTGCATGAACACAAAAAGTACCTGCTTTAAAGAAGAGATTCACGTTCTTAAGCAGAAGTGAGAAATGTATGCTGTACAAAGCTTCGCTTAAAACAAAAGCCAAAACAACTGGTTTTGTAGTATGAGAATTTTTTAAAAATTTTTCAAGAAAATGGTACAATTAAAACATAGAACTGTAGCAAAAATAAGATTTACTTCAGTTAAGCAAAAAACCTTTGAAGAGAACAATTCTCACATTTTGTAGCTAAGAGTCTTTGTTAACATTAGAATTACTTTCATAAGTAATCTCTCATAAGTAATTTACAATCTGCAGAAGGGATTTGGTGCAGTTTTTTGCCAGTTCCCAGAAAGGGTCACACATAGTATATAGGAACTCACTTGACAGAAAGTATTTAAGAAAGTAAAGCTAGAGTTGTATTGGAGATGGGCACATATTGAAAATAGTAGCCTTATTTATTTTTCAGTATTTAAAAAACCCACAAGCCTCAAGTTACATGACACTGTCTTCTCTTAGTATAGATTTATTTAATATCCTCTTCTTCTCATATTGCTGCTACACCATGAGACAACTTGATTGATTTCAGCACCAGTGTCTTTACAATTGTTCCCACTTTGTTACCTGTTTGAAAGTCAGCTGAATAGCCTCATATTTCCTGAGCTCAAGGACATTCATCAGCTCCATGATGGACTTGTAGCCCCTGTCCAGTTCCTCTTGTCTTTTTATCAATTTTTCCTTCTGCTCTGAGAAATTCACAAACTGATCTAAAGCTTTTTTATTAACGTGACTGTATTTCTTCAGTTCAGTATTGCACTGCTCCAGCTTGCGGAATAACTGTAAATGGAAAACATTAACACATCAAAGTGACTTGCAATTCTAGCCACGTCTGACACTCAAGATGCAGGTGACACTAATGTTTCAGGTCATAAAACATGACACCAAGCACACTACTTACCTGCTTTAAACTTAAAGTCTGATACTTTTCAAAAGCCTCCTGTGGAAGTGAACCCAACTCTCGTATTTTCTTCATGCATTCCTCTTTCTTCTTGAGGAGCATGCCTTGCCTGTTTGTCATTTTTTCAAGTTCTTTTGTATCATGGTTAATGGCATCCATATGCTCCTTTTCCATGTTCTTCCAGCGTTCCATGCTCTTCTGAAGTTCTTTAATTCCTGCTTCTGTTTTGTCAATAGAGTTATCCAGATCTACAATATTGAGCAAGAGTACAAAACCCAAAGCTGTAAGTTTTACACACCTGTATAAGGTCAGTAATTATCCAATAAAGTATTCATGAAACAAAAAGATAGACTAAAAAAGATCTATTAAGGAACAGTAGGTTAAATTTCAGGCAAAAGGCTGAAAATACCTCTCTTTTCTTCCCAATGAGTATACGGCATAAAAAAACCCCAAACAAATGTACTACACTCATATTGTTCAAGTCTAGAAAGAAAAGCAAAGGAAATTTCAAGCCAAACAGATGTGACAGCCTATTTGACAGCAGCTGAGTTTTAAATGGCCAAAATTTTGAGGACAAAATTCAGGAACAATTATATAAGATCTTGGTTGTAGGACAGTTGCCTTACAAGTACCACATCCTCAAGCCAACACAAGTTAATTAATTACCACCAACACAAGTTAATTACATTATAGTCTATTTCTAAATCCAATATGGTATGCATGAACTTTCAAAACCCTGGAGAGTTTTCTTTCCAAAACATGATGTTACCAACCATCTGACCGTGCCAGTGTATCCTTCACTCGTTTGTTGATAGCCTCAAGTTCTGATGTTGTGGCAGTAAGAACTGTGCCACCTTCTGTTTCTCGAAGCTCATTCAGTTCCTATGGGATAAAAAAATGCCACCAAGCTTCAGCATGAATGGGAACATACACCAGACAAACAAGCTATCTTCTGCTACTCTACATATAACTATTATAGATATACACTATTTGATATTTTCATGAAGTTCTAAGAGAATAGTTACATTTTCAAACAAATCTGTCATTATGATAGTCCTATTGATACACAGGCCATGTATTCACAGTAGTTTTTGTCAGAAACTTGCTAAATTCAAATGAATGCTTAACTCAGTTTATACATAGGGAAGCAAACCCCACCACAGATAATGCAGTGTAACGAACTAATATTTATGATTTGTATGTGTTAGCCCTAGAAATAAACCAAACCCAGACTGCAAAAGTACATTTAAAAGAAAATCCTTACTTGTTCCACTTGGTCTAAGCGTTTTCTCAGATTCTCATTGAGATAGGTTTCAACTCTTGTGATAATGCCTTCTAATTTAATCCTCTCATTCAAAAGCTGTCTGTTTTCCTGAAGAAAGTAGAAAAGTATATTAGTTGCCTTACGTGACTAGGACTACTTTTACCTTGTAATAGAAAAAAAATTAATACAACAACATATCCCCTCTTCACACAAATCTGTGTATTAAAAATCTCACAATTCTCTGGATTGTTCCTCTAATTTTAACTGACTAAAAAAACCAAATTAAAAGGTGTTTAGTATAAAAGTCAACTGTACAGATCAGTGAGTTTATTAACCTTTATTTGTATCTGAACCTAATTTCATCCAGAAATGTTTTAGAGAGTACATTTAAGAAGCAGTATTTTTCCAGCAACATGTGTGTCAATCAAAAGCTTAGTTTTATCTCACCTACCACATGTTGAAAGGAATTGTTTTCCTTTCTCATACTGTGCATCCTCCCTTCAGATGATATCTGTTTTTATTTATTGTTGGAAAATCAATAGCAAGAGCAAGAAAACTGTGATGATTCCAACACAAATAGCCTTAATTCTCATACAATCAACTGGTGAAACTCACCTAGTGTTTGAGAAAAGCCTGCAAATACCCTTTGCAAATGAGAGAACTTTAAACACACCCACCTACTACTGATGAAACACTAATTTAGTGACACTATATTCCTAAGTGACTTTTCATACAAAAGGACAAAAGTTTATTGCTAAGTTTAGTTAATAGCAAGATATTTTAATTTCCTTACTTGCTGCAGTTGTCGAATTTCATCATTAAGAGCATCCACACGTTTTTGATCTTCAAGACTGAGCTGAGACAACAAATCTGTCCCCAGTTCTGCTTTTAATGATTCTCTAGTTGATTCCATAGCATGTAAACTTGCCTCCAGGCTCTGCAAGCTACGTTGCTGCGGGACAGATAGACAGAATCACTCCTCAAAGCAATTTGTAGATTTATATGAATTTCACCTGTTTGTATCAACATATTTTTGTGACGTATCTCTAGTTATCTCTTCATATTTCATACTATGATGTTAACCAGAAAGGAAGGCAAGTTTATCAGTAATATCAATGAAACAACTAAAATAAACCAAGTAACAGCTTTCAGTATCCCCATACCAACCTTAGGCATAAATGTCTTTTCAGACTGCTGCCTTTTCTCCTTCAGCATTTTCATCTCTGACAAAATACTGTCTCGAGAGGCTTTGAATTTTCTCTGCTGTGTTTCAATTTGCTGCATTTGGTTCATTAGCTGGTCAATCTCATTATTAATCCATACTGTGGGCTAAGGAAAATTCTGTCCTTGTTTTAAAAACAAATTTATTCCTACTAGTACCATCAATTTTTTTTCTATCTGACATATTCATCTTTCATCAAAATAGGACACAAACCAAAACTCCACCAAATCATAATAATTACTTGTAGAGGAAAAATCAAGAATCATCAACAAAAATAACTTGAGCAGCTTATCAACTTATCAAATAACTTATCAATACCAGGAACTAAGCTAAACGAAGATTTCCTTGCTTATTTTACAATATGACATTCAGAAGAACACAGGGATACATTTGAACATGCAAGGAAAAGCTCAGATCTTACAAAATACAGAACAGATGTCTCTAATGCACTGATGCAAGTAAAAAGCAAAAGAGTTCAGTTTGAAGGACAGAATAACCTCGGTGATGTATAAGAAAAATGTATAAACCTCCCTTACCCCTGAATTGTAGATATTGGATCTCAAAAGAACACTATGCAAAGAGACTGTAAAGACCAAACTGTTAAACAACTCAGAGCTTATTACAACACAATGCTCTCCCACCTCCCCTCCACAGCACAAATGGACTATGTAACACATTGATTCAGGACACAAGTACTAAAAACATAGCCTGAGACAGAAGAAGCAGTGAAGATTAACACAGATAACAAGAATATCGGGTTATGGCAGTTACTACAACAGACTCTAAAAGGAATAGAAAGCCTCATAATCTAAGGTTTAACCTCACCTCCAAGATTTAAAGAGCAATATCAAATACAGTAACAGAGAGAACCAGGCTGCACATAAAACAGTCCAAACAAACGCCACAGATAATATGTAACAAGTCAGTCTCCTGTTTTCCATCTATTACTATAACCACAAAAGAAAAGCTTTGTCATCACACAACCCTCCCCATTAACAACAAAAGGATATTTTCAATGTTTCTACGTAAGTTTTCATTGAGCTTTGCTTCGAGTTCACCAAGTTCCTCTTCTGCTTTTCTAACGTCTTTTTGCAATTCAAGCCGAGACTTCCTGGTGTCATAATAACCTCCAGTCAAAGCACCTCGATGGCTGACTTGATCACCTAAGAGCAGAACAGAATGAGATGTAAAATGCACACTACATGCTTGCCATAAAGTCCAGCACAGTTTCTACAATGCAACTTAGCAGGTTAACCAGAACATTTCAACTAATCTACAAAAGCACTGAATGTCTTAGTAATCATGTATGTTTACAGTAATTAGGGAAATGTTTATTTCTCTATTCAATTTAAGTGCTATTTCCTTTCTGAAGATCATCACAGACTGCTAGAATCTCCTTTAAGCATTGGCTTTTTTTTTAAATTAACTTCTGAAACCATGTAGTTTGAAGGAAAAAAAAAACTTATATTAAAGGAAAATTGCAAATGCCTAGCACTACCAGTTTGAAAAAAAAATCTCAAGTCTTCTACGAGGAAATAAAGAGATGAAGTAATTAGCAGCATCTGTGGCTTATAGAGTATGCTGATACTAAAAAATTAGTAATTTCTTCCTGAGACACCCTTAGAAATTTTTTCAGATTGACTTTAAGACAAAAAGATACAACAATAAGCCTGCAGGGAATCTCTTTAGTACAGGCAATTAACAAAAAATATAGATTATTTCAGAGAACATAAGATGTAAATATATCTGTTGCACACAAGAATTCACATTGCCTTTATAAGGAATTAAGGCCATTCATTCACACCCTAGACACTGGTTTGAGCTTGGGGAAAAGACCATAAACACTCCAGGAAAACAAACGCCTGATAAATTGGATAAAAAAACTGGATGAATGCAAACCTAATCTGCTTTGTAATTCTCAGGATGGAGATAGATTGCTACCAATATTTAGAGCATAAAAAATTCCACACCTTGCCAAGAAATCCTGTACTTTTAAGCACTGTACTTAAGCAAGTGCAACCCTGTACATACATCTCAGTCAAGTATATTATTAATAATCTTACTTCAACAGCACTAAACAGACCATGTTTAATGAGCCCCATGTGCCCAGGAATCCTATTTTTGCAATAAATAACCTATAAAAAATTGCAGTATTTACCTTCCAGAGTGATACAATCCATTGTGAAAGCTCTGGCCAGCTGGGTAGACACTTCCATGCTACGACAAATTAAAGTCTTCCCAAAAACATGTTTGAAAGCTTTATCAAATCTTGGATTGTATCTCAGTTTACTGATCATAGGAATAGCATCCTAAAGTGAGAGAATTACAATTCAGCAATTAAAGTCATTCTTGAGTATCAGGTTACAATAAAACTCTACTTATTAGTATTGCCTTTTCGCTTGTAAAGTGCAGTTAATAAAGAGCAGATACCTTGTAGAAAAATGCTTTTCTATAACATAGTTTCTTTTACATTCAGAAGTATACATTAGTGGTAGTATTTAACTGCAGACAAACAGAAAAGCAAGTGGTGGGCAATAAGCAATGTACACAGTTCAAACCATGAGGCTTTGTAGTTATGAAGCAGAGGTAGGTTCAAAAGTAATTCTAACTCACATTAGTCTCAGGATAAGCAGTATCTCTAACATCCAGCTTGTTCAGAGGGAGGAAAGTAACTTCTCCAGGAAGGTTCATTTTGTTAAATTCCATTAGGATCTTTGTACTGACCTCATCAGAATCCACAATGTGATAAAACAACCTGATTTAACAAGCCAAACAAGTAGACAAAACTTTACTATGCTAAAAGGACAAACATATTTGTATACAGACAGTGTTCATGTAGATACCATTACATAACACATCCCTATAAAGCTGCATTGCATTTCCAATTCCATGCCTTAGAAAAAGCAAGTGGATACTCTTTTCACTTTGATTAAAATAGGATTAGACGAAAACTTTACATTCCACTGTCCAGCTAGGAGCAGCTCAGTATGTGTACAGTGCCAGTGTGTCCACACCTCTGTCCTGCATTTCCATCACACAACATTCAGCCCCCGCCTCTGCATGGATCTCCCAAGTTTGCCTCTGCTGCCGCTATACACCACACACAGAGACAGAGACCACATCCACCCATCTCCCTGTGCACTATGAGGACGGGCACCAGAGGGACTGAAATAAGTGATTTTTCATTTTCGAGTTGAACTACAGCTGCTTGTTACAGCATTTTCCAAGCTATGGGGCACAAAAGGATTCACAGAGAACTGTGAAGTGCTTGGAAGAGACACACTTGTTCACACTGACACAAGTTTCAGAAGAGACTGCATTTCCAATTGCATTAGCATCAATATTTCTATGTGACACTTTGCAAGATCATGTCACCTCTGTCCTCTTTCCTGCTCTTATTGCTATTATCTACACTTCATTAGAACAAGAACTTTTATGACTACTCATGAGCTGGAACAGGGACTGATCACACAAAAATATGATTTTAATTAATTTGAAGTGTTAGATGTTGCAGCAAGTGGTGGATCACCCAACAGGCATTTACTTCTAGAAAACATTTTACACAGACTCATTAACACTCAACATCTTTTCAGATAACTTTTAGACAGCAGTTTTTGACAGTTTAGAGACCATTCTCAAACATGAGATTTTCCAGTACAAGTGAAATAATTCTTACTATTATCAAAATATCAGCCTTGCTTACTGTAGAATTCTCCACACTGGAAGATGCTGTCCACTTTATTCAATATAATTCAGTCTCATCACCAATCCCCTGGCAAGTGTCAGGAGTGTGGGTCTGGGGTCTTTTTTTTTTTTTTCTTTCTGGTTTTGTTTAAGATTTTTTAGACAAAGCCAGGAGCAGCTAGGATTGTTATTTAAAAAGTCAGAATTCTTCTTAGCTCCTTCACAAAGAAACAGCAGTTTGATCATGCTATATAGAAGGCACTTTGACCAAAAAATGGCAAGACATCAAGTTCAAAAGAATAAAATTTCAGTAGAAGCTTGCAATAACAACTAAATTGTGACACTGCACTAAATAGCACGTAATTACCTGTTCCCTGCAGTGACTTCAACACAGGTGTAGAATGCTGGTTCACATTCAAAGTTATTCATCACGATTCCATGATAGCCATTCAGAACATGCTGGTTTATGCCTTTTCGACGGAAGTGCTCCAAAACTTTGTTTATGCTGTCTATACCATTCAAAATGGCCTGTTAAAATACAGCTAATTACTGTATTGCAGTCAAAAATGCGTGGGCCTAATACTCATTCTAGCTTTAAATTTGTGACAGATGTAACCTCCTTTTTTGCCAAATCCCTGTTAATTAACCTACAGCTCTAATAGAAGATACCTAAATAAGAGACCATCACTTTTCAATTTTGTATGGGGTTTTTTTAATCAAAAAGATACCAGAGGAAATTTTAAAAATATTCCATTTCTGCCTAGTCAACTACCTTGAGCTCACAAAACTCATTTTCAAATAGTGCTAGAGCTATAAATATTTGAAAAATTTAGCCCCGAATATAATTTAATTGTCCATCTTAATTGTGAAAGAAAGACCACAATTTTAAAAGTAACTATGATATCTTTCAGATAAAACTGACTTGTTCTTTAAGAATGAGATTCCACAAGGAATTATCAAGAGTGAGGTTCTTACCTTTCCTGTTGCTGCTCTGAGAAGCTGCTGTTTCTTTTCTAGATCCTCCCTCTTTGCAGCAAGAGCTTGCTGTTCTGCATTCTCTTCTCTCCATAGGTAACTACAGAACAAAACCAACAAAATTTTTTAAGTGTGAATGCAATCTGAATGTTCTATTATTATTTTCTTAAAGACTGCTAATCTAATGGGAAGGCAAAGTGCAGAAGTTCATACATGGCAATATTTAATAAACATACCTACATGCCATGTTAACAACTACACAATTTGGGTTTTTCACATTAAGTGAGATTGAGACATATTTCAATTAATTACTAACTTTCTTTCACTCTGTAGTTCATCCTTTTTATTTTTCACTTCATAGTATTTTCTGTCCAATTCTTCAACACGAGCCTTCACTTCATTAAGATCCTGGTCCAGTTTCTAACAGAAAGAAAAGAACAGTATGAAACTGCAGCTCTTTATATTTAAAAAAAATCTTTATTTTATTCAATACTGAACTACAGAAAACTCAGAAAATTCCTACAAACCTTTTAACCAGCTTACAACAAAATTACAACAAAAGCATTACGAATAAAGACAGCTTTGTAAAGAAGCAGTAGCAAGGTGTAGGTGCCACACAGATGGCAAGGCAGGCACTGAGTTCAACTGTGCCTCTGGGCATTAAAGTGAAATGGATCCCTGTAAGTCACAGCAAGAATAGGAATCAAAACAGTAACTAACATACATATAACTTCTGTGTAATCATGCTCTGAAATGACATTTGTGATAAGTACAACTAATCTTGTGTACCATGTCAACCTGCTATTAGTCAAAAGCCTTAGCCTGCTCTCCAGCAGTACTAGACTGTCAAGACAGCTGCTGTCAACAGGGTGCTGTTTAAGCCAATGCACAGACATCACCCCTTTGCTCATTTAACACCTGCCATTTTCAAAGCAGTTCAGGGCTAGCACTCGAGTGTTTATGTATTTATATGTGCACAAGGAGGAGTAACTGTGTTCTAAAAACACAGCCAGCTCATTCCAAACTAAACTTGCAAGCTCTCAATCACATCCACCCAAGACAACCTTCTCTTTGAACAACAAAAAGCTATACAACTTTTCATCTAAGCATAAATCAACCTTCCTTGAGGAGGAAAAGGAAACCAAGACATGTTTAAAGAAAGGAATCAAAATCCACAACAAATTTAACCCCTTTAATTCTACAGAATTATCACTGAGCAGTACAGTACAATTGCAGTCAGCCAGTGGTAAATGCTATTTTCTTCATTCACCAACTCAGAGAATCACAACTTTGCTAATGTGGGTCCCAATCAGTATTTTAGCAGAACACCATCATCTATGTACAACTACACTCCCACACGGTGTCAGACTGACCCTCAATTCAGCAGGAATAATACACAAAGACCAGACAACCATCAGTATTGGCACTGTATGTTCTCTCAATATAAAAGCAGGGTTTTCACAGCTAGAGCTCCTAGCAGGAATACTATCTTTGGACTATTTTGCTGTACTTGCACTGTAAGAGCCGTTTCTGAATAGAAATGAAAATCTAAGTTATGCAGGTAACAGATTAATCTTTTAATATGCCTAGGGATGTAACTCCTAACCAGCCGCAACCATGGTACAAGGGTGCAGTGCCTGCTTCGTAGTCAAAAAGACCCTGTTGCTTGGGGAAAATGAGAGAAGTGAAAACAACCAACACAGACTTTTATAATAATGTACCAAATTGTTTTCTGTGACATGGCTATGCTCCATGTAAACAAGAGCAAGGCAGATAGAAGCCTATTCCTGACAACTCAGGCTAAACACATTGGGGAAAGTACCAGAAGGCAAAACCAACATACAGAGTGAAGATAGTGCAATGCTAAAGGAGTTTAAAATTTATCTGTAGATATTTTCAATAAGCATTTTTCAAAGACCACATCCAACCAGAAAGAATAGGCATTGAAGTCTGACTGTCCAAGATTGAGTATTTAACCCTCCTCTCAAAAAGACTGAGAGTAAGCTGAAAACTTACACTGTACTGTTCCAAGTTTTTCTCCTTGTTTGCCTCTGTATCCTCTAAATCCTTGTGTATAGCTGCAATCTGCCGTTTCTTGTCATTGATGGCTTGATCTAAAGACTTCAGTTCTTTCTTTATCCACTTATCCCTTTCCTCTTTGGAAGTAAACTGGCTCCCTCGACCTTGTTTTGCATAAAGATCTGTTCTTTCTTGCGTAGCCTGTGCAAGTCTGTTTTGAAAAAGGAAAGACATGCTGTATTATAAAGAAATTTTGAATTTAAGAGCAAGCATTAAGGTGTACTATTGGAATTTTCAAGAAGTGCTATACCAGGCCCTAAAATTTGAGCACCAGATCAGTAACAAAAAGAAAAGGATCATGTATAAACAATGAAGTCATCCACAAGAAGTGGTTAAGCTTAGAAAATCATTTTGCCAGATACTGTTCCCACCCCAACAATAAAGCAGGCTTTTTACAGATCATCTCCAAGTGCATGTAGCTACCCTGCTGTCAAGCAACAAGTACAAGTTTTTGTTAACTGCAGATGGATAGCATTGATAAAATTTGCACAGAATGCCACAGACCTAGCAATTCCCCTCTCTTCTTTTTCTTTTACGCTGTTAAATTTTGGCTCTGTTTCTGCCAATTCTTTCTGCTTCTCCTCGATTTTCTCAAGAAGTTTTTGCCTCTCTTTTAGCAGTCTTTTCTGAAAGTCAAACAAAGCAGCATTTAAAGTTAGTATTTAAACTAATCTAACAAACCTTACAAAATAGTGACAGGTTCCAGTCTAAAACCAAAACTTCAGTGTACATGAACATTTCCTTGTGCCAGTGTCATTTTAAGACTTCACCAGTGTTACGTACCCTTTGCTCACTGTTGCCAGCTAATTCATCCTGTAGATCTTTAGCCTTCAGCTCTAATTTAGTCCTCTGTTTAATCTGCTCCTGTCTTTCAGCACTAAGTTGCTCCTTCTCTTCTTTCATTGCAGAAATCTTTGTCTTCAGTTCTCGAACTTGCCGTTCTATTTCCTATGCAAATTTAAGTATGAAGTCTCTTAAACACTGAATGAACATTTCATTATTTATCAAAACTCACAATACCATTATTCTGTGGATCACAATACACTAGATGTGTGAAAAACCCCAAGTTTCCAAACAGGATGAAAGCATGCAAGTCAATTTAATACAGACATCACTAGCCCTCATCTTCTCCCTCCCCACCTCCTCCAAAAAATCCCCAAAACCACAAAGCAAAACACATCTCTGGAGAGCCCTTTTAAAAGTATTTTTACCTCCATTTTATCTCTAGCATCTTGCTGTGCATCTCTCAGCTGCCTCGATTTTTCTCCACTTGTCTCTCGTTTAGCAGAAAGCTGTATGGAAATATCACCAACAGCTTAAGTAGCCAGTAGTAGTGGTTCCAGAAAGAAAATAATTTATTTAGTGAAAAACAGTGATGCTGAAAAGTACATATAGTGCAGGTAGTTCAGTGTGCAGCTGCAGATTAAGTTCTGGGTGGTGGAAGCCACAGGCAAGAGAATCTAATGTCCCTTTGCATAACAAAGGGCACAGGAACCTGTGGCACTCAGAGACACAGCAGAAGCCCCACGCTTCTACTGTGATGGGATAAGAAGCCAAAAAGCCAGTTTCCCTTGCTGGGGTCCCTCCTTCCTTTGTTAGTTAGTTATTGCACCAAGATTAAATTATTTTAAGGATCAAGACATCTGAGACTCTGCTATGGGAAACCCAGTCTGACTGTGAGTGTGGTGCAGGGAGTCAAGCGAGGCACCTGCACTGGGAAGGGGTTTCAGTCCTAGCTCAGGTGCAGCTCTGACTGCCAGAGTGGCTCCTGGATGGCTGGACAGGAAGGTTTCCTTAAACACTGTCAGGATTCTATCAAGGATCACAAGGAGATGGTAGCAAAAACAAACCAACAGCTCATTACATTTTGTACTAGCCAAGGTATTCTTACCTCATCAAGCTTAGCTCGGGTTTCATTAAGTTCCTGATTATAAATGGTGTATTCTAATGCTCTCCTCATTTTATCCCATTTCTGGTACTGTGCCAGCTCCTCTTTCTCCTCTTCTAGAGTATGCAGTCGCTCCTCAATGTATTTCAACAACTCATTGATTTTCTCTCGCTTGCCCTCTTTAGAAAACATCACAAGATTGAAACTCTGTTAAACACTGTAATATGATGTCCCATCTTTACAGCCACTGAATCTACTCCAGTGATTCACAATTTGTCAGCATACATGAAATGTAAAAACACCCCATGTCCAGGAGTTCTCCAAAAAAACATCCCAACAGCAGAACTGTTGATACTTGTTATGTAAGGCAACACAAGCATGTACTCTCTTGGCTCACACAGTTAATACAGACTGTACAACATGAACTTTAGTTATTGCACAGCAGTAGGTATCCTGATTTCTGGATCACTGCCAGCTGACATCACTCATATGTTTTGAACAGTAAATTTATCTGTATTAGCTTAGTTAAAAGGTTTTATTACTAAAAGTGCACAGAAAGTAACTTATTAAACCTTTTGAGATATTGGAAATTCAAGGAAGAAATATGACAAGCTCTTCATTGTTTAACATACCACAAATAACATCTATCTAGCTTCACTGAAAAAGTCTGAAGTTTTAGAGTTAATTGAATTACTGTGACATAAATCAGCAATTTCTTAAAGTTTTACCTGTTTCTTTCATTAGTGAAATACTCTCCTCTTTACGTTCATCATACACTCTGGTACCAGCTACTTCTCTTAGTAACTTCAATCTTTGAGAGTCAGGAGCTGTGGCCATCTGGTTGATCTGAAAATTCAAGATCTATGATTTCAATAACCTGCTCTGGATGTATGGCTAACCACAACAGAGCAAAGATTGCACTCTTTTGCTCTGCCTGCTTGCCTGAGGTTTTGGCAGGAAGATTCAGATACATAGCACACACCACACTGCTTTCCTTTTGAGACAATTACTTCAGGACAGCAAGTATTCTGCTTGTAACGAAATTTGTTGCTTTTCAAATGTTACCATTTGTTGCTAAAACTAAGGATACAAGTACTATGTACACTGAAAAAATCATAAAACACTCAAAATTGTATTTAGAGAAACTCAAGCTTGGGCTTTTAAGTTCTGGTGCTAAATGAAATAGTTTAAATGCCTCCATAAAATCACACTAAAATTCAGGGGTTATAAATCTTAGAATAATTCACACCATGAAACACTCATTACCATGACATCAAATCAGTAATACAATTACACCCAACATAAAATTCACTTCCTTGCAATAGAATTTCAGTGGCTGAATGCTTTTCTAAGAAGGTAACTGTTTCTAATTTGTCTTATATTAAAACCAGTTTGTGTATTTTGGCTGTTAAGTAGCGTGCACCAATCCCAACTACAAGTGACTTTCCAGATCAAGCTGTTTCTTTCAAATATACACATTCAACTGAATAGGAAAATTTATCCTGATAAACATCTGGCAGACTGTACTATGGGTTAGCATTCCTGACATAAAGTGCTCCTCAAGTCTTCTCCTCTTGCATTCCTCTCCAAGTATGCCTTCCAGTAACCTTTGGAGGTGACAGTTCCCAGTCTCCTTGATGATCCATCCTGTGAGCCATTACAAATAGTCTGTGCTTTGTCTGCAGATGTTGGTGTCCTTTGAAAGCTCTAGAAAGCTGCTTGGGTCTTGAAGACCAGTTAAGACAGCCTATCCCACGAGCCCTTTTCCTGATGTGTGTTCACTTTTGGTACTTCTGCATTTTCCATTCATTCTCCATTGACAGTTATTTTCAACCTCTTAAAATTCTCTACCATTACTTTGCTGCCTCATCTATAGGCCCAGAAATCTTTGAATTCCCACTGAACTATTTCACAGGAATCAAGTTTGCTTTGTATTTAAGTCTCTGGGAAAAAACCTGATTGTAAAGATCACCATGATAAAAACCCTCTGCTAAATATCAACATTTACAGACATGATTTTTTTTTTTAGCAACATAAACTACTAAAACAATAATATCTGCCAAAGAAGCATCAACATACAAGAACTATTTCAAACTGAAGTAGATTTAGGTTTTGGTTTACTTCTGAAACAACTGAACTAAGTTTGGCATCCAGGAAACATGCTACCCTTGACAGTGATTCCTTCTACTTTGTGAAAAAGAATCTTACCTTTCCTTGTTTGACAATATAGTAGGGATTACTGCGAGAAAATCCAGCACTTTCAAGAAGATTCATGACATCATTTTTCCTGAAATGTTATTATGAATACATTAAAAACTTACAGTAAAAATAAGAGCTGCAAAAATGCAGTAAAGTATCACAACTATACACCACACAATATAATCACTGTGTGTAATGCATGCTCTGAACAACCTTCTTTATTTGAAAATGGCTAATTCTAAAATGAAATGAAAGGATAAAAATGGAAAATATTTAAAATACCATAGAATTGGAAAGAGATTAAGAAATAAGCACCTTGAAGCACAGAGGAGGGAAAAAAAAACACTATGCAAGAAGTTAAACACCATATCAATGGATGGATTAAACTGCAAATTCAAAGTCTGCTGTCTATTGCATAAGGACTGATGTTCCAGTTGTCAAACTACTGGCACTCAGTATTACACAACAGAAATATATTATTTCATGCTAGGGATGCAAGTGTTGGGTTTGCCTATAGAATTTTACTATAGAAATACTACTGTTCTCATTCAGATAAGGAAAAGAAGTACCTACGTCACCATTTTCTTGTCTAGGAAATATTGGTCCTTCTTGGCCCCAATGACTCTGCGAAGTGAGACTTCCTCTTTATCAATCTTAAGGAAACAAAACCCAGTAAATACACATACCTACTTCAAGCAGCTGTAACTAACCCAGAAGGTTTATGACACCTTTTACCAGAAATGACTCAAAAGCAGCTACCATGCTGAAGGCTTCCATAAGACTGAGATCACTTGAGTCTGAAATGATAATCTATGTCCAAAGCAATTCACTGAACTTACCGGTAACCTGTTGTCGGAATTGTCAAATATAATCTCCACAAATGCCGAAATAACACGAGGACCTGTACCTTCCTAAGAGAGGAGATGTTTTGGTTAGATAGTTGCCACCTTAGAAAAGATTTTGAACTTATTCTTCTCCTCTTTTCCCTGACAACCCCACTTCCCCTTTCCTTTCAAGGACTTGAGATGCAAGAGCATCTACGTAAGATCCAGCACACATATTTTTATTTCTGTTAATCGTGGCTACACATTCACTGGTGTGCATTATCAACATAATGTACTACTGTGTAGTAACTTCCCTTTTGCCAACTGAAGCAAAGAAAGCTACTTTCAAAATAATTGGCTTAAAATATCCACAGCCCAGCAATTTAACATGTTTGTTGTAGTATTCAAATGCATTAGCTCATTCTTTAGTTTTGTTGCTACACACATTCACTTACATGCAACAAAGCCAGTCTCTGCTCTGGGCGAAGATGACTAAACTCATCACTGAGGACAAACTGAATTGCTGTAATAAAATAGCACAGAAACAGAAAATTTATTCTTTCCTTCAAGGAGATATACAACAGTTTCATTAACTCAAAACACAGTGGGTTACTGTTGTATAATACAATCAAGCTGTTGCTAAAATCTTACAATATTTCTTCATTAAAAAAACCTTAATCTGCAGGATCTTTATCACTCAACCTGCTGTACAGCAAGATTTATCTGAAGAAGTCATTGTTGCCACATTACTGGTTCACTGCATAATCATTAACAATGCAGAACAGTTAGAGATTCATGAGCTTCCTTCTACATACACACAGCACACAGGCTAGGCTAAAAATACTGCTAAAATACTTAGCATTAGACAATTTATAAACACAACTGTCACAAAGCCTACTAACACCTTTAATTAGCATTTTCGCTCCTTCATTAATGCTCCCACCTCACCAAATTTCCCTCATAACCTTATATTAAAAGAATGTCTAAGCTGTGCCAAACTGCTATTTAGTAGAATTTAGCCACTAAGGATGTCTTAAACAACTGCAAATATCATCATCATATTTCATGGAGGGCAACTTCTAGAATCAGTTTCCTCCTGTAAATACTTTTGCCAGCTGAAAGTCTTAAAAGGGCCTTAATAAGAGAAGCTGAATTCTAGGGAAAAACCTGGACTAAGTATTAAACCAGTGCACTGAGATTTGCCTTTCATCACTGTAAAATAATCTCCAATCCGCCACTCCTTATTGAGGAGGATCATTTGTTAAACCAAGTTCTAGCAAAAACAAGCAAAGAAACCTGGTATCTTTAGCATCCCTCAGCTAACAAGGAATCCATGCTTACCATAAAAAAAGTTGCTTTTTCCAGATCCATTTCTTCCCACTGAAAATTAAAACACAAAGTATGACATAAGTTACAGCTGACATAGGTTAACAGTGCAACGTACCTTAAATGCTACATTAAAATATTCAAGATCAGAACCCAAATATAACACAGCCAAATGAAAACTCATGGGAATAAGATGAACTTGGTAGATGGATCACTTGAGTACAAGACAGTAGCCCTTTGCCCACCCAGACACATTACCTTGACTTACAAACTCCAAAACTATTCCACAATGAGAATAATAGTTAAACCAATCCTATTTATTGCCATCTTTTTGGTTCTTATACTGATATTCTGATGGATAAGAACAGTAAACCTAAGTCAAATTCTCCTGGTTCCAGAATACTTATCCAGAGGAAACCACTTGTTTATAGATTCAGGTTGACTGTATGAACTTCATGTAGTACATTAACTTCTCAATACTCCGCTTGTTAACCTTAAAAGACTAGAATAAGTACTACTTCTATATGGAAAAATTAAGGTTTAAGAACACAGCACTACACCAATATAGTCTCAAAGTTTATACTGCAGTGTTTCAGCAAGGCCTAGTGTCTTCTCTTTAAGATCAGCTCCTGTATCTGCATCAATTTCAAATTGTACTGTATCAATTTCAAATCCACTTGTCTTCCAGCAGCAATGAACATCCCAGGCTTTTCATCTCGGCCTTCCTATAAAGCATCCAGACTCACCTCATTCCAGAAACTACTTAAGATTACTATGAAGTCTTAAAAAAAATTCTCAATGAAAATACATTTTTTTGTGTATTTTAAAAACTTTAATACCTGGATAAAGTTTTAGCTCCTGCAGAAATAACATTATTAAGACATCTATTCATGTCATATGCATGTTTTTTTTCCTAGTGCCAGAGTTAAATCCTGGCTACTAAGATTTAATGTCCAAAACTGACTGTTTGCTGTTGGGTCAGCAGTCTCAAAAGTTGCTGCACAATCACTAAAATCAATGCAAACAAAAAGGAAGGGCCAGGCATCCATAGGCAGAAACAGAAGACGTGTGAGAATGGTGGACAACAACATGTTCTTAAAATAAGATTTATTCATGAAATTGCACTTCAAAACTTATACCTTTTGACAGTCTACAGCCCAGAAATTCACTCCTTTAAAACTGGAAGAAAGATGATCTTCTTTCTCTGCAAGAGTTTGTAATTGCTGGTGTGCTTATTTATAAAAATAACAACACTTGCACAGACAAAAAAAAAGAATTCCATACAAATTCTCTGCTGCTGTTCCTGCAAGGACAACCTTTAAAGGAGGCCTGGCTGATACAGAGATGTCCACCTAGGAAGGAGTTTATGAACCTCACTCAGTTTCTGAAGACTCACCTGTTGTACCAGCAAAATTGAATGCTAATAGTTGTTTGCTGTAAGTGGAACATACCCTGTGGTACATTACATACAGAAGTTTCCAAAACAGAGAATATAACGACCAAATGTAACCTGAATATTAAAAACTATAAAGGAGACTAACATGAATATCATCTGAAATAAAAGTGCAATTTTAACTAGTGATAAAAGGCAAGTATCAGAACTTACCAATGACATTGTGTTTAGAGCTGAATGGGTCCACAATGGTTTGGTCCCTGTAGCTTCGAAAGCCCTGAATGATTACCTGGTGAGAGAGGGAGTTATTTTAACAAAGTTCTTTCTGTTCTTGAACAGTTTTTCTACTATAAAGTTTGACAGAATATTTATATCAATTATAATTTAATTTGCCTACCCTTCCTGCACACACTCAACTTCCCAGCTCAAGATCAGACACTTACAGCAAACTTGCCCCCCACCTAAGCATCGATTCAGGGACAGATTTCTCCCCTAGAAAGAGATGCTGGTACCTGTGCAGGCCAAAGCACGGCAAGCAAGAGAGTTCCAAGAGGTTTTTTTTGTAACAAACTCAACAAAAACATATATTTGCCTAAAGTATCATATACAGGAAAGAAAACACAGTATAACAAGCACTTATTTTTAATTTTTATAATGCAATCTACTTGCAGCATGAGAACTTTATTGGCAAATTCTCCAAGCAGTGCAGTTGCAGGCTGCAAAAACTGTACTAGACTGCCTATTTCACATAGTCTCATTTTACTATGCAATCTAAAGGGAAACATAAAAAAGCAAGCTTGTCTTGGCTCCAATTCACAGCCTAAAGAGACAAATAAAAACAGACACAAATAACCTCAAGAGCTATGCAGCAGTCACCTGAAAGCAGCACATCAAACTTCAACTCTAATTTCAGCAGCATTTTGAGGTTTGCCGGGCCAGGTACAGAGTTACAATATCCTAAAACTTCAGCTCTGCATAGCAACAGAACTGATCCAACTTCCAGCACCAAGCCACCTGTTCCATACATCAAAGCTGTGGTGAAAGCACAGCAGCTTTGCTCTGCTCAGTACGATAGAAAGGCAGCAGCCACCTGAAGGTTTGACATCTGCAAATCTTTCAGCAAGAACACTTGAAACAGGACTACAGTTACCATTTAATAGCTGTTCTTTGCCCAGCTCTCCCCCAAGAGAAACAGGATACAGTTAAAACAGTGACAGTGTTTCACTAGGACAGCTACAATACACTAAAAATTACTTCTTAAGAAGACAAAAAAACAGCTTGCAAAATACTTCTCAATATTATTAGTGCTGAAGCTTAAGATATGAAATTACTTAAGATTTTTTTTTGTTTGTAAGGTCTATGGTCCCATCACCATTTTCTATTTCTCTGAACATGTCGTTCTTTCTCTCACACCTTCAAGTATTAAGGGAGCCCATATTCCAGAAAATGAGCATAAGACTTTTTATTCAAGAAGCACATACAAAACTTCAGCAAAAAGCCTATAAGTAGTACTGCAAACATTTAAGCAAGCCTTTCCTCACTACTATAAAAACTTCTATTAAGTGCACATCCCAGCACCTCAAGGAACAACTACCTTCAGAACCACATTCATATTCTGTCAGCGTTAAACAATTAGTGGAGGAAAAAAATCCTGCCCACAAAAAGTACTGGACAAAAGACTGGGAGAAGAAAATGCCCATATTTATTCATGTCAAGTTTAATCTTCAGTCTTTCTCCCATTACGTGACAGGCCACTATCAAGTACTATTGTAGAAAAGTCCTCTTATCACCTGTTTGTGCTAATGGATTAAAACCATCTCACTAATATTGAATTAAAATGCCATGTCAGACAGTAAATCAAACACTGGAATTTATAAAAATCAAAATGAAATAAAACTTTAAGGCATTAACTAACTTTTAGTCAGAACTCAAGAGCCCTTCTCTTTTCCCAGGCACTATGGCTTTCTGGTCAAATTCTCTTTGCAAAATAGAATCTGAAGCTAAGAATACAGGTAGGCAGCAAATCACTAATCCTTGACCATCAAACACCAGAGTGAAGCAGAAGGTATTCTGGAAAAGGAACAGAGTTCCAATGCAGCTTCCTTCAATACTCTGCCTAGCTAAACCTCTCCTGAACTGCAATTGTTTGTGCTCCCTCTCCTTAGGCCAGACACAGTTTTCTTTAACCACCTGCACTGTATTCAGATCCATGGCACTGGAAGCTATCAAGGATTTCAGAATTTAATGGACCAAACTACAGAAAGCAAGTTTAAGACAAGGTTTGGACTGAAGACTACCTGTGGCTGTGAACACAAACACCCGACCTCCCCTAAAAAACCAGTCTCCCTCATCTGCCAGATGGAGACTTTTGCAGCAAGCTCGGTGCCAGCAGCTTTCAAAGGAAAAGCAGGAACAGAATATCTTAACCAGGTCTCACCACTGACCCTAGGCCACAGCAATTATCTTCATTGATTTTGATTTAACATATTTAACAAAAAAATATTTTTAAAAAAATCCAAACATTTTGTCACAGTGTTGCTTCCAAACTCACTAGATTTCAAGGGCAAGGGGAGAAATTAAAAAATGGGCAAAAAAAGTTGGTCTCTACTACTTTTCATTTTTTCACATAACACATAAAGAACATCTGAATTGGAATAATTCATTTACTTCATTCTCATGAGAACGTGAAAATCTCTACAAAATGATAAACCCAACCAATTATTATTTCTTGAATATTGCTATAGAAGCACAAACTGTTACCACCACACACTCGGGCAGCACGGGAGTGTGATACAGGCAGACTCTGAATGCCATCATCTTCTCCCCAGAGCTTTCCTCTAGATGGTTTATCCACACCTCATCCATCCCACATATTCTGAAACCTCCTGACTTCCTCATTGCCCTGCATCGACTCAGATTAAGACTTAAACATTTTTAATGTTCACACTCCAGGAACAACTTCTGGAAAGCAATAAAAGAGGGGGTACTGATAGAATCAAATTCATTCTCCTTCTTTTTATTCTCACATCCACACATTACTACACGTTCTTGTACAGCTCCTATAAAAGCATTGGTTATTGGACACCCAAATTTCCTTCTATTTTCCTCAAAATGAAAAGTTTCCCCTGTTCTGAGTTAATTTGGACTTACTCTATATATCTCCACTACTGTTTGCTTTTGAGTAATTCAAATCTGGAGAGCAAAAACTCTTATTCAAAGACTTTAAAGCAATGTGCCCACCTATGATGATTAATCAAGAGTGATTTACAAAGTACGATCAAAAGGCGTTTGAAACACTGCCCAGTCAGCCAAACGGTAGATGAAAACCTGGTATCTATGTAGAACATGCACTTTCAAAGCTAATAAAGTATTCTTCTTAAGAAAAACACCCGCAGGGTGTGAGAAACAGGTCAATTTTGAGTCCACCAGGAAATGAGAATCCTGGTAGGCTTTGAACACACAAATGTAGCAGCACAAAAGCAGTAATAAAAATCTGCTGCTAGAGCAGCTGCAGGGAAACTGCAGAAGTAATATAATGATGACCTCAAAAACTGTTTGAAAAAGGTGTATATCAGGATCTTCTTAACTGAGCATCAGCCACAGATCGTTTGGCAAGGGTGAAGCATAACAGGTGAAATGGTTTCATGCCCGGGGGCCTGAGACAGCACCCCAAGGCAGAGACCCCACAATGTGAATAGCCGAAAGATGCTTCTGACAGCTGAGCAGAGCCCTTTGTTTGGGTACGAGCCTTCCGCAGCCGGGACACCGGGGCTGGCATTCTAAGAGGTCCCGCGAACAAATCTCAGGTCCATGATAGAGAGACCCCAGCGCCACTTCACACCTGCAATGAATGAAAGGCGAGCAGAGAAGGAGGGAAAGCGCCGCCAGCCCAGCCGGCGGTAGGACCTGACCCGTGGACGGGCCGGGGACAACCCCTCAACCTGGACCTCGATCCGCCCCCCGGGCAGAAAAGATCGACGCAAAGGCCTCCGAGCCCGCCGCAAGCCCGCGGGCCCCCTGCTGCAGGCCGGGCAACGTGAAGGTGCAGAGCCCCCAGCCCCGGGGCGGGGCGGGCTGGGCCAACCCCCTAGGCCAGGCACAGGCCGCACCGCACACTGCAGGCGGCGCGAATCCCGCCGGCTCACCTGCTTGATGTACATGTTTGCCGAGAATGGGGTAGGCCCGCCAGGCTGTCGTTCAGCCCGCCCTCGCCGTCTCTTTCCGGTCCGAGCGCTCGGCTTGACCGCGGGTCTCCGCCGCCGCTTCCCGCCCCCTCAGCCGCCCCCCGCTTCCCGCACAGGGCCCGCTCACCCCTCACGCAAACAAAATGGCGGCGGACCCTCCCCGTCCCGTCCTGGCGCGAACCATTCAGCGCCACTTGGAGGGAGAACTGCGGAGCAGAGAACGCGCTCATGTACCGCCGAAGAAGCGATACCATGTGGAACAGTGGGAATTTCCTTTTCCCGATGTTCTAAAGTGTCTTGGTGGTCTTTTGGAGGGCACTGCGTAGAGGGGAAGGCAGACCGCTCTGCCTCCAGGGCGCCGGGATCCCCCCAGGGAATTAGGAGAAGT
Source organism: Peucedramus taeniatus (assembly GCA_013400575.1). Taxonomy (NCBI): domain Eukaryota; kingdom Metazoa; phylum Chordata; class Aves; order Passeriformes; family Fringillidae; genus Peucedramus; species Peucedramus taeniatus. The sequence goes on along the minus strand of WBNO01008139.1, from coordinate 54,492 downwards.
GGTTTCTCCCGCCGAGGGGCGGATTGGGCGCCAAAGGCAAGTTGAGGCGAGCGGAGCAAGCGGCGGCGCGCGCCTCTAGGGGGCGCTGTCGGGGCCGCCCTGAGGGGCCGCTTGCGCGGGAGGTCCTATAAAGACTCGGTCTGAAGACCCGGCTTCCGTTCGAGCATCTAAAGATAATTTTTAAAAATAAAAATGATAATAAAAAATAGGCATCAGCAGCCTTAGGGCCTGCGCTGACGCGCCCCTTGCCCCAGCGCACCCGCTCCCTCAGCCACCTCCTGGCTGGGTAGGGCTGGGACCCGAGCTCCGCATCCACAGGAAAAGAGTCTGGCGAAGCCAAATGGGTGCCCGGGGCGAGCTGGGCAAACAGCTGGTGCGAGACATTCTCGGGAAAACAGCTCGGCTGGAGTCCGTGCCGCTCCTTTACCTCACAGAGCCGCTGTCCAGCTCCCCGGAGGAGCTGTCATGCACACAAAAATAAGCAAAATGGTGGGAGAGAAACATTAATTTTCACCTAATCTCTTCCACTTATGGTGATTTCAGGTGTTGTTGTGACAACAGTCGAGGTGCGACATCTCAGAGAAAATGCAATTTTCGATTTGACAGTGCTCCTTCAAAACTGCAGCTGTAGCCGGCACTCCTAGACATGCAATAGAATTCCTCCTCTGAGCCTCTTAATACTAATACAAACTAGATTTAAACAGAAAGGTCTAGTTTCTACCTCTCCTAGAGAAATAGATGGATGAATTACTTCTCTAATGGGAAAATCTCACCGGTCCCAGACATTCTTCAGTGCCACTTAATTAAATGGTTTTATTAACAGCCCTTCAAGAGGCTATTGTAACAGATTTTACCAGCACCTATTAAGAAATGGTCCATTGTTTCTTCAGAAAACACACGGCTTAAAAAACTAAAGCGCTTAATGGTTGCTCCACAAACAAATTCAAAATGAAAATTTCCTGCCTGTCCTATTTGGCTTTTAAATAGCTTAGTTCAATGTGACTGAGGGAAAAAATATTTTCTCTATTTGCATTTTCAAAATCCCTTTCATCTTAGGATTTCAGGGAATTTTAAATCCTCACATAAGTCTCACAGCATCTTTCTGGGATTATTTTGTGATACTAAATTTACTCTTCATTTTTTCTGGGGTGAAGTGAGCTAGAGATGCAGATAGTTCAGGTCTCAGATGCCTGGCCCATCCAAGGGGACTCCTTGCAGGGGGGAGAAGAGAGTTTAAGAAAAGAAACAAAAGTCAGATTCCCCACTTTTCCTTACAACACAATTAAACAATCTTGTACCTGATTAAAAGAATTATTTACATTTATTTTTGTGTTAACATTTTTATGTAAATAAATTGTATCCATTTACACAACCTAAATTACATAAATTTACATGTTCTAAATAAACTTGGAATTGCCAAAACCACCTGAGAGCACTCAAATGGGAGAAAAAAGACTTTGTTTTGCATCTGCATTTGAGACTCTGCTGGCACCCCACAGCAGGCAGGGCAGTCCAGCCTCTGCTGAGACACAGCGGTGAGGGTTTGTCCCAGCAAACAGCCAGGATATCTCCTCACTACCAATCCCCTGCTAAAGACCCAGGTGGATGTGGATGGACCATCCCTGTTTCTCAAGGCAGTAATAGGCATGGAAGTGTTCTTAAATTGGCAGCTTCTTAAGTTCATTCCTCTTTGTCTTCTGCTTTTAAAGGTACAGGATGCCTTGAGTCACGTTTTAGAGATTTCCTTTGTAGTTCACAAGCTTATTTTCACTTAATCATAAACTCCCAGAGCAAGGAATTAATCTTCCTGCCCTAAAGAAGGGGTTCAGAGAAGCCAGCTGAGGAAAATTTGCCTTTTCTCTTGACTGCTGCAATGACATTGTTGTGCCTGAATGCACCAAGTCTTGAAAACCCTGTGTCAAGCCAAACAACCCACATCTGGTGCTCCAGACAGTTTCCTGTTGTTGAGGTGCACCAAGAAGTGCATCACTCCATTATGAACAAGCACAAACAAGGACCTGGGATCTCTTTTATCCTCAGGTGTTCATTCTCTCTCGAGGACTTTGGATATACAACACACTCCAGCAGTTTGGAGAGGGCTTGTGTGCATACAAATGTGCACAGACACCACATTATATTTATTCATAAGAAAAAAATCACATCCCACTGATATTCCATCAGCAAACATTCTCACCAGTGTGACGTGCTTGCAAAAATAGCAACTGTATTCATTAAGGATTAAGTGGCAAATGATTGTCTGGTTCAAAGAGTGTTTCAAATACTCAAATAAGGCCCCTGCACACAGGTCTTGCCACACAGCTTTTAGAGATTGTACTTGATGGAGTGGAGTGGTGGGGTAGGTATTCTATTTTCTGTTATCCTTTTGGTTTTGTAGTACTTGCTGAAAATATGCTTCCAACCCAAGTGTGATGCATGTCATTTTTATTCTGTCAGGCTGCTGTGGCTGTAGGAGTGCAGAAAGCTGGCAGCTCGTAAAGCAGTGCTCTGTATTCAGAACCTGCAAACACATAATCACTGCTTGCTACGCGAGGAGTTCACCTTGCTTCAGTAGGTGCTGCAGAGATTTTTTCCATGGCCCTGCTTTATAAGCAGTGTTTTTGTATAAATATGCTAGAATTAGACATTAGCATCAGAAAGGAGGAAGTGGGAGCACTGCTTTAATTCATCTAGTCTTCATCAGCATAAAAATATGTCAAGCGTTTCTTTCATGAAACTTAATGGGAACATATAGATGGGATTTCAGTTCTGTAGAATTTTTTTCTCTCTTCTCAAATAGTAGATTTTCTCTCAGAAAAAAATGTTAAACCTATTGTGGGGAGGGATAAAGCACTTTCAGTGTCATTAACCTCTTCTATTACCACTTTCAGTTGTGAACCAACACGTGTATAGACTGCTTCCATTCATGAATTGCTGCAATCACTGAGGTATTTACTGCCTTTTTCAAATGCCTGTAGAAATCAGTAGGTTCACTGCCACATCAATCCCTTGTGCTCCATCACCTGAAATCGTTAGGGGAGGCAGAACTTCTGGAGGCAGTTCTTCTTAGTGCTGGTGTTGCAGCAGAATCTCGGGAGCAAACGGGGGAACTTGGATTTTGGTTGACAATTTGATTAGACCCTGCAGAAACCAGTGTCCAATGGCACTTTGAACTCACAAGCAGATTTTCTGATGTTCTGCTTCCAGGCTGGGAAACAAAGGCAGTGAGAAAGTATCTTGCCCAAGGTCAAGCAGGGTGACCGTGGGACAGCCAAGAATACCTTTCCTCCTAGAACACCCAAGCCTGAATCCTAAGGCGGCAGGGCCATAAAGCATCTTTCTTTCACCTCTGAACTCACTAGGGATTCCAGCAGGTGAAGTGAGAGAAACCAGTGTGTTCATGACAGACTCTGGCACATGCATCCATCTCAACACAGGCATCCCACCAAGCTTTTGAGGAACAAGGAGCACTTATGGTGAAAAAACCACAAGCAAGCCACACATGGGCTTCCTTTCCAACAATTTCTTTTTATCTTGAACAAATTACTGAGCTCTATTGCTCTCAAACCCTGTAGTGACCCATGCCTTGGAACGCACAGTCTGACCCCTCAGCAGTACCTGCAGAAATGTCTGTAATTTGGACAGTGAGCAACTGCCTGCCACAAAACGTAGAAGTGGGAGCCCTAAGCCTGCAAGAGCCTTAAAAGAATCTCAGTGTGATAAGGGGTGGATGTAACTGCAGGTTCAGATGCTGACTGCACATCATTAGCCAGTGACATCTCTATTCCATGGTGGGTACCTGTTTCCACCACCCACAGACCCTTTTCTTGCTCTTTTTTGTCTCCTGCTCCCTGTCCCTACCACAGAGTGCCCTGAGGGGTGCCAGGGTGGTACAGGGGGAATTGGCTGGGAGGCATCTATATGAAAAATAAGCATGAAAAGCACCAGAGAGTGCCTTTTTTTTTTTTGCGTCTCCTATTCTGACTCAGTTTCTAGTCACTTTAAACAACTCAAAACAGTCAGACAACCTCCTTTTAAAAATTAAAAAAAAAATGTTTCTCTTGATCACTATGATCATTTGAATGTGTAAAGTTAAATAATTTTTGTTGACTGTTAAGTATTCATCCCATAAACCCTTTAATCTAACAACATTTTAAGAAAGCTAACATGTTTGTCAAGAAGAGAGTGGCGGGGTAAAACATCAGCGTAAAATGAACAACAGAGAAAGGCTCTTTTTTTGAAAAGAGCGTGGGTTTTTACAAATGAATCTGCCGCAGGTTTACTAAGGAAAACAGTTGTTTTGCTCATCATCTTTCAGCCGAACCTCTCTGTGAATAAAATGTGGTTGTGGTTGAATGAATTTCCCTCGCTTCCCCAGTTTAATAAATGAAGGCATTGTGCACACGCGGGGCGAGCGCCGCCCCCGGGGCCGTGCCGGGAGCGCTGCCGGCAGGTGGCGAGGGACGGGCCCGCGGGGCGACCTGGGTCACATCCTGCCCGGGCGGGGAAACCAGCCACGCTTTCCTTTGCTGCGATGCAAAAAAAAAAAAAAAAAAAAACAAAAAAAAAAAAAAAAAAACAAAAAAAACAAAACAAAAAAAAAACCCAACTTTGTTGCATTTGGAAATTTTGTGAAAGAAAGCATTGCTCTCTGTTTTTCCATTTAAAACTCCAGAGAAGGGAAGGGACCTGCACTGGGCTGTTTGCGGGGTCAGCTGTGCTGGAGGGCACCCACAAATGCAGCTCCAGACCTGGTTTTGGATGGATAAACGCGAAGGAGAAGCGAAACAGGGACGCTGGATCCCACAGATCTGTTGCATCCAGTAGCTGCCCTAGCAGGGAGGGTGGCAGCCCACAGCATCCCTTGGCTTCAGGAGGGGATTCCCTAAAGAGAGCCTGGGTGGGCACCAGCTCACAGACTTCAGGGCAAGGGGCTGGCTTCTTCCAGGGGACTGTATGACATTCCTGAGGCCAGCACCTGCCCATCCACCAGTAGGGCTGAGGGACAGCCCACGGAGGACAGGATCAACTGGTTTTCATCAAAATAAATCATAAACAAAGGTAGAAATCTGAAGACCTGTTTAGTCCCAAGCTCCAGGTGAATGATCGCCAGCTCAGACAACAGTGCAAGACTAGGAAATAGGGAGGTGACTTAAAAGCAGTCAATCTTACTTCCAAAAAATCTCCTAATGTTCAAGCGAGCAGTAAATGCAATCTCGACAGTAGGAGAGCCACACAGACATGAGTACATGTCCCCCTTCTGCAGGACTGGCTGCTTGCTCTGAGGGTGTGCCTGCAGGAAGGCTGATTCTTGCCCTCACACAAGAGGGGCTGAGGAACCGGGGGGAAGCAGCAGTGCCTGTCCTGGCCCTGGAGTTGTTGCTGGGTTGATGACACAATTGACCAAAGGGATATTTTGCAATCTGTTCCCAGCAGTGGTGGGACAGAGACTGACTGAGGGCCATGGAAACTCCTTGGAGAAACTGGGGGATGGATGCAGAGAAATCTCTGCACGTCTGCACTCAGCACATGTGATGAGCCAGACAGAGGGGCAGAGGCAGAAAGAGCTTGTGTAGGTCTGTGACCCAGACTGCCTCATTTTGGGTCACCTTTTTCAGTCTTTGTGGCCAGTACAAACAAAATTACATCCGACAGAGATGCCACACTGGATATCTGACTTCCACAAAACATCCAGAAATTCTGAAAAAAAACCCTTTCCCCTTTCCTCTACTCCTAATTAGCACCCTGGAAGGAGGTGGCTGCAGTAAATTTGTAATTAGGTTAGAACAAAAATAGTTATTTAGGCTGACCACATCCATTCAACAAAGTAATATATATCTAAAGTGATCAGAATCACACTGGCTTTACTCCCTCTTTAAGCCATCCATCTACAGCCTCGGGATCCACAAACAAATGTGATTTTTTAACCAGAGAACCTAAACGAGCCCCACGAAAAGGCAGCCTCCTTTCTGCAAGGCATTTTCACACTCAGGCAGGTGAGTCGCTGACCTTATGGCATCTTAGTGACTTTAACAAGCTGCAGCAACTTCACCTGACACCGGGTGGCCTCCCCTAAGTGTGAGATTTCCCCCTGTGCTTTGAAGATCAAAGGAAAACAAAGATAACTTCCAGTTTTGTCATGGAAACTGAAACCGCTGCCCCAGGGACTGTCTTGGGCCTCGCTCCCCGTTAGCGCTCAGCATTTCTCAGGCTCTTCCCAGGCAGAGCCCAGGGACACAGCAGGACATTGTCCTATCGCACCCGGGCTGGCAGCCCTCACCGGTGCAATTTTCACTGCTCGGCCAGGATAACAGGCATCTTTATTATCTTTTCCAGCCCTCCAAGGAAGTGTCTTGCTGTTTATTCTACACCATCTCTCCTAGCCCTGGCCTGCTGTGCCAGCTGCCTCTTCTTGCACCCCCAGCTCCCTCACAGAGGGAGGATGAAGAAGAAAATGAGAAGGGAAACCAAGATGGGAACTCTGTCTGAAGCCTCTTGGCAGCCTCCCGTGCTGTCTGCAGACATTTCCCACGTGTCCCGACAACCTTTCCCCAGGACCCCACAAGCCACAGCACTGAGTATGGCAGTAGCTGGCTATGCAGAAGTTTTCTACTTCCCCCTTCTTCGTGGCTGAAATTTATCCCCATCAGATCTCACAGACAAGTCCAGAAAAAGTCCTCTCTGCTGGGTTCAGTAATCAGAACTGCCAGGAGCCACTTTAACACTTAGTAGCACAGGGAACAACTCACCCTCCCCTTCTCTCCACTGGTGGTCCCTGATCAATTCTCTCGAGCATATCTGCCTGCCTCTGTCATGCTGACTGCCAGAAAACCAGCTGCTCTTCACAGCTGGATTTAGTAAACTGAACCATGTCAATGCTTTAGCACTCAGTAGCACACAGATTTCTTGCCACCCACCCAGGCTCCCATCGCCTGGCAGAGTGGCTGTGGTGGCTGTCTGAAAGTGCTCCACAATTGGTTTTGTTTTTAACTAAGTAATACATTATATCCTGGGGGATAAGGGAAAAAAAAAAAAAGGAAAAAAAAAAAAAAAACGACAAAAAAAAAAAAAAAAATCACAACAAACTCTTCTAATAAGGAACATATGGACTAACAAGCACAGTACAATAAATACATCATGGTAACAAGATTTTGTGCTTAGGATAGTCTTTGTCATGGGTCTAATATGCATTGCAAACATATGAGAAAAGCTTTATGCCTTTCTCAGAATGAGATTGATATCATTATCCCTCATGCAAGACAGGATCCAGAGACACACAGATAAGCCTGTGAGAAACATTTAGAGAGAATTTCAGGTTCACTTTAGCACCAAAATGCTTCTTGCATGAGCAAAGCCACATCAGCAAAGCTCTGTTTTACCAACAGAGCAGAAATATCTTCTGCAGAAGTGAGCTGTCCTTTGGAAAACACAGTTTTGCTGCTATAGTCCCTTTCTATATACTCAAGGGACCCATTTGGTCAGCTTGGTCAGTCCAGGTCTCACTCACTTCCTTTATGCTTCTGACAAATGTGGCTGTGCCAGGAGGAGCAGCTGCATCACTTGCCCTGGAATCCACAGGGGGAGCCCACAATTGATCCCAGACTGCCTGACCCCTGGGCTCTCTGTTAGCCACAGCAATTACTCAGGGCAATGTGGGCATTGCTGGGGAGACCTCAGGCTGAAGGCATATCTAGGAGATGAGCACAGTTCTGCTCCATCCCTGTTGGGAATCTCTTCTCCCTGGCCAGCCCTTGGGGCCCAGCTGGATGGAAGTTAATGGTCATGCTGGAATTTGTGTCAATTGATTTTCCAGTGAACTTGACTTAACGTGATTGGAGGCATCAGAGCACAGAGGATATACCCGTTGTTCCAGTTGAGTCCTGTAGACCTCAAATGCCGTTTCAGTGCAGAAGCAAGTCTTAGTTCCAATTAGAACAAATGGTTCCTTAAAATAAAGATTTAATGGAAAGATTCATCCAGGGCCTGATCTGAATCCCATTGTGTTCAGGGGCTCTTCTCCCCACCAAGGCAATAGGCTTTGGTTCAGGGCCTGGAGGCAGCTCACAATGTATGGGCAATTTAATAACGAGAGATGACTCACCCACTGTCTGCTTCACAAAGGAATCTCAGAAATGGAGGATCACTGTGACAGAAATAAATCACTTCACAAACAGAAACAACCCCCCTGACCCCCCCAAAAAAAGAGAGCCCATAAAAAGTACATTGTCATGTCACTTGAGAGACATAAAACCTGGTCCAATTAACACTTACTCAAATGTTTAACTTTAATAACATGATTAGCTTAGAAAACCAAATCTGGAAAAATGGTTATACCAAGGGGTTTGAAGTTCAAATTGAGGCCTTTATCAGTTTGCCTCTCATTTCTGAGCCTTTAGCAGTCCCAGCAGATCAGAAACCTTTACGCGGTGCCTGTTCTGAAGTCCTAGTCGTGACTTCAGCTAGCATGGGCTGAGGCTGGGACAGGATTTATATTAAAGGTCTTTCCCACTTCTCCTCATGCATAGCATGTCTTATGGACCCCATGGATCCCGTGAAAGCTTGTGTCCTAGAGATACTTTTCACCCATGATCTGCCCAGCACAGGTCATATTCTGGGATATGAGAATAATCCCTGACAGAAATATGAGAGTCCCCAGGCAATGCTGTCCCTGAGGCCCTTTAAGGTTCTTTCCCCCTTTCTGTCTACTATGGTCACTCCTGATCTTGAGTTACTGCCTTTGTGGGTTTGTCTGGTGTCCTGTTAGGATTCCCAGAAGCTAGAAATAGCAGCCAGTGACTTAGGTGACATAGCCAGTGACATAGCCAGTGACTATGGGAGGCCAGTACCTGAAAGGGATATTTAGGGGCCATACTTCTCAATAGCTAGACAAGGCTGGAAGAAGTCCTGAGCTGTTGCTGCCAAAGCCATTTGTCTGATAACTTTTACATTCCCTGCAAGTGTTCACAGGCAGGACACATAGGGATGTATCACCACTGCTGATGGAAAACATGAACGGATTTAGAAAGCTTTACTTAGATCTACTCAAAGTACCTTGAATTTTGAAGGTGAAATAAAAAGATTGAAATGACCCCCAAATTTCTAATGCAACGGTAAAATAAAGTAGGACTTTACAACTGAGGCCCTGGTGTCAGAACTCCATTTGATTTTCTCTGATGACTCAACCTATTTCACAAGCTATTTTCATATTTCCTATTTAGCAAACTTACTCATGTCTCAGTAAAAGCCTATGATGTGATAAAGCCAAGAAACCGTAATGTGTGGTACTGGTAACATAACACCTCCCACGTAAAAAAAAATCCTACTTCCATATTTATGTGGCTCTGCAAATTGGTTCCTGCCTTTTTCTCCCCAAAGAATGAGCTGGCAGTGTGTCTACTCTCCAATTAACATGAAGCTGTGAAAAGTGGAGATGGAGGGTCAAATTCACCATACCTGGGGCCTCACACATTTCTTTTTCCATGTTACAGGCACATTTGGACCTTTGACTTCCCTGCAAGACAAGTGTTGTTTTTAGCATACAAATGACAATACCCGCAGAATACCTTCTTCATTCATGCTTTGTCTCCTAAAAAAAGAAGTTCCCACCATAAGGCAAGAAGGTAAGAAGAGCTGCCTATCTTGTGGTGTTCAGGGACTTGGGATGGGCACCTCAGGACCATGGAGCAGGTCAATTTGACCTGGATTTTACTGGTAAGGATGCAATTTCTACCTATTGGAAAGCTCTTAAGGCAGGAAGAAGCTGGAGAAAGCCTGAGCTTTGTAACCAGAATAGACTGCAAATCACACCAGCAAATGTATGGACTAAAAAGACACTTGGGGACACTTAAGGACAACATCCACTCATCCAAATCCACCCTAGATTTCTTCACAATCTGATTTGCAATGATGTAAAGATATGTATTTTTTGTGGCAGTTTCTTGAATGCTTGTTTCTCTTGGAGGCAGAATGGCAAGGCAGCATGTGCAGAGCAGAGCCAGAGGCTGAGCAACTGCTCTCATGCTTGCAATGTAACTGCTCCTTGCAAGTCTAAAAGTAAGGGACAAAAAGCACATTGGACCAGCTAGTTCAGCTCTGACATTCCCCACACACCTGCCTGATCTGAACTTCCATCCTTAGCAATGAGCCACTCAAACCCAAGCTCATTTGGGCTATAAAAGCCTCCTAAATCTTCCATCCTACCAAACCTGGTGAATTTCCTCAGTGCCCAAACCACAAAACACGGGTGGAACAGTTCTTTTCCCCAAGGATGAAGGTACCTATTGGGTGCTCCTGTCTGGAAGCAGAGAACCAGGGGCCTTGCCCTGCATATGTGAGTTCAAACACATTGCCTTTCTCCAGACAGGTGCTATCCCAGTTTGACACACTCACCTTCATATATTAGTGCTCAGATCAGAGATCTCACAATAGCACTGAAGTAGCAGAGCAGGTACCAGCAGGAGCTGGGAACACAACCCTCTGGAAGGCAGCATCTGCATCCCACTCTGACTTGGATGCTGGGAGAGGTGAATTGAGACCAGCCAAGAAGAGGGGACCCCTGCCCTGAGCAGGAGCATAATCATCAGTCTCCTGTGTCCAGGCAGGACAACAACTCCTCTACAGGCTCCCACAGGGCTGTGGCCTTCCATCCTTGCTGAATCCCAGCCCAGCATCTCCCCCTGCTAACACTATCCACCAGAACACTGTTCTTAAAGCCCAGGATAAGAGCTCCCTTCCAAACACAAAGTGGTGCCCTTCCCTCTCTGCTAATACCTGGCTCCTCCACCTGGCCTGTGATCTTTTCCAGCTGCCTTGGTCAAATCTGTCAAGGTCAGCAGTCCCTCTGTTAATCCCTTCAGCCCATTGCCTTGTGCCTTGCAAATATTCCATCATTGACTCTGATGAGGGTTTCAGCTTTCCCATCCTTAAGAAACAAAGCTGGTTGTCTACTCAGAAGGGTTTAGTGCAGTTTTAATGAGAACTGTTGGCTGCTGTGTTTCTGTTCAGGTTGTAGGTCTCTACTCTGGACATGGCCACTCTCAGTAAGCTCAACAGCCTTTCTGCTTGGGTGCTTGTGTGGGTGAGAGGCAGCAAGCCCTTTCCAGAGTTCCCCAAGGGGACCAGTCAGGTCTTTTGGATAATTAATTGATCTGCTCTTACTAGATCATCTGCCCCACCTCCCTGGCTGCTGGTTCCCATGTTGAGGTTTCCCAGAGCCCAGGCAGTGCTGCTGACACATCCCTCTGACACTGGGTAAGAAATCCAAGGCACATCTCCAGTAAGACCTTCTCATCTGTCAGATTTACTTCCCTGGAGGTAAGAAGTTACAAATAGATGTGCATATGCACACATGCTCTGTAACCCAGATATTTGCCATAGATTTTTCAACTTGATAATTTGGAATTACAGATCATAAATGTGCTGCAGTGATGAGCCAGGAAAAACCTAGAAAATTCAAGGTTAAAAGGGGTATGAAATGCATCAGACATGCTGGTTCTTCTAATTTTTTTTCCATCTAAAAAAGTGAAAAGACGAGTATTACCCACATGCCCTGGTTCCTGGCACCCAGAGGTGCTGCAGGTCACACACAAGCTTTGCTCTAAGGACCAGGGCAAGCAGCGTCCCTTGTCGTGGGTTGGAAGGAAGTGGGGGCCGTGCCTAGTTCAGATTTTCATCTTCAGCAAGATGGTAAATCTTATATAAAACACGCATGAATCAAAACAGAAGTGCCTGCCCGGCTGCTGGGAAGTGACGCCACCGTGACTCATGTCATTCTGTTTAAAACAATCCTCCCCCTCACCTTCTCCCCTCTCTAGTGATGCACCTTGGTGGCTTTTCAGCACACAGCACAGTGATACTTTCCCATCTCTCCTACCTTCTTACACCACTTTTACACCATGGTGTTCTTCTCAGGTGACCTCTCCTGACACCAAGCTCTCCCAAAGCACTCTCACAGACCACTCCAAGTACAGCAAACAGCTTTATTTTCTTGGCATTTTTTTCCTTTATTATTTTTACACACCATAAAAACCATTGCAGGTTTTTTTTCACATTCACGAGATCTCCTGGAAATTATTGCCATTTCCCATACATATTACATATTAAAAAATACTAAAAAGGTCAACAGACAGAGACACTCATTCTGAACTTGCTGTGGACACAGAAACCAGTGTGAGCAAGACAGAAATAATTTTTTTCTGGACAAAGGCTGACTAGAGGTGACCACACACTCTAAGCAAGTCACATAACATTGAAAAAGACCACTTGACCATACACAATACACAATGGGAACACTTGGGAAGGGATGGAGAAAAAGTTGTTTTGGAGCTGAAAGCTTGTCAGGTTTTTTTTGGTGTGAAGTCCAGCAGTTACAGTGTTTTACAGTGTTATCTGATGGGATGTGGATGTGATGAGGATTGTTGAGACATTCAAGTATTTTAGGGCTGTTCTTAAATAACAGATGGGAGGATAATAGCTCAGCAGGGTACCTGATAGACCTTAAGTCCCTGCTTTACTTAAAAGCACATCCAGTACAAAGGCAAATACAGAAGTGCAGGAAATGCCACACCTGAATAGACCCACTGGTCGGGGTTGGTATCCAGTTACACAGTGGACAATACCTGACACTTCAGAGGCTGGAGCACAAGAGGGGATGTTCACCTGGTTGTGCAGCAGTGTCCTGGCAAAGGCACTCCCTCTCCCCACTCCAGCCCTTTGCTACCTGAAACATGACACAGGAGAGGGAAGGAGGAAAGCCAGAGAAAGATTTGAACGAATATTCACTCCCACCACCTCTGTGGTTGCAAAGGTAGTGCTTTTCATTTTGCTTGCTTCCCTGCTGCTGCTGGTTATTGCTTGAAACTTTAAGTAAGGGTCTTTTCAAAAACAAGATTAGAAGGAGATGGGAACTGAGAACATACTAAATGGATTTCTCATTGTTCCCCAGGAATCTGGAAATACAGTAGTGGGTGCACATTGTGTGGTTAAAACCCTAAAAAAGCACTTTGTTTTTTTTTTTAAAAAAGGACAATAAAAGTTCAGAAAACCTGCCATGCTTAGACCTCTTGCATCCTACAGTCACAGCATACGGGAAGTATGACAACCACTCCATCTCAGAGCAAGTGGATGAAAGTTCTCTATTGCACATTCATGAAATGTTCTTGTTGGGGATCACAGTTTGGATCAGGACCGCACCAGCTCCAGGCTCCCCGCGGTGTTCAGCAGGACGAAGATGCCGTCATTGGGCTGAGCTTCAGCTGGTGAACAGGAGAGTGGATGGGCACAGAACTCAACACTGAGGTAGGAAAGGCAAAGCACGAGCCCTCAAAGTTTTTGCCTAAAGTCAGTTCCTCTGCAAAGAAAGATGCAGCTTCTCTCTTGCATGAGGCGACAGGGGGGCTGGGGGTGGAAGACAAGATCTCTGACTCATATTGCAGCAGCTGGCCCATGAAGCCGAAGTTTGGTGAGATCAGGCTCCGGCGCTGCTTGATGTAATCAAAGGCTTCGTCCAGGCGCAGCTTCCTTGTCTTCATGAGATAGGCCATGCAGATGGTGGGGGAGCGCGAGATCCCCGCCTCGCAGTGCACCAGGATCTTGCCGCCCGCTCGCCTGACGTAATCTGGGGGAAAAGCCATTGCAGACATCAGCTGCTGTTGGGCATGGAGAGGACACTGTGACACACCCAGTGCTGGGGGGACACAGCCAGCCTGCCAGCAAAGAGAGGCTTGCTCTTCTGTCGGGTACTAGGGTAACAAGGAGATTTAAAGACAAGGAGGACAAAACCCAGCTTGTGACAGACCTGAGCATGGTTGGGTCTTGATTTGGTTCTTTTTGCATTTTTTAGGAAAGTCCATCCCTGTCTTCTTCCTTGTGCCTACTTCTCTTTTGGAACAACTGACATTGAAGAACACTGTGATGCAGGCAATGCTGTAGCTGCATTTCTCTGCTTGCAGCTCAAAATGTTGTGTAAAGCTAAGCCTGGTCAGTCCTCCCATTACCTGGTCACTCAAAAACTGCAGGGGCTATCATCATCTTTGCTAGAAAAACAGGATTTTTCTTCAAAATCCTAACTCCCTGCTTGGCCAGTTGGCAGCAAACAGCAGTACCAGGAGGTACCCTTGGGTGGAGAGGCTGAGCTCAGTCCCTGGGGCCTCACCACAAAGCACACAGGCGCTGGTAGGCAGCTGCTAATTATAGCCTGGTTAAAGGATGCTTGGACTTAAGTCAGGATATAAAAGGCTTATGCAAAGCACCCATTTTACACAACAGGAGCCACTGTGGTTACTCACACAACACAATGATTGTTATTAAAGAGAATGTGCTTAAAATAAGCCCTTTCCACACAAAATCATTGTTCAAAAAATAGACTTGCCTCTGCTCTATTGCCTTGAGCAACATGTTCAATCTCCAATTTATGGATAACTGTGAGTGTAGTGCTCAGGGAAACATACAGAGCTGGGGAAGTTATCATTTGCCTGCCTTCAATTGTCTGCCAGGGGACTGCCACCACGACCAGTTATATTTAGCGACTGCACAAAATAAGGAAGACGTGGATTTGAGTCATCCCCAGAATCTACACCACATTCCCAATTTTAAAAGAAAGTGAAAATAAAGTTGTCCTCAAAATCTGGGAAATTTCTAAGTGACTCGACATCTCTCAGAAGGGGTTGAAGATAGGACAGAAAGATGCCATAAATTATTATTTCCCTGAAAGATGTAAGATGTCCCTTACTGGAAAGGGGAAGGACTTAGAGAGCACCCTCAGGTCAGGTTTTTGTAATTCTGCCTGCACAGTTGAAGGACTCAAACTCAGCTGAGCAATAAGTCCAGTGAGTCTGTAACTGTGTTTTATTCTCTTTCTCTCTTGAGTATTCCTGGAGAGCAACAGTACCAATTTCAACATGATCTTCACCCAGGCTAAGGCTTCTCCACCCCACAAAACCATGTTGTGTTTCTCAGGGAGAATCCTCTCTCCTGTGCTCCCTGGCACAGGTCACGTTCGCTCACCCACTCTGCCGAACACAGGAAGATTTGAAACAGAATAGCACAAACTTTTCTAAAGGCCTCCTCATTTTTTTTACATTGGGGTATTTGATTAAAGGGTGAGATACCAGTGTGATCAAAAGGAGGAATGTAAAGAACTCTGTGATAAGGGGGGACAATGGATTTCTAAGACCCCACCTTTGGGGTACCTCAGCACAGTAAGGCAATAAGCTGACTGTGCTTCACCCGGTTGTTACTGGTTCTGGCATGCAAGTCCAAGGAACTGGGTTTTTTTCCTTCACAAAATTCAGTAAACTTCAATGTGTATTCTATTTTAAAATTCAGTAAACGTATTTTAATTGATTTTACATTTTAAATGAGTTTAAAATACATGAAGATCTGAAAATTTGTTCATTTGTACCTACCAATGAAGTCTATGGCTTCCTGGAAGTGAGAGCTGATGTCTGCTGTGTGACTGTCCTCCACTGGGATCCACTTGTAGCAATACTGGTCTTTGAAGGACTCTGAGCTTTTCCTGGAGACGTTTAGCAGGGCTGTGATGTGCAGGTTAGCGAGAAACTCGCACTTGGAAGCATGATAGGCACTACCAAGGTAGAGAAAAGGCAGGATTTCAACTGGACCACCCTGGAAGAGAAGAAGCAGAAACATGCAATTCTTTTTTCAAAAGTCCTGAGACCCAAGAGTAACCAAGGGAGCCCATGTGAGTGCCTGCTCCCTCCCTCTCTCACTTTTTTGGACCCCACTGCTGCTGGTCAATGAATCAGTCCCATGGCAAAGCCCATGCAGGAATAATGTTTCCATTTTCTTGTCCACATCTGCAAGGTACAAAGCCAACCTACTCATGTGCAGGATGTTTGTGGCTTTCTTTAAAGTGCTGCCCCTTGCAGTGCACCCAAAATGCTTTCATATGTGGTGCCCATTCCCGCTGAGGCTTTACTGAAATAGGGGCAAGGCAGGGAGTCACATCCAGCAGGGAGGAAGATAATGACAAAGGAAGAGGCTTCTTTGGCTCAGCCAGGCCCCTCTGGTCATATCTCCAAAAGTGAAACAAAGCAAAAAAACTGGACATAGGCTCCCCATCCCCCTTCACCCCACACCTCTCTGGAGCACAGCACCTGCTGCATCACCCACCCTGAGACGTCATCTCAGTTCCTCCTTCCTCAGCACAAGCAAAGGCTGGATGACGAGATGGCGAAAGAAAAGCCACAGTCTGACACAGCTTTCTGAGCTGGCAGGTAACTTTCCATGATGCACACGAGCTGCTGCCACCCCCCAGCTGCAAGAGACTGCCTTTCCGCTCCCCCTGAACTGCCCACGTGGTGGGTTCCCATGCATCAGGGACAGCTGGCAGCCAGCCACGTGGCAGGAGGACGCCTGGTGTAGGAGGTACTCCCAGGAGAGCAGAGAGGCATCACAAGGGGACTCCCCTGAGCAGCAGGAAATGCCCGCCCTGGCGGAAGCGCCCTGACCGCAGGGTGACATCTCGGAGCACGCACAGTCCCCGGGCTGGGTGGGCACACGATGACTTCCTCTGTGGAAACCCCACCTCCCCAGTCCAATGGTGGGTCTTGCTTCTCAGAGGTGCTGGCCCTTTGCCAGCCTCAAATTCCTCCTGAGATCTCAGAGGAGTCATGGGCAACATGTGCTCCTTTGCTGGAAAAGTGGCACTACTCCTGGCAGCCTCTCCCCTGCCCATTCTCAATCTGCTGTGGAGGTGTGAGCTGCTGACAGCTCATACTGTCTAGGTGTGTGATAAGAGAGTTCATAAATACAGTTTTGGGGGCTAGATACTGTGTTTTGCCTCATTCTGCCTAAATTTGAAGCTAGGTGGAGGTGATGCTGACCAGCCGCACACAAGAGCAACTTGCTCAACACACAAACTGTCAGCCTGAACTGTGACAACTTAATCACAGCCCACAGCAGCACCAGGCCCACTGACACCCTGCCAGCCTCCAACAGAGCCTGGTGGCAGCAGGGAGAAGTCCCAAGGGGAGGGTCACCCACCACAGCCATGGCACACACCTGGTCATAAGCAGGTTTGTGGTTGGCACTCTGCTTCTCACAGTGGCTGGCAAGGTTTCTCTCTGCTTCCGTCCTCTCTGGGGAAATGAGTTTTCCATTCACGCAGCACTCAGGATATTGAGAGTTAAAGGTTTCATATCCCCCTAGGGAAACAACAAAAAGAAGAAAATATGAATATTTGCCCTCCCAAGGACTGGTTTAATTCAAGTGAAGGACAAACAAAGCTCCAGCACTTGCAATGCAGTGAGATAGCAGTGCCCAGCAATGAGCTCCAGGGGAGTGTCAATGAAGGATAGTGCTCCTCTGGGAAAATGGATTTGATTAAAAGACTTTGGGCACCCAAGGAAAAACCTCTGATACCACTGACAATTATTAACTTGCCAAAACCCAGTGAATCCAGACTAAAGCTGTTAGCAAATGTAATTCTGTTGAGTCTAGCAACCATTAACTCCTATACCGTGGGGACTAAACTCCCTCCCCCCAGGTTTTATACATGAGCACTAATTCCAGCATTTGAGGCAGAGATTTCTGTACTCAGGAGTCGTCTTTTCTAAACCTGTCGTTAATATATACACTATGACAACACACAAAATATTCTATTTGCATTTTTAAATGCACATAAACACAAGAGGGGGATGCTTGCATCTGTCTCATTAATCACCACAATGCATGAAGACAGTGAAGTAATGAAGATGGTCCCACTGAAACCAATCTATTAAATAACAGCTATAAAACTTAATGAAATCCTGTGACAGCATTTGACAACTGAATAGCACCACATGAGCTATTCTGCACGGTTAAGTACGGCGTTCATTCCATTCAGTGTGCTGCTAATGAAAAGGAATTAATCCTATTATTACATTGTTACTCAAAGTTTGTTGTCAGCTAAATTGTTGCCTCTTTCCAGGCTGGGAATATTCTGCATGGAAGAGCATCATCTCCAAAAAGTACCTGAATAAGTCAGGTAGCAGAAGCAGCCTGGAAACGTCAGTGGTGTGCCACATGTCTGCCACCTGTGCTTTCTCAGAGCAGACATGAATGGCCCCTGAAGAGGCACATTCAATAATCTTTCAGTGTGGCCCTCAAGCAAACAAGGCTTGGAAGGCAAAGCCTCCCGTTGTGATTCATTCACCTGCAACTGTTTCACCCTGGTAAGCTGTGGGTGCCCGGGTGCCAGGAAGGAAAACAGGGGAAGTGCTGAAGATCAGAGCAGCCGCAGGACCCCCACCAGCCTCACTGCCAGGGCTGCCTGGCACAGCCCCCTCTGACAGTTCAGCCCCACAATGCTGCTCTCTCATCTGTTCCCAAATTTTGAGCAGATGTGTGCTCAAATTCAGACGTGCTGCTCTCGCCTACTCATTCCCGCCGTGGGGTCCTCGTGTTGCAAGTGGCCAGCATGATCCAAAGCCCACTGAATGTGATGAAAGTCTGTTTTCCATGGCAGAGGGCAGGAGAGTGACTTTACAGTAAAGGGGCATTCAGCATCTGCATCTTTCCTCCTACCCCCAGCCACATTCTGCCAGCTCATCCCAGAGCTCACAGCATGAGGCAGTGCTCCAAGCAGTCCAGTGACCGTGGAGACCACGGTGGTGGTGGGAGGTGTTTGATAAAATGATATCCACAACAACTGGGTTGAAAAAATTATATGCCTAGCAACTCATAGTGTGAAAAAACAACAAACACAAGAAGCTCTACAGAATTCTCTGATCTCCAGCTGCCCTTCATGGGGTGAACTTTTAAATCCTCTTGTTTTGCATAGTTGACCTAATCTTCCCCCAATCCCCCAGTCACTGCTATCACATAGGAAAAGTATGTCCAGTTTATATAAATAGCCAGGATCCCCACTTACGCCCTATGTTGTTGTTTTTACACTTGAATGAACACAGAAATCTGCCTGAGCCAAAGCTGCATGTGTGTTCCAACAGACATGCATGTCTCGTGTCTCTTGAGGCAGCTAACACATGCAGCTGGTGAATGGTTAATTACAAGCCTGGGGATCAGGATATTTGCAGGCCATTCTTACAGTGAGTCATCTGCTCATCCCATCCTCCAGCAATCTCATCTCTTCCCCCTCCCCACTCAACCTACCTTCCCTGAGGTCATTTCTGCAAATAGTCGGTTGCTCATCATGGAGAGCTGAGCTGCACTTCCCTTTTAATCGATAAGTAATAGAATCGTTATCAGTGCCAAGGGAGGACCCGTTATTTTATCTTTATTTTTCCCTGACACACAACCACTCTCACCGTGCTGGGGCTGAGCTCACCCAGAGTGAAACTGCACCTACACCCATGAAAGATGTGACCCTGCAAGCCAGAAAGCAATGGAGGGAACAGGGCCTGGCATGCAATGACTTGGTTCCAGCTGCTCTCTCTGGGACCAGATACTCAGCACCTTGATGACCTGGTGGTCTTGATGACCTCCTCGTATCTTATTGCTGCGAGACCCCCTTAGCACTTAAGTAGCCAGCAGCTCCTTCCAGCTCCCCATGCCTAGGGAGAACAGGAATATAAGGGGAAACCTCAAGGAGGATTTTTCCTGGTGGTTTTACAGCCTATTATTTGCAAAGTTGGTAGCAGAGGCCTCCAAAGGACCCTTTCTCCTGATCAGAACCCAGTGCTCCAGGGTGATTTATATCCCCACTGTGCCAAGGATGTTCACCCAGCCCAAACAGCTTCCTGGGGGTCTGTGGCCCCAGTGAATCACCAGTGCTGCCCACTGAGTCATGGGCCTGAACCTGTAGCCCCAAGCACTTCCAGAAAAGCAAAAGGAAACTGCAGCAGGAAAAAGGAGGAAACTTTCTCATACACTGAGAGGAAATGTCTTTAGCCTCAAATCAACAGGCTTTCAAGATAAGACACTTCACAACTCTCAAGATGTACATGGCAGAGCCTACACTAACTCCTCACTCCGGATAAGCTGCCCACAGCCACAGTCACCACTTCAAAGTGTGGGGCTGGTACATGAGGAGGAAAGGATGATCGTGTGGCCAAAAAAGCAGCTTGAGAGTCAGAAGGGCTTGATTCAGCCCCTAGTTTACCACAGACTTCCCACCATGACCCTGAAGATATTTCTTCATCTCTAGTTTAGTGTAGTCCCTAAGGATTTGAATGACACAGTGCCAGTACCTCTACCCTCCAGCAGCAGAATTTGTGCTTTTGGGGTGACTGTCAGATCCAGCAAAGGCTGAAAGTGGCTGGACAGAACCAGGCTGGTGGCAAACAGCCCGAGAGCAACCCCCTATCTCGGTACCAGGCAACACCCAGGCTGAAGATGCCTCTGCCCCAGCAGGAGGTCGTTACAGGAGGCTAAAAGTGGGTACCTCAGGACAAAAACTAATGATAAAAGGCTTATTAAAAGTGAATTAACCATGGCTCATTAGAACACAGGGGCCGGCTTTATTCAGGAAACATCGCCTGGTTTCCCCCTCCCTTTTATGGCCTCATGGTGTGGCAAGGGGGTCTTTGGAAACTCCTTTTTCGGCGTGGTGCCGCTGCGGGAGCCCCGCGGCCGCCGCGTGTGCGGGGCTTCGGGCGGGAGCGGCCCCGCCCGGGCACGGCCCCGCTGCCAGAGCAGGTGGGGGCTGCGTGAGAAAGCCGAGAGGGCAGAAGGACAAAGGCGCTGCCAGAAGTGGGGGGGGCAAGGGCGGAAGGACAGGGAAAGGGCGGGCTGCTATGCTCGCTATGCTATTTATCGTTTTATTAGCCCGGGTTACACGGAAGGAAAACAAAGAACCGCAATCGAAGGGCTGTAATACACGTGAGGGGAGATATTTCTGTCCCCCGACGAGCCCAGGAGTCTCGCCTCTAGGTTTCCCCTGCCAGCGTCCCGATGTGCCCGACGGAGAGAAACCTCTCCGCCCTCGGTGGAGGGGCGGGCAGCGGTCCCGGAGTTTCGGGCGCCCAGCACGGGCGTCCGTGTGTCCCCGAGCGGAGAGCGAGCAGCGGTGGCCTCGTCTCTCCTCATATCCGCAGGACTGATTTTGTTTCGCACGCAGCGCCGACGTCTCTCCCCCTTTAATAATCTGCAACTTTTGCTGTCCTTTACTGATACTCTCGGTTTTCCCCTCGGCCTCTTAAACGCGTGGCGGGGGTGAGCGGAAAAGCATTTCGGCTCAGCCCGCAGAGTCTATCCGGGATTTATTTCCAGTAGGTGGAAAAGAAACAAAATCCCGGCGTTACCTCCCTGCCCTCCACCAATAATCAGGTTCACTGCAGGGCGAAGGAGAGGGAACGGAAGCACGTCGGGGCCACCGCCAGCCAGGGGAATTTTGAGGGTCGATCGCGCCGCTCTCCCCCAGCCCCCGTCCCTCGGGTCCCCGCGACCCCTCTCACCTTTCAGGAAGCAGACCCTGGCCCCAGCCTCCGGCAGGCTGGAGAGCAGGGCGTTGAGGACGATCTGGGCTGTGCTGTCCTTCTTCAGCTTCTGCCAGTGGCCCGTGTCCTGGTCCAGCACCACCACGGCCGCCAGCCGGGCAGCCCCCGCCGCCCCCTCGGCGCTCGGCAGCAGCCGGGCTCGGGCC
>WBNO01008139.1:0-32912 GCA_013400575.1 Peucedramus taeniatus | reverse complement strand
GACTTTCATGCCGGCCGAGGGTCGCGCCCCGCCGCAGCCGGGGCAGGAGCGGAGAAAGCGCGGGAGGGTGCCCGGCGCTAGCGCGGAGCCGGCGGCGATGCGATGGGACGGGACGGACGGAGGCACCGCGGGGCCGCACCGAGCCCGGGCAGGGAATCCCGGCCGGCGCCGCCGGGCATTTATATGAATGGGAGGCCGGGCGGTGACGACAGTGCCCATATAAGGGGAGTGACGCGCCCGCCTCCCAAACATGGACATCCCCCGCCCCGCGCGCCGCCTCCTGGCGGGGATCCCCTCCCTCCCTAGCGGTGCCAGGTCAGGATGGGAGGCAGAGGAAGCTGAAAAACGCTGCAAAAATTCTCCACTCATCGGCTGGGGCTCATCCCGACATCACCCCCGCCCCCTCCCCAGCGCGTCAGGACAGTAGGGAAGCGTGCCGGGGGGACGGAGGAGAAGGAAGGAAAGAAGGGAGGAAGGAAGGAAGGGCAGCCCTGGGGCAGGCTTCTCGCACCAGCTTGCGAATGGATTTTCAGTTCCTTTTATTCCCTCTCACCCCCAGAAAAGCCTGAGCCCAGGCCGACCTGCCTGCAAGAGCTCTGCTCGCAGGATGGGAGCTGCCGGCTCCTAGATCCCCTCAGAAAGAGTTGGGTCCCCTGCTTAGGCCACGGTTTGTATTAATACAGCTTTGGCAAATGAGTGATCAGCGAGAACTGCCTGGGGAACAACCCCGAGGATGCCCTTACTTAGCCCAGGGTTTACAGCCTAAGTAACAAAGAGTAGTAGACTGAGACAAAGCAAGATGTGCCATTTCTGCAACATTAGTGAATACTCTGAAACGATGGGGATAAGGATGAGAGGGCCATCTGCAATACAAAAATTGCTGGTATGGCTGTTGGAGGGGAGGGTCCCTTTCCCTGTGGCTGCAAGATTGTGTCTCAAGGACTTGCAAGACTTACACCACAGACCACTGACTGTGCCTGTGTCCAGAAGTCATGACACTAAGAAGCACAGGAATTAGGAAATTTGGCGCTTGCCCTTTCATTGTAGATATTTTGTAAAGACACCAGAACGATGAGTGGAAATTCCTAGAAGAAGTTAAGCAAAAGGATGAGCTCCAGTCAAGCTCATTAAAGCCCAGGCAGATGACAGTGGAGCTATCTAAGAGCAGGGTGTCATTTATTCTGATGGTGCCCTGAAAGAATGCTCACCTCAACAGCAGGCAGGAAGTGCCATCCCTGCCTCAAATTGCCTGCAGCTGAAACAGAGAAGCATGAAAGAGACTGTGCAAAGAAAACGTTCAAGCTGATTGAAAGAATGGCAACTACTGGTTTTGAAGCAACTCCTCCTCCTCTTCCTCTTTCAATTCCCCTACAGTCCTCCCATCTGGCTCCTTCTAACCTGACCCCCCCTCACTCCCCTCTCTGAGTCAGCCAGGGCATGAGATGGAACAAAAATAGAAGTAGCTTGTGGGTAGGGGCAGATGTTCACAGCGCATCTCAGCGTGGGTGTTGTCTTCACCTGGCCACTGCCATCAGGGCAGCCTGGCTTCTTCCCTTGCCCTGCACCCACCCTGGGAGGCAGCTGGGCATTGTCAGAGCCACATGGCTGGGTGAGACCCACGTGCCAGCACAGTTCCTGTCAGAACTGGATCACTACAGCTGTGCCAAAAGCCTTCACATGGACTAGATGGGAAATCTGGCATAGGCAGGGGTGCTGTGACCTAGTCCTGCTCACACAGGAAACCTCCACACCACCTGAACACAACCTGCCTTTCCTGCCTCTCAGCCCCCAGCTTCAGGGACCACCGTTTCCTCTCTGAGAAGCAGCCTGCTCCCCTTGGGACTCAGACCCCAGTAAGAGCTCAGCTGGCAAACTGGTCCCAGTGGGGTATAGGGAGGGGAAGAGGTGCTGCGAGCAGATGCTGGCGTGCTCCTCCCTCCTGAGAGGAAGGAGGGGGCCAGCACAGTCACAGTATCATTTCCTCTCAGGAAACCCAACTGAAATGTGGAGGGTGAGAAAAAGAGCTTTTTCTCCCTCCATACTCCTGCCTGAAGTGATACCTCTGAAGCCAGGGCAAATCGGTTCTCTGGGGAGCGTCCGAAGTTTGGCCCATGCTGGTGGCAGGGTATATATCACCAGACCTGACCTGCAGTTGACCTTCCTCCTTTTGCACACCTAATGCTGAGCATCCAAACAACTGCCTTTCAGTAGATTACAACTCTGCTTTTGTTTCTTAATGGAGTGAGTCACGACCACCTTTTTATTAGGAGAAAATAACAAGGCTAACAACAGCAGTACTAATGCTTCCTCTGCTGCAGGGTGCTGGATGCAGTGTCCCTGACTTCTCTGCCCACCAGCAAAATGTCTCAGCTGTACTTGGAAACAGATGAGCAATCGGGGCCGATGCTGTCAGGGCTATGGGATGGACATGGATACTCTTTCCTGCTGGAGCAGCTCCTTCATTTTTTGGGTGGTCCCAGCCAAAAGAAAGAAAGGGCCTCGATTCCCGTAAATGGAAGTGGTTGAGTAAATTAAACCACTCTCCGCTTTAGGTAGGAAACTCCCCTCCTCCCTGCAGCATTTTACATCATTCCCACTTAGGTTCTGCTGCATCTCTCTGCTCCTCCTCCCGCTTCCCCTGATAATCTCCCAGGCTCTTTCAGCCTTTGTCTTGAGCTTTTAACGCGACTTTCAGATCAGCTAGTCCTTTCCTTTTCTTCCAGGCTGTTTCCTCTAACCTAGCTCGTTCTTCCCTCCTCCCGTCCCCACCTCCTCTCGGCTCTTTGTTTCTGCCTGTTCTCAGCGCTGCAAAGGGAAACTTTCTCGCTGCAGCTGGGGAGTGGCCATCCCATCTCCCGTGGGGTGCGGCTGGACCTCCACCGGGGAACAGCATCCAGAAGGTATTGCCCAAGAGTGAAAAAAAAGACTTTTGGAGAGAATAAAACTCAAAACGAGTTTTAAAAGGAGGCTTACATGAGCAAATGAACACAATTTCTTGGGAAGCAAAAGAGACAGGCTCAGCCAAGTTTCTACAGCTTGACTTGCCTCAGCTGAGACATGGGATGCCCTGTTCTGGATGTTACAAATGTGCTTGTAACTCCAAAGAGTTAAGACCAAACCTCAGCAAGACCAAAGGTGAGAGAAAGCCAGTGAGCTCCTGGAAAGGAGACTGAGGAGAAGACCAAAGATCATACAGGAGATAGGTCAGGGAGGTGTTATAGAGAGTAAACTGAATGCTATGGGGTCCTAGTCTGGGGCTTGAGCTGCATCATATCCCTGCTGGGAAACAATCCTGAGCCCGCATCCTCCTGTTGGTTGTGAAATGCAAGAAATTCCTCAGATGAACAAAGCATAGCACAAGGCAGCAGGGAAGATGGATTGGCATTTCTTTAATGTCATTAAGCTTTCCATATCATCAGTTTCTAATTTTGGAGTGGCTGATGTCAAAACACTTACAGGACAAGCCATGAGAGAGGTTTGTACTGGTAAATGGAGAGCCACAAGACACTGAAATTTATACCCAGAGTTTAGGTCAGCTGAGCAGTGGCAACAGGAGATTGTCAGACTGAGACATCATTGGTGTCATAGCTTGGTCGCTCATGAAATAAAGATCTAAGATCAGATCATGATCATTCATCTCATTATGAATTTCTCTCAGTCTCAACAGAACACCTGTTGCCAGAAGCTGATTCTACAGGATGAAAAGCACTATCAGACACAGACAGGAGTTGCCTGCACTCAGCATTTCTGAAAATCAGGATGAAAGGGAATCTCAGTCTTCGTCTGATTTTTACCTGACTCATGCCTATGTGACTGTGATTGCACTGACTGCTGTAAGCTGCTGCCAACAGCTACAGTCAGGAGTGAAAGAGGAATGAACTAAACCTCCTGTCACCTTTTAGAAGCCTCTGTTCTTTCCCTTCCACTAGCTGGTGGCTTAACCCTGCATACAGATGGAAGATAATTTTTAAAACAGGGAATCCATCTATCTGCACAATCAAGTTTCAATTTCTCTGCTTGCCTGATATGGCCCACAGCACTGTGAGCCATATTGATGGAGCACTTGCCAGACCCAGTTATGAATGTAAAGAACCTGTCTTCCCATTTTCAACCACATACTATCCCTAGGGTAGCTGCAGTAATTGCTTACATGGGAAAATGATTTCTGTAGTTAGCTGCCTTTAGTGTCATTAGAGACAAAGCCCTTTTGTTCTTTTATCAACTTGCCAGTTCTCATTTGTTCTTTTCTCTTCCTGCCACTGCTTCCTCACATGCACTTCTTGCCTTCTCATTCTGTCTCTTCTCTTTTCCTGGATGTATTTCCCAGGAAGCTGCTCCTATTCTGCATAGGCAGATCTCCCTGCACTAACACAGCTATCACCAGCCTGGCTGGGCTTTCACTCACATCTCCCAGCTATTCCTGCCTTTCTGTACCCAACTAACCTGTCGTACTGCAAGACCTTGTGTGTGGTTATTGCTTCTTTAGACTGTTGTGAGACACCAAGTAACATAATATATTCCTACATATGCTGTTTAATTAGGACAAGCATATCTTGAAGGAATGCTGTATACTTCAGTCCAGATCTTTTGGAAGCAAATCTTATCGTTGCTGAATCTGATTCCCTCTGCTTGGTCCTTCTGACTGACTCATTTCTTAAGCACCAGGTTGTTGCCTAGAGGCTATAATCACATAAGTATAATCCACTGCACAGTGTGTGTTACTATGCCCACTCCACCGAGAATGAGTACAGCTCCTGGGTACAGAAATGACTTTTTAAGCTCAAAATGGAACAGCTCACACTTTTAGCTGAGAATGTTTTGGAGCCATTTCAGTAGGCTACACAGATATAAGCAAACAAACACATTCAGTAAAACCCCATATGCCTCTGTTATCTATAGCACTGCCAGTAACAAGAAAAATTCCCACCCCACAGTCCCTGCTTGTTTTCAGGGGTCCCCAGGTATGACACAGTCAGGACAGGGCAACCAGTGGGTCACGGTGCAGATTACAAACCATCTCACTTACTCCAATGCAAGCATGGCATTGCACATCCCATGCCCTAAAAGCTCTTTATCCCACCTTTGCAAACAGAAAACACACAAAAACTAGATCTTGGCTTTGGTCTGCCCTCTGGACATCACCCTAGATGGTATTTCTGAGAGCTGTTTGGGTCTGCTCAGGGTGTCTAGAAGGCAGCTGTGGGGAAAAGGGAAGCAGCTGGAGCCAGTGGGCTGGGGGAGGCTGGGGCCACCCGGAGCGGTGGAGGGGAAGCAGACAAAGCAGAGCTCACCATTCCCAGCAGTAACACAGGTGATGGCTTAGGGGAAGCCAGGAGAGCTGCTGCAGGAGCAGGGAAGCTGAGTGCTGGCCCTGGGGTTGCCCCTGTGGCTCCCCATGACTGAGGGCTCCAGGAACAGGCTCAGCAAAACTCTGTCCAGAAAGATTTACACCAAATCGATCCTGCCTCGGGGTGGGCTGGATGACCTTTCAAGGAGTCTTCCTACAAATCCCTGTTTTACAGGATTATGTGGGTCACGTTCAGGCACACATGCCTGTGACTTGGTAACTGTCCTAAAACTAAATGGCAAAGTAACCTGAATTAATAGCATGATAATTTTTTTTTCTTTTTACTGAGTGTCCCCTCTGCTCAAGTTGCTCTGTGGTTATTTCAAATATTGTCTTCTTCCCCTGACACTGAATCATCCAGAGAACAAAAATATAATTTGAATGAAATATTTTTTCCCAAAATAAACCCAGTGAAATAAACTTGTAAAAGAGAGGAAATACTTTACATCTTTTATGTTCCTTTCTCCTAGGTATCTACTTACTTAACCCCATTTAAACTTTGTATCAGCTTATTACATCCGGTGAAAGTACACTACAGCTTATTAAAATTTAAAGCTGTTACTCCAAGGGAAAACACTGAAAGCTCTTTTATGGATTAGCCAAGCCGGCAGGATGTGGCTTCGACTTTGTATCCTTTTGATGGCATAGCTCACTTGGGCATCTTTATAAAATAAACCTTCCCCATCACTTTGGGCCCATTATAGTTTTCTTTGCACCAAAGTGTTTTGTGCAAGTAGGACTACATTCCACCCCTGTATTTCACAGGCAGAGTAAGAGGGTATCATATTTAAGGTAAGGTAAAATGGAAGTAAATATCAGCAACAATGCCATTCATTTAAAAACAGGAGTTAAAAACAATTGATAATACCTGCCATGCTTTTGCTCACCTCTGTACTGTAGGAAGAACAAGATCTGAGACCAGCAGGACATGAGCAATGAATTGAATTGGTATTATCAAACACACAGTTGTACCACTGCAGCACCTTGGTTTCTTCTAAGTCAACTTTGTATTGGAAACCCTTGCCAATACAATGCTGCTGCTTATAGTATGAGCCTTCACCACAGTTTCCTACTGACAGAAAAGTCTGTGGGGTGACACAGCTGATTTCCTCTGCAGCTATGGCAAACGGCCTCTTGCACAGGAACTCTTGCACCAGAAACTGCCTTGCCCATCGGTGTGCAAACTGCACCCCAGCAGGCAGGGCTTGGGTCCTCAGTCCTGTGATCCTTCACCTTTGAGCACATTTAATCTCACTTCCTATTACTTCCTCCCTGAAGCTTGGGAGTCTGGAAGAGAGCAGTGTATCAAATTTAAAAGGGGAATTTTCCAAATTTAAAAGGGGAATATATTAAGAGTTTCTTGTTTATTAAAGAGAAAAAAACCTTCAAAGTCAAGCCCTTCCCATTGCCCTGCCGGAGTTCGTCCTGGGAAATGACCATTCTGACAGAGACTGCTCACAGTGAAGGATCTCTAGGGCTACCTTACAGCCTACAGCTAGCAGAGGGTCCCATCCTACAATCATGATGAAGAAAGTAACAGTCAGTTCTTCAGAGCATGAAGAAAATGCTCCCCCTATAAGCTGCTGCTTGCTCCATCCCTTTTGCACCCAGCAGATTCAGTTTTGCTTCCCTTTGCCAAGATATCAGCAGAAACGTCCCAGCAGAGCTAGTGGTTGCCCTGCTGGAGGGGCTGGACCATCCATCACCATCCTCACTACGACTCTGGGGTGAGGAGTGTAACCTCTGGCAGAAGACCAGCACAAAGACATCACATTTCATATCACTACAGCTGTTTGCTGCCTGACTGTGCTGGAGGTCCTATGAAATGTGGATTTGGGGCTGCAAGCTTTGGAAGTCTTTGTTATTCATGAACTGTGAACAGGGACTTCAGTCACTCAGCATCATGCTGCTCCCTGCCCACATGCAGGAAAATCTAGAAGTCCAGGGGTAGAAACTGTGCCTCAGTGCAAACTCACCATCCCATCAGCGCAAAATGAAGAGGGCATTCAGGCTGCTCTGGAAGCATCTGTGTAGGCAGAAGTTGACTCACAGGGAAAGAAAGGTGGGAAGAGAACGGGGCTGAGCTGGGAAACAATTTGTCACTTGCCAGAACATTTGTCCAGCATTGCTTACAGTGATACTGGAAGTCCAGTTTAGGAGTGGGTGGCAAAGTGAGCTTCCATGGCAGTTGCTCATCTCTCTTCCCACCAACCTCTTCCTTCTCCAGGAACGTGGCACAGACATGAATGTTTCCTTTCCTGCACCCCTGGGATCTCTCAGGAGCCCCTTAAGAGACAGTGCTCTGGAGAGCAGTGCTGTATCAGGAGTGTGGATTAAGGGGCAGTGTCCCAGTTGGAAAGGCTGGTTACTGGGACATGCCACCACCAAGACCTCAGCAGTGCTGCTTTGGGAATAGGCACATCTGACACATCTTCCACTGGCTGAATCACGGACAGTTTCAGTTGTTTACAACACATCTTTCATCTACCAGGAAGAAGAAAAATATATATTTGGACTGACTTGGAAAGACCTTGGGCACCTGAACCCAAGGGGCTTAAAGATACACAAACCCAGGTTTTCCTTTAGAAACCATTCCACCAAGGGAGGTCAGTCCTCGAGAAACTGTTCACTGTGCAGACGTGGCATTCCTGTCCTACTACTCAAGCCTACAGAAAACAGGCTGCTCAAGCTGCTGCTCCTTTTTTTATCCTAGCAACCCCAGAAGTGCCTGCCCATAAGGAACAACTAAAACTTTTCCAGGAATAAAACACATTTGTGATATCGCAAGTCTGCTCCTGGGGCCGTGCCTGGCACCATGTTGAGCTATGAATGTATGGTGACAGGCACTCTTTTCCACACCTATTCCACATGGATCAGAACAGCACCCTCTGTGCATTCTAGCTAGCCAGAAATACCATCAGCCCATATAGGTGTCCCACCAAGAAGCACACACATGGTGTGACACCTCTGAGCACAAACCTCCAGAAGCAGAGAGGGAAAGCAGAGAGAGATGTGCAAACAATGGAGCTTCTTAGGGCTTACCTCTGCCTGGTCCCTTCTGGTGGTGTGCCAGTAAAGGGTCCACAGAAGGGCAGTAAGAGACTGAGACAGGCCTGGAGAATCTCAGCTCAGCGTGGCTTTCCTGTGTGGTGACTCTATTTTGTCACAAGGTTAGCATGACAAGACTGTCCGTGCGTCTTCTCCCGACGTCTTTAAAGAGGGGAGAAATCATCCTCACTGCAGCAGGGAGAGCACAGAAGATCTATTTGCATATTTTGGCAATACCCCAATGTCATTCCTAAAGGCAGGTTTAAGTATCTGCTCCCCTCTCCCACTGTGGGCCCAAGCCCTCTCCTCAGGGTCTCCTGGAGCAGTACAGAGCTCCTTGCAGGGACCATGATCAGAGGTGTGATGACTCCTCCCTGCCAAGTGCAGACCTACAGTAGATTTGGGACAAGCCTAAGGAGTTTCTTATTGACACAGATTCTGCTGACATTTCCAGAGGCCTCAGCTTGACCACCTCATACTTTGGCCCTTCTTTGCCCTTTCCGTGCTGCAGCTTTAAGCCCAGAGTGATGAATTTGCGTGTCTGCTTTGTGCTGGCTGTTCACCTCAGTGTGGTGTAGGTGGCTCTATTTTAAGATAATTCCCAGGTTTAAAAAAAAACCCCTACACCAGGAGAGAGGTAGATGTGTCTGCTTCTGCTGCTCTTGCTGTGGGGAGAGAAATCTGCAAGAGGGAGATGGTGCAGATGGGTACTGGGGGCAATCACTCCCTAGAAGGAGCAGCAGGTGGGCATCCCTCCCTCCATTAACACTCACCTTGGCGCCATTCACATCAGAGGCTGGTGCTGGAAGGTGCTGCACGGCTCAGCCCCCTCCCTACAGGCTTATTCCTTAACAAGAGGGCATTGTCCCTGCTGGCAGGAGCCCGGCCTCATGATGCTGAGCAGGACAAAGGCTCAATTTACCCTGTGAAAGAGCTGGAAACCAGGAAGGGGCCAGAGGCAGCCAAAGCCCATTCTCCTCATCTGAGACACTTTGGATTTTGGTGCAGTGGGTTGGTCAGCTGCAGGCACAAGTGCTCAGGGCTTAGAGCTGCCTGCCTTCAGCAGGAAGTGCTCTGGGACAGTGTGGAAGTGGGAGGCGTTGGGGCTTTATTCAACAAGAGGAGCACTTCAGATGCTTCAGACATGAATATACTCATTTTGTGTTTCACTTGGCATTTAAGTAAAAGTCTCCTGCATTGCATATCCACCCTAGTGCGCAAGAGGAAAAGTGGGGCCTGATGTTTGGAAAAGTCATGTATGATTCTCCAGCTTTTTGCTGCTGGCAGTGCTTTGCCTTCTTCAGAGGACAATGTACAGCGTGTTGTTCTTTACAAATGGTTTCTGCACTCCAAAAATACAGGAACTCCTGCCTCCTGTCATGCACCATGATAACCAACACAGGAATTATGGGGGAGATTCAAACATCCCTCTGAATGCAGACCTGCAGAGAGGAGGAGGAAACCCATGTCCAAAGCCAAACACAGAACCATTTCTTCTAGGACAGGTCACACATGTCAGTCAGTGACAGAAGAAAGACTCTTTGACTTGCCTTCCTGGAGGGTGGAAAGGACTCTTTTCTACCACCTCTGGTTAAAAAAAGACAAAAAGGGTTGAAATTAAGAAGATAAGGGGAAAATCGTGGCATTGTCTAAAGTTGGGCAAGAATGTGCAACCACAGATAACTTAATTCATCCTGGAGAGGGAGGAGCTCAGGGAGCTACACAGGCATGGAGTCTTGAAACTATTGTGAGAAAAGCCTTCCTTCAGCCAGAAATGAAGCAGCTTTGTACCAGATGATGGCTTGGACAGGTTGATCCTGACATCCTCCAGGGGGCTGTACCTGGACACAGGCGCAGAGACACGAAGAAAAACCTTCCACAACCAAAAAGAAAAAAAGATCCCACCCCAAACCCAACCCCAAAGCATTTAATTTGGACCGGGCTTTAGGACCATTTAGCACCTACCATTTTTCACAGCAGGCAATTCTATCCATTTGTTCAGCTTCATATCTTTGTCTGCAAATTCAACACTTAGGCAGAAGACATTTCTCCAGTCCAGTCACAACTGACAGGATCATCACAATACATATTTATTCTTGTGTGTTGTAGCTGTCAGCCTAAATTGGATCATTTTGGACACCCCAGGAGAAGGCACAGTGAAGCCTGTCACATTGGCTGCCATGCAGATGTTGTCTGGGGAAGCAGGAGGTGATGTGACACACTGAGCTCAGTGCAGAAGGAGGTGGCCACACAGCCACAAATAAACCTTGTCTGGTGGTGGACACTCATTAAATACTTGGCTGCAAATGATTCCCAGTCCTCCCAGGCACCCATGTCAGCTGGATATGTTAGAGAAAAAACAGAGGAGTTATTGACAGGAATTTTGACTCTGATATTTGGGATTAGGAGACACTGTGAGAGCAGTGCTGTCACATCAAGTATCATCTTATCAATTCTCCAGTGAGTACAGGCCAGTGGGAGATACAGCCCATCAACAGGCAACAATTGTGGTGATATTTCCTTGCTGTTGAATGCTAATAGCTCAGCCTTGTAGGACTGCACTGCAAAAACATCCAGATACAGAAATTCTCTCTTTCAGCTCCTTAAAGTTTTTTTCTTCTCTTTTTAGATTACAGTTCAAGAAGGGATATGAAAGTAGAGATAGATTTTATATCAGATTTTGGTTACATCAGGCTTTTGTCTGCAAGATTAATTGCTAGGGGTTTTTTTAGCTGAAATGTGCATTGCAAAGGATGTATAAAACCAACTGTAATTAAACTTATATTGAAGCATTTTTCTTTTGCTTCCAAACACAAGAAGTGGATTGCATCTCTATATAAAGCTGCCAGCCAGCTTATTCTGCAGATCTTAAAAAGATTCTCTTGCTGTGCATTGCTGTGGGCCTGATTTTTGAAAGTTCCTCCTAGCAATGCAATCCCAGCTTGATTAGCCACAGAGTGCCCATTCCTGAAAAGGGATTTTTCTATTTCAGTTTCTTCTTTTCGCAGGGGATTTCCTCTTAATCAGCTGCAGAAAAAGATTGGAGAAGAGTTGGAGGCTGAGAGGAAGGTGTGGAGGTCAATTCTTTAAAGTCAGAAGGGTTATTTCTCACCAGTTGCTGCAGAATATTTTGTCCATCACTTCCCCGAATAAAATAAATTGCAGTCCTCCAGAAAATTTAGCAGGATTACTAGAATTTGAACTTGAGAGGCTCTCAGTCATCTGGCCTACTTCCACTGCTCACACTTGGATGAGACCAGCATAAAAGACAGCAATGGGAAGCAAAAGACAACCAAGTTCATGTGAGAAATGAGACTCACATTTTTAGCAGCAAGAATTATTAACCACTGGAAAAAACTACGTAAGGAAGTGGAAGAGTTTCCCTATCCTGATGTCTTCAAAATAAAAAATGCTCTCATCAAGTAGGTGTTCCAGGGTTTGGACCAGGAATTGCTGGGTCAGTTCATCACACCTTAAAAACCATGAACTGCTTGTGCTGTGCAGACCCAGGGATCACATGGCAGTCCCGTGATCAGACACACTGGCTGGAACCTATTAGCAGCTGGCTGTAGTGTATTACAAATGAGGTGTTTGTACCAGCTCAGCCTGGCCCCTGTATCACTGTGCAGTGAGGAGGCAGGAGAGCACATCCTGGGATGGGTGTGGTCTTCCAGGAAAGCTGCTGGTTTACAACTCTAAGTGTTTAAAAGCTGACCAGGGCATCCTCCTGCCTGCTTGCAACACCAGTCCTTAACTAAATCAATATTTTTAAGGCAAACTTGCAAAGTGTCATCAAAGTAACTGATAACTTCCAAGTGAAAAAAAAAGTGCCTGGGAACACCTGGCTTTGGCACTGAATCCACCCAGAGATCAAAGCACTTACAGAAAGGAAATAGATAAGGAAAAGGACACCATATCCTGCAGAGAGAGGAAGGATCAGAGCCGCCAAGTGTGATCATGTGTGGAGCTGGAGTCAGGAATCCTACAGCTCCTGGTGCTGGTCCTTGCACCAAGCAGTGCTGTGGGACAGTGCCACTAGGATTCTTCTAAGAAGGAGCTGACCTCCCCAGACCTCACAGTGGGAATGGGGGCCCCTAAAGACACCACAAAGTCAGGATTCCACCTCACTATGCCACTGTCATCTAAAAGGATGAGGTTCACATACAGCTGACATAATATACTTGAAAAATTCTTCCAGCCTCAGCATGTCTGAATGACAGAGGATTGGTCCTTGGCAGGTCCCCATCAGCACAATTCCTCATGGTCCCCTACCTGCTCCTCTGTAGTCCCAGGGCCCAAACATGAGGAGTGCAGCTCAGATCCTCATACACAGAAAAATGGGGAGAAAGTTGCACATTTATATCTCTTGTGATTACAGTCCACTTGAAACCACTAGCTGTCAAAACAGTCTCTGAAGTACAGCTCTGCTTCCACCCAAACCAAGGACTACCTTGTCCTTACAGGGAGGTTATGCTCTCCACTTCTTCTCATTTCTCTTGCATCTGGTGTGAAGAGCACTCAAATGTGAGAACACACAAGTCTCTTGCCTGTCCATGGGCAGAAAGATCACCAGTGCACAAACTATTAACTGAATCTGTATTAATTTCCCATGTCTAAGAATTTGAGTGGGTGCAATGTAAAATCCTCCAGCAGGTTCTTCTCTACCAAGTAGGAGAAATCTCCTACTGCCATACTAGAAACAAACACAAAACCCATCTGGGTTATGTTTACACTTCCAACCAAGCTGCAGCCAGCAGACAGGATAAAGGGGAACTTTGCTTTGACTAACCCCCACCCAAAGGTCTGGCTGCCACATTTGTGCTCCTGCACTTGCACCAAGACACCTTTGCAGCTGTGCCCTCCTCTGTCCCTTGTCCATGGCCAACCTCCACACAGGAGAAGAGATCCCCAGGCAGAGCAGTCTGTGGGTCCTCCAGTGCCAGCAGCTGTAAGGGCACATATTGCAGTTTAGGTAGGCTATGACTGATACCTCAATTACCTTTGATTTCACTCAAGCAAATTTAGGAGGTCTTTATTGTTCATCTAGAACTCAGTGTTACTTACAGAGCTTTGTCAGCCTCCCAAACCATGCCATTTTGGTAGGGTTTTTTGCAAACACCAACCCTTCTCACTTTAATTCAGGGTGCTTGTCAGCAGGGCTGACATGCTCTCCTGGGTAGGGGGAAATGTTTCCTTTTCCCCAGGGCTTCAACATGCAGGAATGCTGGAGTTTGAACAGTCTGTATAACTCATACTTCCCATGGTTCTTTCAGATTCTCAAATGATACAAATTCACTTTGCCTTCCTACTCTGGAAAAGAGCCAGAGAAGCTCAGCCTGCGGAGACCCAGGGCACCATGGCAAGTCCTACCAGGGCAAGGGAGCACACACAGCAGCAATCCTACAAACATTTGAACATGTTTATCATGCCTGATAAGATCTCTTCAGCCATGTAAACTGTCAAGAGAGGGATCTCAAGGGTGTAGATGAAGGGGGTCAGCAAACAAAGGTAATCTCCAGGACATCTCAGTGCACCCCCTCCCCACGTGCTGCTGCCCAGCCACCTCCTCAGCTGCTCACTACAGATCACCCAGCAATTGCTTGCCCAGGGCAACAGCAACAAGATATTACATGGCTCTGTGAATCTTCTGATGCAACTTAATTGCTAGAAACAAAGCAGAAGCGTGTTTCCCCTAAAAGTTCGTGGAGTTTCCAGGGATCATATGCATATTGGAGCTCTCCAGTGGGTTCTCCTTACACTTCATGAGCACAGAATGAAAACATTGGTAGTGGAAAGAGACATGGAGAGAGAGAGGCAGTTCCAGAGATAAAGCGATAAGAAAAACAGGGTGTCATCATCCACCTGATCCTGCAATCATTATCTTGGATAGCAATTCCCACTGCTTTCATCAGGTACTCAGGCAAAAGGAGGAATGTGGGATCTGGCCCAGCATGTGTGATGATATCAGTGGCTCATTGTCACGGAGCTGGGAATTACTGCCAGCACGCCAACAGCCCCTGCCACCCACACTTTTATTCTGTAACATCACTCTCTAGAGATTCTCTTGCTGCTGATACATCCTGCTCAAAACACCACGGGCAAAAAGGTTTAGTGGAGTCCCCAACTTTGGGGGCTCCTCCTGCCAGTCAAACCCCTTTGAGCTCCTGGCAAACCAAGCCATAGGGCTCCTGTGTGCCAAAAGCCCACGGCAGGGCTCAGCAGCCAGAGGCGTGGGGAGGGGAGATTAGTCAGCAGGAGAGTGGCTGGGCTCCCCAGCCCCTTGATTTGTTTGTCTGATTGCAAATATGATGCAACCTGACAGCAGCACAAGGGTGCAGGGGTTTCATTATACACCCACATACCACCTACATTTTCTGCCCCTGACCCACTGAGGTCCAGCACACCTGCAGCACAGACAAACATCAGCAGGTTTGGGAGCATTCAGCCCACAGCTGCATCTCTTGGCACTACACAGATCATAGTGAGACAGCCTGATTGTCTTCTTTAAAAACACCCTGAAGTATTTAAAAAGAGGAAAGAGCTTTCATCATCTTTCACCATTCATGCCTGGGCTTTCTATCTCTCAAGGCAGAGGTGAAATGGTTTGTGCTCCTCCTTGCCTAGGGGGCCACGGCTCTTGCTGAGAACCAACCTGGAGGGTTGGGCTCTGGTTGTGGGCATATGTAGGACACTCACACAGAGAACAAACTCGTGCATCACCAGTCCTGCTGTTGTTGCTGTGGTTCTGGGCCTAGAGACATTCCTCATACCTGTTTATTAATAGGGACTGACAACCCCTCAGCTCCCAGACCTTCAATCCTCTTTCCAGTGAGGAGAGATGCAGTCACACCACTGGTGCAGATGCAGCATTCCCAGTGAATGCCACCATCACAGGAAGGAGCCCAGCAATCTGCTTCCTTCCCCACTTTCAGCAACATTCCCAAGGACTCTGCAGTGAGCAAACAGCTCTCAACATGAAAGCAAAGAGGAAAGGACACAGACTGATTGGATTTGCTTGTGGCCAACAGCAATCTTTACCTCTCACTAGCAGTCTTTATATGTTAATCAACCCTCCATTTTCTACCCCACTCTTCCCAGGTGGACTCCCTCATGGGTCTGATAAGAGCCTCACCCTCATTATGGCAATTAATTAGATGGAGAAACACACCACTAAAAAACCCAAAACCCAAATAAGCTTTATATTCTAATACTTCCTGACTCAGACTTTGCTGAGATTTGTGTTTTTCTGTTGTGTGTACAGCTGTCTCCTGCCAGTTTCATCCCCTGCCCACTGATCCTCGATGGATGTACCTAAACACAAGGGCAAGAAGTGACACTGCTTTAGGCCAGGTTGTATGTCAGGGCTCTCTGAGTGCTCTTCCAATCAAGACCCTGTGAAGTCCCACGTGGCAAGAGGCTGTTCCTCAGGCACTGGGGCCTTGGCTGAGGTAGAGCCCTGATGTCTGGTAGGACATATCTACCAGGGACCCACCTTCTGCTGGCCCATAACCAGACTGCCCAGAGTGTTTGAGCTCGGACAAATGCCTTTTCCTAACTCACCAAAACTACATTGCCACCTGACCAGCACCCAGGCATTGCCATGTTCAGTGCACATCTGATGTCTTTTTGGTACCTCAGCACCTTCCCAGATCTGTAGGATATCTCCCTGGTTCCTCATCCTCAGTGAAGCACAGTGGAGAGAGCAGAGTAACACACCATAAAAGCTGTGTCCCTTCCCTCCAAGGAGCTCTCCTTCACAAAACTGCCCAAAGAAATGAGATGTTTTGGGCCCTTTTGCATTGCACTGACAGCTCTCCAGGGCAGCACTTGGACCAGTAAGAGCAGCACATCCATCTCCTGGGTGGTCTAGCCTTCTGCGAGCTCCAGTTGTGTAAAGAGTTAAACCAGGGGAGTGAAACCACAGATGAGACAACACTTACTAGCCAAAAAGGATGTGGGGAAGGTGAATTGGAGACTGGACTCTGAAAGCAGATGAGACAGGGCAAATGAGTGGCTGCAGAGAAAGGGCTACCTTAGCAGAGAGAGGAGCACTCTGGAAGGGGACAAGTCTGTCACCTGGAGACTTGCAGATCAAGGTGAATGAAACACAGGCTCTCAGAGCTGAAAGAATGTGGTAGGTAAACAGAAGCTGGAAATAAGCACAAAGCCACGGGTTGCCTTTTAAACCTGGTATTCAAAACGAACAACACAGCAAAGTCAACAAGCTCCTGAGAGTACCTGGTTTCCAGGCAGTTGTGTCTACAAACTCATAATGCACTCAGGCTCTGTGGGAGAGCTGAATCCAGACTGAGGTCAGTCCTGTGCAAACACTGCAGGGCTTGGGTAGTGAAAAGCTCCAGAAGCCAACCCCCACCATTTGCTTTGCACTGGAACAATGCAAACACACAGCTGCGGCCCTGGTCTGCCATGTGTGGTGTGGGGCTTTGTAGGGGCACCCCATGCTGCCCCCTCCATGCACATGTGCTGGAGTGCCTGGGCAGGGTGTGTGGGGGACAGGGAGCACTGGTTCTCCACCAAACCCTGCCCAACCAGCTTTCCACAGAGCTCTGGCTCTGAGAGGTGTTCTGCAGTCCCTGTCCAGGTGTGCAGCACGCAGCCACCTGGCTCCCTCCTCACTCTCAGCGAGGGGACAGCCAGCAACGCACTGAGCAATAACCCAGAGCAAGGCTACAACCCCTTTGGAGGAGAGGAGGTTTTCCCTGGAGCCTCACAGCAGGCTCAATTTGTTCCACACCTCCTGTTTGGTGAGTCCTCGTTGCTCTTTCACACAGAGAGGTTATGGCCACCCTCTCACCACAGCACTGCCAGCAGTCCACAGCCCAGACAAGAGCTGGTCACATTTAAGCCCAAACCATCTCAAGGGTTCTGTCCTTTGGCGTGCTGATGGAGAGAGCCCAGGGGGGCAGATCCCCCTAGACAGGGCACCACAGAAGGGACATCATCTAGTTTCTCCCTCTGCCCAGTTGAATTCCTGTTTCCTAGCTCAATGTTGTTTTAATACCTCTAAGACAAACATCTAAAAAGTGGGATGATGTTTCAGCCCTCATTCATGAATGCAAGGGAAGCCCTAACTCATGCCATTGCTCGCTGATGCCTGTCCAGATCGCTCCATGGCTGCTGGTGGGCTTTGGCAGCTTCTCCTTGTGGCAGGGGTCCCTTCGTCCCTGTGCCCCTGCATCACCCCCACACAGCCCTGAAGGTGGGCAGCAAGGTTAGGAGCTTCAAACACTCACCCCAGGCCTCCACACAGCCCCATGGCTCTAACTGGCAACAGATGAATCCAGACTGTTTCCCGAGAGACAAGAGTTTCAACAATCCCTAAAGCCTCTTAGGCAACAGCAATATCCTAAATGGGAGCTTTATTCTCCTGCACTGCTCAACAGAGCCTGTATTCAGACATGAAATGCTGGAACACTCACTCAGGAGCCCCCTCAGGACAGGAAACCTTCCCTGTAGGCGTGGGGTGTCCTGAATCATACCTGGGGATCTGCAGAAAACTCTCCCATGGATGAGCTGTAAAGGCCAGGAGGAATGGCATGCCCCAAACCAGAAAGCTCCTTCTTGGGTTCAGAGACCCCCCCTGAGCTCTGGATTTTCAAACCTTGCTGATTCTACCTGTTGATGAGGGCAGCTTTTGTGTCCTGACCTGTCCCCTGCACAGGGGGCAGTGGCACATGGACACGTCCAGAGCTGGTGGTGAAACCCAAGAGTGTGACCCTTGGTGCTTTCTAGGAAGCCAGAGGCTTCTCTACACCTGCAAACAGGGAAGAGGGAGGGCAAAGCACCCCACTGTCCCCTGTCTCACACAGAGGGCTTATTGCTGATGGAGTGAATTCATTGCAGCCACTTCTTCCGAGTTTCACACACCTCATGACCCTGTTCTTGGCCTCCTCCTGGCCAGGGATGCACAGTCCCTGCTGCAAAGGGTGAAGGGTGAGGGAGCCAGCAGCTGCCAAGGGTTCACGTGAGCTTGCAGCATTCCTCCAGAAGCTCCTCTAATCTCTGTGACCTCAGTGGGTGGATGGCAGCCAATTGCCATCACTGCATCCTTAGCAGACCTTGGCTGCAAAGGAGGAACCACTGGGGGAGTTAAAAGGTGAAAAAAAAAGAAAGGGAAAGAGAAGAAAAAAACAACTTGCCTGGCCAGTCTAACTGCATTTGGTTGATCTGATTTCAGGCATCTGCTAAAACACAGCATGCCTATTTATCATAATCAGCTTAGGGCACAAGGACAGTGTTAACTAGGCTTTACTGGATTAAAACCTGCCAACAAATTCATAGCACACACCCAACCAGTACAAGTGGGCTTGTACACAGTCTCTGTGCTTTGTGTTAAACATTTTAGCTGGCATTAAATAAAAGCACCTGCATAAGGTGGAAGGCTACAATGGCCCTATTGATCCATCAGCATTATGAGCAAGAAAAAGGCTCGGGAAAGTCTCATGGTGCAAGTGCAGGCAGGTTAACACAGGAGCTGTAAAAGCACTGAGCACAAAGGCTGTGTCTTGATGTGTTCCTGCCCATTCAAACTGCTCAAGGCTCACTCCGAAATCACCAGCAATATGCCTTAGAATCAGCTGCAGATTTAAAATAGACTGGAATTTGCAAACAATTCTTGGTTAAATCAGCCTGGAAGTGCTAATAAAAAGGGATACTT
Organism: Peucedramus taeniatus; assembly: GCA_013400575.1. Lineage (NCBI taxonomy): Eukaryota > Metazoa > Chordata > Aves > Passeriformes > Fringillidae > Peucedramus > Peucedramus taeniatus. Next base: position 13,839 of record WBNO01008139.1, on the reverse strand, counting down.
TGAGGGTCTATGTATAAAGTTGTGCAATATCTATTTTAAGTCCCAAAGAGCAAATGTTAACTACAGCAGAGCCACATCAGATGAGTGAGTGAGCAAAAAGTGTGAGCTAAAGGGGAATTTCACTGTTCCTACAAAATGAAATGTAAAAATAGAAATAATGCTTACAAAAATCCATAAGAGAAATCCCCACAGTGGAGTATAGCTGGAAACCCTCAGTGTCCATGACAACACCCCTGAGCAAACCCAAGACTCCTTGCCTTCTGGGCTGTGGATCCTGGCACATATCATAACCTGCCACCTAAGACTGGAGTGCCTGTAAAGCAGGAGACAATTTAAATACTTAACGTGCTTCCTGAGAAGGTGATCACACTATAGAGAATTACTTCTTATTACAGTAAACTTCTACTGGTCATTTACAAAGGACTCTTTGGATCAATTGAGATAAGTTTCTGACAAGAATCAGCCATTCCTAAGTGCTAGGAATGCTGGCTAAGAAAAAAACCCAACACCCCCAAATCCAGATGCTTTCCTGCCATGGATATGATCTCATCCATCGTCCTCAGGGAAGCAGTGTCCAGACCATGAAGTGGAAAGGGCTGCTGCTTTACCAGTGAGTCACTCAGCTGTGCTGGACCTCCTACCCAACCCTCTCATCCCACCTCCACTTGTACACAGGGCTTTTACTCCCAGTTTTCTTATTGCTGCAGGGTTCTGTGTATTTGACCACAACATCCCAGTGACCCACGTGGTAGGACCTGACAAGTTTTTGACTGGCTTGTGAGATGCTCTGCAAGCCCAGCTCCTGTGGTCCTACAGGTTACCTCAAGGCAGCTGCTTTGATTAAAGACAAATGCAAACCATGTCCCCTGAAGGCTTCAACATAAAAAGGAAGCAAGAACCCCAGTGTACTCTCTTTGCATGGAAAACCCACACTGGGGGACAAGGGGAAGTGGGTTGACTTGGGATTTTTACATGTTTGAGGTCAGCAGAGCTGGTATTTGTGCATTGACACATTAGATAATTAAATGCAGGCAGAGTCAGGTGTTGACTGTAAGCTTCTCCTTCCTCCATTTAAGCCTCCACCTCCTAAAACAGGAGATGACTTTTGATTTCCCAGCAACACCCATATCCTTATTCAAAGGTAGGAGCTGCTCCTCACTGGGGTGATCAGGGGGTTACTGCAGCTCCTACCCACATCCTGTAACACAATGACTGATGACTTCCCTCCAGTGGGCCCTGCTCCTTGAGCTACAAAAATCCTTGGATCCTGGAACAGAGAAATGAATGTATATGAATCAAAGGAAAATGGTGCCAAGTGGCAAAACAAACAAACAAACAAAAAAAGGCCCAGGAATGTATTAAGCCATTCTAAGGATCTACAGGATGACCAAAGACTTCAAGCATCAACATCCCTCTTTAGCCAGCTGAGTCCTTGGAGTTGTCAGTGCTGTTTGTCTTCATCCAGGCACATCCCAGCAGGAAGTATAGGAAGTGGTAAAGGGGAGGATCATAACCAGGCACTAAGCCTGGTATTTCTGACTCTGAATCCAATCTGCACGTTCCAGACTGAGTCCCTTGGCAAGAGTTGCCAGAAGCCAACTCAGGGACTGAGCCCTATCACTTGGCTCCCTTTCTTTTCAGTGGGACTCTGTTGTGGCAGATAAATCATATTTACTGCCAACTCCCTGTTTATGCTGCTGCTTAATTTGCACATGTGCAATGTACTGAGGTAAAGTGTCCAGCTGCTGCCCCTCAGCAGCAGCCAAGTAGCCTTGGCTGCAGCTGGGAGGAACTGGAGGGAGATGATGGGGCCAAGACAGAGCAGGAGGTGGATGGCACCACCCCAAACACTTTTTCTCTCCCACACACTCATGCTGCTACTGGCACATTTATTCCTGCAAGCACTGATCCCTTGTGACTCAAGCAACACAAAGCAGACCTCTGGCTTCTCTGCAACACCCACATCCAACAAGAAAGTTGGTCCCTGTGTTAGGCACCTTTCCAACAAGAAGCCTTCTCCTCCATTCCTCGACTCCGCACACTCCCCATTGACACCTCTGCTGCCAGTGTGGCCTGTGGGGTACCATCAGCTGGGGCAGTGCAGCTGCAGAGAGTCAGGGATGCTGATGTGTCCAGGAGGATACATCCTGCTCTCCAGCCTGCTCGCAGCAGCAGGTCAGAGCCATGTTACACACAGCTCAAGGCAGCTTGCTAAACCTTACCTGGGAGGCTCCCAGGACTTGGAACACTGTGATGGGGAGCTGCAGGGCAGTCAGCATGATCTGAATAAACATGAAGGTCTGAAGAGTGGATTATTTTCCTCTCTTGCTTTCTGGTTACAAATTTCTCCCCACTCTGTATCTCAGTTTCCTCAGCTGTACTAAGGGGTCAGTGGTGCTCAGAGCACAAGCCACTCTGAGTTGGCAAAGTGCTTCTTGTGGGAAGCTTGAGCACAGCACAGGTGATGTGCTGCACCTCAAAAGCAGCACATGATACATGTTGTTTAATATGCATGAAAAATGTCTGGACTTTCTGAACTGGGGCACTGTAAAGTCACACCCTGCCAATGGATCTCCTGTATGTACTGGTACTGCAGAAGTGTGGGAGGACTCATCACCCAGTCATGCAGGAGGCTGAGGATTGTTATGATTAATCTTTCTCTGTGATGTGGAGGTACTAAGGGACTCCAGCCTCTGACCAGACTGGCAGGAAGCCAGATCTTGACTAAACACAGACCCAAAAGACCATTTTTGTCTCAAGACATTTATAACCTAAGATGCTCAACAGGAATTATATATACAGCAGTGGAGAATCCAAAGGGAAGGTGTAGTAGTTACATATTGAATGTGGAACAGACTCTGGTCTACTGCCAAGTCAACTTTGCATACCATGGTGAAGAATTTTGGGGCCATAAAGCTAATGGTAATTTGTAATGCCTATGTAAAATGGATCCAACCTCCTTCCCAGGCTGGGGCTATGCACTCCAGCATTCCCAGGGGTTCAGAATACAAAGCATTAGTTAGCCCTTCTGTAAACCCTGGCTAACATCTACCTCTGGCAGAACAGGCTCAGCCAGGCAATCTGCCCTCTCACCACCTCCTCCAGCCTTGAGCTGAGCACAAAGCCATCCTCCCCACCTAAGAGGCTACAGGACATGGACACCTCAGGGTGATGTTTTGCAGATGCACTGATTTAGCAGCCAATGGCTTTCCCCCAGCCCCTGCACAGTATGAACTCAGAGAAAACCTCTGTGCAGCAGAGCAGAGTGAACCGAGCTCCTTTCAGCTCACAGACTGAAGCAGATGGAAAAATATGTGTCCCACATGCCCTCGACAGCTCCTGTTCACACTGTAGCATGTGAGCCACACTGGCAAACCAGGCAGCTAACAACCAGAAATAAATATGTACAGCAGTGAAACAGTACAGATGGAAAGGTCCTGTTTTATCTGTGGCACTGTCTGGGGTTGTTCCAACATTAGACAGAGATCACTTGTTGTTGGGTTCTTTTTGATGTACTCTCTTAAAAAAAAAATCCCTTAATAACATCCTAAATTAGACTGCAGAGAGGAAGGCTTCAAAATAGGAAACTCTAAACTACTTCTGCTTCTCAGTTGCAGAGGAACTCTTGAAAAAAATCTTAGACTTGGAAAAAACCCCAACTCAAAACCAGTGTACTGCCCACTGCCCACTTTTCATACTCTGTTTGCACGGCATTTCAGGTGCTCAGGTACCAATTTCCTCTCCTGAACATGGCTTTCCCAAGGCTGAATAGGCAAGCTCAAAATGCAGTCAATCACTCCATCACTGCTATGAGCTTTCTAAAATCTTTTACAAGGCAGTGATTCATGAGAATAATTCTTTCACCTGACAAATAATATTTGCAGAGAGGGTGGCTGATCAGATGACCAGTGTTTTGTTCCTGAATGTGTTTGTGACTTTGTATAACTTTTATCTACCTGTCAGTAACCCACTTTTACCCTCTCCACTTCTGTCACCCTTCCCTAGATGGGTTAAATTGTTTCATGCCATCTTCTCCATAATGGGGCCGAGCTGTGGTTCCTGGAAGCTGCTGTACTGCTTTCCCTTTCCAAATGAAAGGTGGAACACATTTTAATGTCCCTCCCTTTAAAATGTCATAAAGCCTCTTAATTCTCTTTTGAGAGCTGGGTGCTATTTTCACATCATAAAATAGATAGAGTGAGAGGATAAGTCTTTAAAAGTCGTTACTAGAATCAGAGGGATGTGGGTTTGTAATGGCTCAGAAAGACTATGTAAAATCACTTGTCTCCAGGTGAAGGGACCAAACTTTTCCTTAGCAGAGGTTTTAGCAATGCTCCAAACATCCTTTGTTCAGAGGAAACCCCTTTCATTAATATCTTATACAACACAAAAGCCTTTTGCTTTTCTTTTGGTGGTAGGGAAAACAAAAGTTATTACAGTTATATAAGCAGGATACCAAAATAACTTTTTTTTTTCCATAAGGAAACATGAGAATTGGAGGCTTTTCTTTTTAATACAGAAAGAGCCTCAAACTATCTAACAGAATACAGCATGAAAACAACCACCCTGAGAGAGACCACAGACCCTTCTAACCCAGTATCCTGTCTCCAGCAGTTGCCCATAGCAGTTGCCCAAGGGGAAAGTGCGAGGTGGAACAGGCGGCAAAGCTTCCCCAGCACGCTCTCCCCTTCCGTGCCCAAGGGTTTCCTGAGCCAGAGACACTGAGCTGACCTCTAACCACCCATGAGGGACTTGTTTTGCTCTGACCCATAACCCTGCAGACCCTGGGCTGGTGAAATGTGAGATGCAGAAAGGCAGGAGCGTGAGAGCCAACCCTTTGGACCAGTGCAGGAATGCTCCTCCTGTCCATGAGACACTGCAAAGCCTCTGCTGTGACAAAACTCCTCTCATACCTGCCCACCATCTTCTGACATGAGCCAAATCCCCATAAATCATTTGAGATTTCCCTTCCTGAAGGCCTCCCTCCTCAGCCACCACCTTTAGTAGGAACAGAAACAGGTCAATACAGAGAAACTACTGAAAATTCCACCCTTCATTAAGAGTTGCTTATAATATTGGCTCATCCTGAGTCATGACATAGCTCTACCCAGTAACCCACATATTGTACACAGGATATGTTTGCACTGCAATCAAAGAAATAATTATTGAGATGTTTGCTACAACCAGACGTTATATAATAGTTGTGGCTAGTCTTACTGGCTACATTGGTCACATAATTCAGTATTTCCATGCTGATAACATAAGAGTAACAGGAAACAAACAAGCAAAATCCCCAAGGAAATCCAGTCAATAAAAACCTCTCCAAACATGCTTGTTCCAATGCTACTGTTCTGCCTCTCAACTTCCTCCTGTATATCTCACTAGAGCATCTGGAGCACTTGCTGGGACCACCTCTGAACAGATTTTGAAAATATTTAGGTGCAGAGAGCCAGCGTAGGATATCTACTCAGGACTTCTAAAGCACTGGACTTTTTAAGATTAAGAAATTGATACAGTAATTTTAAGCTTGGCTTGAGTTCCCAGAGGAGCTGTGCCATTAGGGTGGGATTCCTCTTCTGCCCATGGCTGGCACTTAAGAGTTTCATCTTTCCCTGTTGTGTAAGCTCCTAAACAAAGGTCTCTCCAGAGAATGACTTATTCCTTTTTAAGATGGCAGCTAAGAGGATAATGAAACAGACTTTTTACAGGTGCTTCTCTGCTTTAACTACAGGAGGATTTATACAACTAGTTTAAACCTTGTGTTTGGGTGATTAACAGTAGCTAAGAAGAACTCATTACTAGATGCCCACAGTTGTATTTTAGTTGTGATTTAAGTACTGAAGACTTCAGGTCTGCTTTTAAATAACAAGATTTTGATTTTGAGATGTTTTTGGAAACAGTCCTCTAAATATGTATCATCTATGACTACAGTAAGGGATGGGATGCAGTCTTCTTGTTCCATCTTTTGCTATCAAAGCATCCTGTGAGAACACCTACCTGCTAATTATGGGTATGTACACAGGCCCACTGCATTTGGTTTTGCCAGGTTATTACCACGTTGTACCTGACAGGGTGAGCTGGGAGGTCAGGGCTGCAGATTAGTAAACAGGAACAAAACTGGGAAATCTTGAAGACATCTATAAAGCAGAGTTTTTCCACTCAAAGTTTGATCTATTATTGTAATGAATGTTGCATCCTGCAACAGGAAGATAGAAAAATAACAGGAAGGATTCCAAAGAGAAGAGGACAAACTTGCAGTCAGAGAGAGCTGGGCAAGGAAAGTCTTTGCAAGCTCATCAGCTTTGACTGAAAAATGGCTTTCAGCTCACCCTGCACGATGTGATTTGTATTCTGTCCAGAGCAATCATTAGGCGAGGTAGTTATCTGGCTCTGCTATGTATTATGCTACAGGTGCAAGGTCTGGAACCCCATATAATTGCTGCATAGATCTAGATTTAGCTTATCATCATTTTTTCCGTTAGCTTTCAAAGGAACAGAAAGAGCTTTGCAGCTGCCCTGGGCTGGGCTGTGCAGCCAGTGTTGCTCTCTCAGCCATCCCCCTGCCAGAGTAAGGAAGCACTGTGGGCTAGCAAGTCCTGAGAAAGGGATGCCCAGCTCACACTGATGGGCAGTGCTGCACCCAGCTGCAAAGACTACAGTCAGATCCACAACTTTCAAGAAGAAAAAACAAGAAACAGATAAGGACCATTCACTAGCTACCCCTCTGAGTATTCATGGGGCACCTTGTCCTTGGGCAATGCCATAGCCTCCCTAGCCTCCAGACCCCCTCTCCACCTGTGTGGAGAGTGATGCATGGAGAGGACATGGGGTTTGCCCAAGGCCTCACAGAAAGCAGTGGCAGGGCTGGTACTGTGCCTACATGACGTGAACCCCTGTCCTAGTCTTTAGCTACAAAAACATCACTGTTACGTACTTGGGCTGTCTTGGCAAGAGGAGATCAGTTTCGTTTAAAAGCTGCTACGAAAGCCATGCCCTTGAGGCTTGTTTTGGCAAGCACATCCCAGGGAGTTGTTTGCTGCAGCCCGTGCAAGGGGCACACGCACCCGGCGCTCGGCCAGGCTCTCCAGCCGTGCCCCCACCGTGCCCTGGCACAGCTCACTGCCCAGAGCCGTGCCAAATCCTGCCGGATACTGCTTGGGGCAGTGTGTCACGGCGTCCTACTAACCACGGCTCACCTGCCCTGGCAGAGTGACCCACACTGCTCTAATCTGTAAATCGTTCAGCCTAATGCAATCCCCGCTGGGATGGCCAGTAATTAACACCGTGCTAACCATGGGTGGAGTGCAGGGTGGAACCTCTGGGCAAGCAAATAAAACCAGGACACTGAAACCAGGCTGGTACCCTTCTAGCAATGTCACCTTTGCAGCCAGCAGCCTGATTTCCCCATCAGGATCCATGGACACCCTGAGTTTGCAGTTGTGACAGACTCATGTAAGCTGGACATGCTGACATGCTTGATGTCAAGAAGGGCTGGCACAGTGCGACCAAAGAGCACGTGAATCACAGAACCATAGAATGGTTTGGGCTGGAAGGGACCCTAAAGTTCATGTAGTTCCAATTACCTCTGTCCTATGCTTTACTACAGGCCTCTTGTGAAAAGTCCCCCCCCCAGCTTCCTTGCAGCCCTTTTAGGTCCTCGAAGGTGACAGAAGTCCTCTCCCAAAGCCTTCTCTTCTCCAGGAGGAACCACTCCAGCTCTCTCAGTCTGTCTTCAGAGGAGAGGTGCTTCAGCCCTCTGAGCATTTTTATGGCTTCCTCTGGACCTGCTTTAAGAGGTCCATGTCCTTATTACATTGTGGTGCTGCACCTTTGGCCAGGAGCAGCCTGCCCAGCCAAAAATGAGAATCAGGAGAAAGGAGCACTTCATACTCAACAGAGTTTCTCTGGCTCAGCTGCTGTTCAGTAGTAAATCAGACATCCACAGGCATTCACAAACAGCTCAGGCATCTGGGAATGCTGAATTCCAATAAATTGATGCTGGTCAGCTTGATGGCCAGGTGTACTGGAAAAAGAGGATCACACTTTGTCTTTTAGGTGTTCATGCTTGTAGATGCTTTGATATTTAGAACAGAATTTCCACTGGTAGAGTTTATTTTGTCTTGTCAAATAACAATAACAATAACAAAAAGCTCTTTTCACTTTAAAAATTACTTCAGATGCAACTTGGCTGCCAGTTAAGGCTGTCAACAGATGTCATTTGCAGCAGAATTTTGCCGTGGTTCATGGGTTACCATATCTGAAACATCCACTGCTCTACTGACACCACTGTGGTTTTGTGAGTGGCAAGATCTCATGCACTTGCTGGTCTAAAAGTATTGGTGGTTCATCAGTGCTGGCCTTTCCCCTAATGCTAGTCCTTGCACAGTACCAGAAGATTCTGTTGTCAATGGAGCAGCTTGTTTTCCCTTCAGAAGCCCATATTTTAGGAGTCCCAAAATGCAGGGGACCGGTGAAGGAGGGTGGGGGTGACAATTCAATCTTGAGAGCCTGTGAAGAACAGAGATGTCAGAGAAGTCCAGGAGAAATGGTCACTTCAGAAGAGTTGTGGTACTGACGCCAAATCTGTGTTTGCATGCACCAAACTGTCCCCTCTGAATCCAAACACATGATGATATAGGAAAGTTTGGGTTTATACCATAGGGCACAGAGTTTCCAAAGTGACTGAGTCTTTCCTGGTTGCACCTAGTCTTGTAAAAGGAAGAAAATCTAGCAAATCTCCAAACAGTGTCCTGGAGACTCTTATGCAACCCTTGACGAAACAGGCAGGGCCTTTCTCTTACATTGTCTGAAGACTCCAGAGCTATGAGAACACATGAAAATTGACACATTAGCAAAACATCACTCTATTCACACATGAGAGGTCAGGCTGGTTGGCTACCACCTTCTCAGGACCAGGTAATGCAGAAATAGCCCACACTGTCATCTGGCAAGATTTTCCCAATTCCCAAATATCCCACTACAATGGCATGAAGATTTCAGTGAGGGATGAACTTCTTTGCCACCACTGAGCAAAATTCTGCACTGAAAGCTTCCCCCCTCACAGGGAACTGCAAATGAGCTATGAGAAGATGGTGATTTTTGAAGTGGGGTGTTGTACCTGTGCCAGGGACAGGCTGTTCCTAGGGCAGCCAACCTGTCTGGTCATTGAAGGCAGGCGTCCTGTCTCTGACAGTAGCTGGTGACAGATGCCTTGGGAAGATGTAAATGACAGGAAAGCCTGTAGTGACACTTCCTCAGAAATACCAGAGACTTCCTGAACCAAAGATACTATCTCCATACTTAAAATGCATTTTTCATTCACCACCAGTGTGCAAGGCAAATTGTGTAAAAAGCATACTCTATTGTTCTACAAACTGCTTTGATATTTTAATCTGATTCTCCCTAGTATAATGACTGCTCTCTCATCACCACTCCTGTGCCACCCCAGATGTCACAGGGCTGGGAGACCCTTCCCAGCTCTTTGGAGCTTGTCTGCTTGGTGATTTGTACAGAGGCTGCTCTGGTTCTTTGCCCTTTTGTGTCTCAAATCTGGTACCCTGTGGAAGAAACCCCTCCGAACGAAGTCAAGGGAGGATCATGGCTGATAATATCTTGGACCAGGTCACAAAGCAGGAGAGGATACAGCATAGGAGAGGATACATCAATGCTTCTCAAACCTTTTTTTACTATGGCCATGCACAGTAAATTCTGCGTTAGCACCTCAGATTGTTTTTCTGTGATGACTGCAAATGAGGTCTCTGTTAGTGATGCTCATGAAGGTCAGGCTCCAAAAAGACCTACCAGTTTTCTACCATTACGACTGAAAGTTGGATCAAGTCACAAATTATCTGTCTGAAACAATGAAGCATCCCCCACGAGAGAAGAGTCCTGCCTGCTGCCACTACAGCACTACATGATTCAGATGCTGGTAACCATCTTCAGTTTCTTCTGACTTTGCTCAGGCCTTAAAAACATTGAGTCAGCATAACCTCTTACCATCTTTTTTTAGTGCGTGAAGATACAATCGCTTGGCATCAGAATGATGACACAGAAATCTGCAGCAGAGGATCAAATGTGCAATAATAAATTGATACTGGAGCCACCTCCTACAATTGATAGTTGCTTAGTCATTTCTCTCTCCATCTCCCTTCCACAGCTCCTGGGACATCCCTAACATGGTCTAAAAACATCCATCTGTGCTCTCAGGAAATTGGAGACACAGGGAAAAGTGCTGTCTTTCTGCTGAGCCTGCTCCTTGTGTAAGTGTTATTTTTAAATCATCGTGCAGAAGGATGAGGTTCCCATCAGCCAGGGCATGTCTGAGCTTCTGTGAGACAGGGCTTTACATTTCAGAAGGCAGAAAATGTACCATGTGCTACTGCTGTTGCTCTGGCAATACCCATGGGTAGTGAATGCTGTAGCCTAAAGTCACATGTTAAATAAACACACAGCTACAACACAAATTAAACTAGCCCAGAGCAGATGTTATTTAGATTGTGGACAGTTAAAAAAATTAAATGTTTTCTTTGCAATATTTTGATGAGGAGGTGGAGTATGCAAAGTCAATCTCAGCTCAACAGAGAGTGATTTATTTGCTCTCTCTCCTGCTCTGCATGGCTTGGGGACACGTCACCAGCTGATTCACGGAGACGCAGAGAAGTGGGGCTAGTGCTGGCACTGGCACAAAGGATCTCACCTGCTGGCCATGCTCGTACTGTTGGGGCAGTAAATAAATTTGGGGCACACACACAAGTACATGGTTGAGGTTTATGGCTGGGGAGGAAAAGGATGAGAGAAGGTGCAACAGGCACAGAAGACAGAATGCAGAAAACGATCCTGGATCCATTGCCTGTGCTGGTCTCCAGCCCCAGGTGATCCCACACTGTGAATATCCAGCAAGATGTTCATCTCATGGCACAGGATTCCAGAGCAGAACACTGGTGCTTCCTCTCTACCCTCTCTGACAGCAACCCACCTGGGAGCTCCCATTTAATTTTACCATGAAGTGTTTGGGTTCACAGGAGATTTGAAACCCCAGCACGGCCAGCCAGCTCCTGACCTTTAGGATATGTCTCACTCTTGTTTTGCACATAAAAGATGAAGCCATCAATAATTCTCCCTGCAAAGGTCACTCAGTTGCACAGGCACTGCCTGAAGTCTGTGGACTAGGTGGATAAGAGGGAAGTTTTGTACCACTAAGGAAGGGAAATTCTCTTTCACAAGGAAAAAGCATTCGGCTCAAGACCTTACACCCCTAGCCCTAACCCTAACCCTTACACTTCCTTTTCCAAGCTCACAGACAGCACTGGCTTCCTGTCACAGCATTACTTGTCTGTCAGCAGCTCTGCTCTCCCTCTCCTGGCATACTCCCATGGGGCCCCTATTCAGCCATCTTATCTTGAATAGCATCCAAAACCTCTTCCCTTCCCCTTCCCTTTCCTCTTCCTCTTCCCCTTCCCCTTCCCTTTCCTCTTCCCCTTCCTCTTCCTCTGTACCTTCCCCTTCTCCTTGGCCTGTTCATTTCCAACACCACCTACTCTCTAGTTTTACATTTCCTCTGCTTAGCACAGGGATTTTTGAGGATACCACACAGTACAAGATATGTCTTTGCTGTTCATGAAATCCCAAAAGCACCTCGGGTGTCACAGCTATGCAAGCAGGTGCCCAGGATAAGGCACTAAGAGCCAAACAAGTCAATCACCCACATGTGCATGTAAGTGAGTTGGTTTGCATCTTTACTTTGTATTTTATAGGGAAAAAAGGCAAAAACTGCTAATAGTTCCTAAAAAGAAGCCTAATCAAGCCTCAGCTTCTCTTCTTCATGCCAGCACAGGCATTAGGTCATCACCCTGTCCTGCCAATAATTGCTGACTGCCCACGAACCCCTGCTGAAACAGGTTGGGGAGCTTGAGTAGCTAAATCCTCCTCCAGGGTTTTGAACAAGTTTCACAAGATGGTTCAAAGCCTCAGCAGCTGGAACAGTGATACATTGCCATGTGCTACAGAGGAAGTGCTAATACTTGTCCAAAATGGATTTGCTGGGATGTGTTCCACGTTTGCTCCACCTGCTGCCCCTCTCACTTGGCATCCTCTCTTCCCTGGAGTTTTGTCTTCATAACTTAAGATGCCTGTTTGTGGGGAAGTGAAGCTTGATTGACCTTACACTTTTTCACCTTCCCTTCTTGTTCTATGCTCAAGACACAAGAGCTCAGCACTTTCCCGGAGTACATGGTCTGGGAAAAGGAAAGCAGGTTCTCTGAGGCTGTTAAGGTAACCAGCTAATTAAAAACTTACTGATTGCACTCTTTAAAAAATACAGTTAATAGAGGACACACAGTGTACATCTTCTTTGCCATAAGAGATGGCTGTAAATAAATTTACATATTATACAAAGCAGGATTACTTGATTTGATATGTCATGTAGTTATCTGGACCAGCTAGTGGGGGGCAATCATAACCAAAATCAAGCTCCTGCTCTGCTGCACAAATGGGATTTCTCTCCCCAGATTCACACATTCAATCCTGACATTTTTTCTACATACACAGAGTTGGTATATTAAATGAGATATCTTTCCTGCCTAACATATATGAACTCCAAGAAGTTCACACTTGCAGGAAGAGAAGAATAAAGGTTGCACTGCACCTAATCAGCCATTCTTTCAAGCATATGCTCTCAGGTTGGAGCTCAGGTCCTCTCCCCTGCTCCCTGAGAAAGTTTGTTTTCTGACTTCAATTTTTCTTCCTAGAAAACAAAAAGGTACCTGATGCTTTGTCCAAAATGCCTACTCAAAACTGTCTAGGTACTTAGATTAACTTGGAGAGTCTGGTACCTTAAACCATAGGTAGTCACTTAAGACCAGATTAAAACCCAAAGGCACACATGTGAGGTGACGAAGATTGTCCATGGCCAAGAAAGGATCTAAACCCAGGGCTCTAGTTAATCATAGAATGGTTTGGATTGAAAGGGACCTTAAAGAGTCTCTAGTTCCAAGCCTCCTGCCATGGTCAGGGACACCTTTCACTAGACTAGGCTACTCAAAGACCCCCATCCAACCTGGCCTTGAGCAATTCCAGGGATGAGGCATCCACAATAGGGATGGGGGATGCCAAACTGACTTTGAAAGTAGGTGGTTTGTGCCTCCATTTCCCAAGTTATGGGGTGAAAGGGGCTCCCCTCTCTTACAGGCATGAGGCAAAACTAACCTAACCATGTTTAGATATTGCAATGATGTATAAAGAACCATGGGCTGGGAGCAGTAACAGGAATCATCAATAAGAAATTAAAGTTACTTTTAATAGTGAAGTAAGCCACAGTACAAGCAGGGTGAAATTTCTTCAAAGTTCAATTGCATCAAAGCCTGAATTTCAATAAGGGTTGTGATAGAAACAATTTGGGGATATTTCGTTTTGGCAACTAGCAGTGAAATGGAAACTGAACTTGCTCCCACATCACAGTTGAAGGCCAGTGGACTAAGTCAGACCTTCTGTAAGGTATTAAGTTTAATACGTCAGTCACTGTTTCCTCTCAAGCCTTGCAGCTTAAAATTGACTTAAATACAACCTCCAGAAAGTCTCAGCTTAACTGGCTGCAGGAGAAGCTACCAATGGTCCCAAAGGTCAGGCCCCTTCTGTATGAGTGAGGAGGTCTGGCTCAGGTCACGACAATTGTCACTGGAGGAGGAGGAGGCGGCGACCACCTCTATTTCCAGAGGAAGTGGCACGCTGGGTGTGCAGCCCGTCTCACATCAGCGCCTCCGTCGGCCTTGCCAGGGCAGCGGCAGGGGAGGCCCATGAGACCGGGCGTGCAGCGGCCCCAGGGCAGCGGCCAGCGGGGCCGGG
>WBNO01008138.1:133987-193573 GCA_013400575.1 Peucedramus taeniatus | reverse complement strand
TGAGTGCGGCTCGGGTGTCCCACGCCCAGGGGACGGCGGCGCGGCCCGGCCTCACGGCGCCCGTGTGTGTGCGATTGTTGCAGGGCGCCCTCGTGTCAGGATGGCCCGGAGCGAGGAGGACGGCGGCAGCCGCTGCCCGGCCTGTTGCCCCGCTATTCCGTGCGGGAGGCCGTCACCTGGGTGAGGAGCAGCGCCGGGGACACCTCGGGGGATTCCCGAGCAGAGCCGGGACGAAGGGGCCGGGCGGGAGCGGGGCTGTTCCTGACCGTGTCCGCTCTCCGCAGGGCGCTGTGGGCGCGCTGCTGCTGCAGCTGCTCCGGCAGATCGCGGGGCTCAGGTCGCTGCCGGACGCCCGGACAGAGCGAAGGCCTCCCTGGCGTTCCTCGTTGCCCCCTCAGCCCGCAGGTCAGCGCCTGGGGAGGGCGGCGGGGGGCTGCCGGTTGGGATTCCTGCTTCGTGCTGTGCTGAGTGAGGCTGGGAGAGGCTGAGGGCCGCTCTCGGGCCCTCGGGAGAGTGTCAGGAGAATCTCTGCTTCTCAACGATTGAGTGCAGTCCCACTTTGTGTGCCCTTACCTTTGTTTTCCGTTCTGGATCCTGCTGCACGAACTTTCCTCCTGCTTGTCTGTGTGGTCAGAGGACACTGAGTACGTGCACAGACCGGTGGTGTCACCTGGAGCAGACACAGCCTTTGTGCTCTGTATTACAGAGGTGACTGAAGCCTCAACCAGCTGTCCTGGCGAGCAGCTGGGGTCCCAGCTCCTGCAGAAAGCAAGTCCAGAGGCTGTAGCAGAGAATTCATCCTCAGGCATCCCCTCTGGGCAAGGAGAAAACCAGCCCTGGGCAGAAGCAGGTATGTGCCATGTGCTGCAGGGCAGGATGCTCGTGGCAGAAGGACCTGGGAGTTCCTCCAAGGCAAGCTCAGAGCCAAGGAGTGTGTAGCCATTTATTGACATTAGAGGAGACAGGTGAAAGTGGAAAGGCAGAATTTCAGAGAGATGAATCAGAGTCCAGAGACAAGAGGAAAAAGCCTCCTGAAGGTAGAGGCAAGGCTGTGCTGCAACTGCAGGTGACAACAGCTTTCCCAACAGTGCTCTGCCTTAGCAGACTGATTGCAGCATCCAGTCCTGTTCTTTTATTGTGGACAGATGTTTGCAGCCAGAAGGATTCAGGAGGATGCTGCACCATTGATCTGGGAGGCTGGTGTACATGGTGTGAAACTGGAGGAATTATTCTCTTCCTGCAAGAGGAGGATGCATTTCTGAGCTCTTATGCCGTAAATAAGACAGTGGAAGGAGGTATCAAAGACACTATTAAAATGATTTTATAAAAATAGAAAGGTAGACTCCAACAAAATTGAAGTCTCGCCCAGGAAAGCGTGTCCTACATAGGGAATTTAAAGTCACACCAAGGAAGATCAGATGAGGCCTACAGCTCACTAGATATAGAAACACTGATAATGGCCTCAGGAAAGTTGTTGGAAGCAGGAAGCCTGCTGGAACAGGTGGCAAGGGGACAACATTCAGTAGTGGTGTAGAAGAGGCACATCAGGAAACCACAACCACAGATGTTGGCTAAATCAGAGGATCACAGACTGGTTTGGGTTGAGAGGGACCTGAAAGCTCTTGTTTCTTACTGCCATGGGCAGGGAGGCCTTCCACTGTCCCAGACTGCTCCAAGCCCTGTCCAGCCTGGCCTTGGACACTTCCAGGGATCCAGGGACAGCCACAGCTTCTCTCTGCCAGAGCCTCAGCACCCTCACAGGGAAGAATTTAAATCATGAAGGTGCTGCAGAAAAGGACAGAGCTGTTCCCCATTTTCTGGTTTCTTTCAGAATTTTGGCTTCCTTCTGTGCTGATTTCAGCTACTGCCCATCACTGCTTATCAAACCTTCTCGTGACAGAGGTTATCATTCCCATCAGTTGGCAAATGGAGCATTTTGTTTCCATGTCTCCTAATTAACTCCAGGAAAACAGCCAGGTTAATTTACCTAAACTGCCAATTAGACTGTTTAACCCATCTGCTTTAGCCTGGAGCATATTAA
Source organism: Peucedramus taeniatus (assembly GCA_013400575.1). Lineage (NCBI taxonomy): Eukaryota > Metazoa > Chordata > Aves > Passeriformes > Fringillidae > Peucedramus > Peucedramus taeniatus. Next base: position 191,532 of record WBNO01008138.1, on the reverse strand, counting down.
GAAGCACTCCAGCACTGGCAGGTGACTGGACATGGACCTCTGGGAGGAGTGGTGGGAAGAAGTGGAGACAGCAGTGCCTGCAGTTGGCACAGCTGAACGTCCTGGAGTGCCTGTGTGTCTGACAGACAGCTCCTACTGAGAGTCAACAGGAAAAGCTTTTGGGCAAACTGATAAATTGAACAGTGACAAGTCACTAAAGCCATGTGGTCTTTGTTCAGATGTTCTCCAGAAACTGGGAGATCACTGAGCCTCCGAGGATGATCTGTAATCCCATGCTCAAACCTGCTCTGTGGCCAGGGGAATGAGCACTGACAGATTGCACAGCTTGGCTTTTAAAAAGGGTTCGATGGCTTTTGGTTTGAGGCACAGAACTGAAAAAAGGTAATTCTAATTCGATAGAAACTCTGTTACAGGATAGAGGTGTCAGATGCTGGGATGAGTGGGCTGTATCAAAGGTTTTGGAAGGATTTAGGAAGCCATTTCTCAGGCCAGCTTGTTCCCTTGCAGAGACTTGAGAGAGTTGTAAATCTATTAAGACTTCTTTGGAGAAGTCAACGGGCATGTGGAGCAAGATAATCCAGCTTTTAGCTTTCTGAAAATCATCCAGACAGGACCTAAACCAAAGCTATCTAAAGAATTAAAGCTGATGTGAGGGAACATGGAGGGGTTACTCTTGGGCTGGTAACTCCTTAAAGCACAAGAAAGTTTTCACAGTGGAGAGCCATTACTGTAGGATTCCCCTGTCCTTTGTTAAACCTGTTCTGTTCAACACAGTCAGCAGTGATTTTGAAAAAAGAAGTGATGAAGGAGGCAGCAGAGGCAGCAAATGGTACAAAATTCTTCAGGACAGTCAAATCTGAAAGTCACAGGCAAAGGTTGCACAGAACCACAGCCAGGGTAATCCCCAGGTGGGTTAAACGAGTGTGCACAGGGGAGTGTGGCTGTAAATACACACACAGAGTGAGGAGTGTCAAATTAATAATTGTCTTGCAGAGGGAACATTTAAAGTCACTGTGGATGTGCTTTTGATAAGGTTAAGTCAGTGCTCGGCAGCAGTGAGGCCAATTAAATGTTAATTATGGTGAAGGAAGAAGCTGAGGACAAGGCAGTGCTGTGGGTTCATGTGAATCTGGGATGCAGCCACGTCTTGAGCACTTAAGGAAAAGACAGTGCCCGAAAAACAGGGACAAAACTGCAGAGAAAAGATGACAGGGAGACAGTTACATCCAAACACAGACTGACTCTTCAGCTGAAAAAAAAAGAAGTGACAAAGAATGTGCTGGTGCTCTGTGAAACTAAAAGTGTTGAGAGAAAGAGAATAGGGACAGTCTTTTTCATAATGCTCATATTAAAAGGCAGCACGGAAGGGTCAGGTGGCAAGTTTGGAAAAAAGCAAAAGGCATTTTGTGTTTGGCCAGTACTCAGGTAAATTGTGGAACTCGCTGCTACAGGCCAGAAGTACAAGTGGGTTCCAAGAAGTGATTAGGTAAAATTACACATTGAAATGAGACTTAATTGGTCCAGCCAAGCCTCCTGCTCAGATCACAGAACAACTGATTGCTGGAAAGTTCTGCCAGGGAGAGCGTGACTTTATAATCGCTGCTCCTCACCCTTTCTGCCCAAGCATCTCCAACTGTCATTTGTCAGAGATAATATATGTCAGAAATAATTTGATTTTGCTCCGTACATAAGTCCTCGGGTTACATTCCACATTTTGTTATGCATCCATTTTGTGGGAATTTATGGAGAAAAGTCAGGGGGAAGAGATTTGGTGATCTGCACTGAAGAGCCTGAAAAAATGCAGGGTTTTGTCATGTGAGAAGTCCTGGGAATCTTTGGATAGAAAGTGGAGCTTGATTATCCCTTTCTTTCACTATATTTTGCTTTCTACAGAAAAACCTGCCTGAGGTACAGGATTTTTTTTTCCCCCTGGTGTTTAGCTACTGAAAGAGGGTGAGGCTGGCAAAATAAGGATGCAGCAGGAAGCTAGGGAGAGCAGAAGGAAGGGAAGGACAGACGCCTGGCAGATGATGCAGGGGAATCTGGTAGCAAAGCCTTGCCATGAGAGAGCAGAGCTCAGAGTGCAGCAGAATGTACCTTCCCTGCTCCAGTTTGCTGCTGCCAGCAATGGCAAGGGATCTTTGGAGAGAATTCCATGTCCTTCCCCTTTCTCTGGGTGTTTCAGTTCACTTCCACACTTGCTGGTGCTGGTCTCCCTGTGCAGTGACAATCTGCTGTTGTTGTGGCAAAGATTTGTGAGATGGTTCCCAACATCTCAGCTTTCCACAAGAGCCACTCCAATTTTATTGGAGCACAAGAGGATCAAAATCTATTCCTTTGTTTAAAAAGAAAACTTCAGGAAATTAACTTAAAACTTGCTTTAAGTAGCATTCTGGATATTGCTACCAGCAAGTCCTCAGCTCTGTATTCACATCTTATTTTTTTCCATGCAATTTCTGCCTCACTCAGAGGCTTTTTGCTGGAAGTTAAAGGCACAGAGTGAGCAAGCAGGTGATTGCAGCCAGTCTCAGTGTTACAGCAGCTGAATGATGCCCTGGGGAGTTGTATTTTACCCCTGGCAGAACTGTAAAATTTGTTATTTCAATTCCGAGATTACAGACATTGCAAAAGTGTGTTTTCATTTCAAAGCACAATGAAACCAATTGGAAACAGTGAAGTTTTCCATGAGGCAGAAATTCTGGATTTTGGCCAGCTCTTGACTTCGTTCTCGTGGATGTTTTGGGATGAGCAATCTAGGCTGTCTAGGAGAAGATTATTAATTCCTCATTTGGAGCTAGCTGTGAGCAACACTTGATTAGTCCGGGATGAACAGTGAAGAGAGACAAAAATATTTATTAACTGCTGAAGATGTGAGCATTGGGCATCCAGAACACTGAAAGCTGCAAGACTGCATGGAAAAAAGAATGTGCAGTCATATTGCATCATAGCATAGGTTTGAAGAAATAGAAATAAAGTTGCACAGAAAATTCTAGCTGTGATATTCCTATCTTTTAAACATAACCTGAAGAATAATTTAGCTTGCCCAGCATCAAAGGTGATTCTGAGGGAATTCAGGTCTCCCAGAGAAGCTGTGGCTGCTCCTGGATCCCTGGCAGTGTCTCAGGCCAGGTTAGACAGGGTTTGGAGCAACCTGGGATGGTGGGAGGTGTCCCTCCCCATGGCAGGGGTGGCGCTGGGTGAGCTTTAAGTTCCCTTCTGACCCAAACCATTCTGGGACTCTCTGATCCTTCAGGGGCTGGGGCTGGGTGTCAGGATAGATTGGTCCCTGTGCTTTTTTCCAGATGTTCTCTGGGACTGGTAATCCTGATCTGTGGAGATTTGAGTGAGGAGGGGTTTCCCATGGTAGAGGAGCAGAAGGTGGTTCTGCACGCTGACAGAATTCAGAATTAGTGGCTGTTTATTTTTCATAGTTCAATGGTTTGTCCAAATTACAACATTTTCACAGTAAACAAGGAGTCTCTGATTTAGGAGTAGACACCTGTACAGTTTCTTTAAAGTGTGGATGTACCAACGCTGTTTAAACAAGTAGTGGGAGAATTCTTAATACAGACCATTTTTTTTCCATGGGAGTTGCAGTTGTTTGTGTGGCAAAAACCCAAATTACATCACGAGGGAGATACACGATAGAGCCTTACAGTGAGAAATATCAGATAATTTGATGCCTGCTCTGCAAAGAAACAGAAAGCACAACTAATAAATTCACAGATTATACTACTTTAGGTGGAATGCTGCATAGAAGTCGTGTTTGCCACAGTGATCTTGCTTGTTGGGTAAGTGGGGCCTGTTCAGATAACACACATTTGAATACAGCCAGGGGGGAATTGTTTGTCTGGGAATAATGAGGCTGCAGCTGGCACACAGGCCACAGCTCCCTGCGTGCTGTGCAGTACAGGCATTGCAAGGAGCACTCCTGCCTGCTGCACACCTCATTGCTGCTGCTCCTGGAGCCAAACAGTGCCAGGAATCAAGGAATCAGGCCCTAAAAGGACTTTTTTTTTTCACTTCTGTTGGCTCTCACACAGCTTGAGAGAGAGGCACAGGGAGGGCACAGCTCTGGCTCAAAGTGATCCAGGCTCCAGCACCTGGAGTTCAATGTCTGGTGGGATCCAGCTGCTTGTGGTGATCCAGGGTAAAAATCCTCAGCCTGTCTTCTCTCTATGGAGGTCATTGTCCCCTTACAGTGTCAGGAGTGAATGCCACTTTAACCATTGCCAGCACAATCCTGCTGTGAGCAAGGTAGCTTAGCTCAGGCTGGAGATGCTCTGTCAGATAATTCTGATTGAAACTGGCCACAAAGTGCTGAACACGTAGCTGTCCCAGTGTGCCTGAGAGGGCTGATCATCCCCTGGCACAAGCAGGGTTGTACCCTGCAGAGAAATTACCTGGAGAAGGAGATGGGAAGGCAGCACCTCAGCTGAGGGCTGGGTGTGGTTCCCTGGTGAGCTGGGATCTGCAGTGGTTCTGATCCAGGCAAACTGGGCATGAGGAGGCAATGTCACCCCTCCTGTGACTGCTGAGAGGGGCTGCACTTCACTAGCCCTGTTGGAAATTCAGGAATAGTAGCAAAAAGTCATAAAATTAACCAAGGCTGGCAGAAAAGTGCAGCAGTTGAAAGATGTGAATGGTGCAGTCTTTTTAGAATCACAAACAGGAATCAAGAGGGGCTGATTAGTCGTGTCAGGACTTTCAAAAAAAGGAATTGGCTTTTTAGTAAAGAAGAAAAAACCTAGAAGAGCCAGTGCCTGGGAGCAGAAACCCAGAGTAGAAGTACTTTAATTTGAAATGAAGCACAGAGGTTTAAAGCAGTGATTACAAGTTACTGGAACGTTTAGGAGAAGCAGAGGATTCTCTACCTTTGGTGTCTTCAAATCAAAACCAGGGGCCTTTCTGGAGGAGCTGCAAACACAGGGCTGGATTCCAGAGCTTGCTTTTGCTCCAAAGGTCAGATTGGTTGGGATTCCTTCTGTTCCCGATGTCCCTGACTGAATGGGAAATCAGATCTTTAGGAAAGAGCTATGGAATAGAGAGTATGAGAAGAAGTAAAGATGCAGCACTGCTAAACTTTGCTTTTTCCTTGGATTTTTTTAATGCAGGGGAGTTCCAAATCCCTGTGAGCTCCAGGGTGGGGCCAGTTCTCCACAGTGCAAAGGTAAGGTTTCATTTTCTGCCCCCTCGGTCTGCATCTTCCCTGCAGGAACACATCCCAGAGCTACCCCAAGCACAGCCTGAGCAACACTCACACACAAGACTGGGAAAAAAAAGGGAGATGGGATATACTGACCTCTGCTATGGCCAGAAAATTCCAGGATTTACACACTGCCATCCCCATCCTTTGATGTATCTGTGTAATAGGGCTGCTGCCAGGGAAGCACTGAAAGAAAATGGTGAGAAACACCAAACCAAGCAACTAAACAAAAAAATAAATCCAGCAGCACCAGTGTGTTGCTGTGTATGTGCATTTTGATGCAATCTTTCACTAGGTGATTACATGCTGTTGCTATTTTGGTGTCTACCAGACAACCCATGACTGGGGAAGGTGGTGTCACTCCAAACGCTGCAAATCAGGGCTGGCTCTTGTCTGGTAAAGAGGGAAGCACTTGGGGCTTGAAGAGAGTGCATCAGCTCGAGAGTCACAAGGCCATAAATTATATTATTGTTCTTGTTGTGATTAAACCTGCCAATTTTTTGCAATTCACATCTTAGATTCAAATAATTCCCTTTTTAAAATAATCACTCAGTTGAGCAATTGCTCAAGGACACTGTGAGCAGAGTGAGGTAAATTCAGTTTTTAGCTGAGTGAGTTCCTGCAAAAGACACCAAGGAGGAATTTGCTTGATCTGCTGAGGAGGTGAGCGTGGATCTCTCCATCCTGGGAGGTGCCAGTCATGCAGGGCTGGAGGAAGAGCCTGCAGCTGGACATGGAGCAGCTCAGGGAGGGGCCTTGGACCTGTCATGGCCTCTTGGGAGTAGCCTCGAGCTCAGCAGTGGAGCTGTGGGTGCCAAGGGGCATTATTCTGATTCCCTGTGTGCACTCAGCTCTGCTGCCACTCGATGGCACTTGGGGTGTGGTGCTGGGTTGGGCTAAGCCTCCTCCCACGGCAGGGGCTGTTCATTGCCCAGGAGGAAAGGATTTGGCTGTGCTCTGCAGGGTTTCAGCAGCACTGGGCAGTGCTCAGTCCAGCTGAGAGGGCAGCTTAGCTGGAGTTGGGTAAAGCAAAGGTGTGAGGGTGTTTTGGCAGGGACTCTGTTCTGGGCACAATGTTGGAGAAGGAACAAAGGGTAATGTTATTTTTGGAGGGAGGAATTATCTTAGAATCATGAAATAGCTGATTTGGAAGGAATCCACAAGGATCATCAGTCCCAGCCCTGCACAGACCCCCCAGCAGTCCCACCCTGGGCATCCCTGGAGCGCTGTCCAAAGGCTCCTGGAGCTCTGGCAGCCTCAGGGCTGTGCCCATTCCCTGGGGAGCCTGGGCAGTGCCAGCACCCTCTCAGGGAAGAAACTTCTCCTGAAATCCAGCCTCAGTCTGCCCTGGCCCAGCTCCAGCCGCTCCCTGGGTGCTATCCCTGTCCCAGGGAGCAAAGCTTGAGCTGTCCCTGCACTGCCCCTCAGGAGGAGCTGCAGACTGTTGAGTAGGATCAGGTATTTGCTGAATTCTGAAAGGTCTGCTGGTGCCTGAGAGGCTGCACCAAGCTCCCTGGCCAGAGAGCAGGGGAGCAGTGTCCATACAGCTTCCCCAACGAGGTGGCTGTGTAGGACAGGGAGGGTTCTGTGTGTACACATGACCTCACCCTCCTGATGACTGAACTACCATACAAACAGGTCTCACTGCTTGGTTTCCAAGCCAGCATCTCTAGGGTTGATATGATTTAGCTGTCTTTAATAGCATTTTTCTCTGACTCCTCAGGGTGACCCAGCTCAGCGAGGGCATTTAGAGGAAGCCGCTTTCCAATTGCAGCAGATTTTCCGAATTGATATTTCCATTGCATTGAATATCCTTGGTAATGTGGAGTTGGTTTTGTTTTGCCCTTAAACCACAGGTTTCTCATTTTGGAGGACCTCCAAATGGTTGCAGGTCTTGTGAGAAGGCAGGGATGGCAAATACCCAAGCTGAAGCCTCCTTTCAGCAATTTTAACTGTGCTTGGAGAGATTTATTGCCCTTTGTCCCATCGTGCCACCTGATTTATCTCAGCATATTTCAATCCCAGCTTGCTTGAAGCCTGCACTGTTGTCCTGACATCTGTAGCTGGAAATTAAGCCATCTCTGTCTTTTTTGCAACACAAGATGTCATATCCTTGTATCCTTCTTTTATTGTCTGAGCTCACAGTTTTCCTGGCAAGCTGAAAAAGCAATTGCAGGATTGCAACTCTAAGAAAAGCAGAAGGAAGATGCAATGAGCTAAGAAAAGTCCCTGCCCTATATACACCACTAGTTGCAGCACTGAAAAGCAAGTTATTTTTCTGTGAGCCGTACGTGATCCCTCTCTGCCACGAGCCCAGAAAAATCCCTAAAATGCAGTGTTGCCATTTTTCTTATGGAAACTGGAGGGAGGGTTGGTGAGCCAGCTGGAAGTGGCCCAGAGCACTTGGCATGAGCCAAGGAGAGCCCAGTGGCTGTGGGGGAGGTTGCTGCATTGGAGGCTGGGTTGTGGCTGTGTGCTTTTCCCTGTTTTCCCTGGTTTTAGGCTGTGTTTTCCTCAGGGATCGAGAGCATGAGGGCGGGGCACTGCCGGATGGCCTTCACCTGCTTCAAGCTGGCAGCAGATCGGGGCTACAGCAAAGCCCAGTTCAACGTGGGGCTGTGCTACGAGCATGGCAGGGGCACAGAAAAGGACTTGGAGAAGGTATCTAGGGCCTGCCTGGAGGGTGGGTGTGGGCAGCACACATCAGGAGAGGGGTCTGTGCTTGATGCTTGGAGCTTTGTTCCTTTTACATGGGTGGGAAAGTCATGGAATGTCCTGAGCTGGAGGGAACCCCCAGGGATCATTGGTCCAGCTCCTGGCCTTGCACAGCCATCCCAACAATCCCCCCTGTGCATCCCTGGTGTCCAAAGGCTCCTGGAGCTCTGGCAGCCTCAAGGCCGTGCCCATTCCCTGGGGGACCTGGGAGAGCCCAGGCTCTGAAGGCTCAGTAGAAAATGCTGGAAATAATAAAAATTGCAGCTTTGCAGAGCTGCTTTCAGTGTCGTCAATCCCATCAGAGAGGTGTTCTGAGATCCCTTTCCCACAGCTTCTGAGGGTTCTCCAGGTGCACAGGCTGTGCTACCAGCACCCAGCGGGGTTCCAAGGAGAAACCTGTCATGTTGCTGTATTTAAGACACCACTGCACATCCCAGGGCTTCTCAGATCTCCAATTTGGCTCCTGTAACTCCAGCCTGCCACCTAGTGCAAGCTGGCCAGCAGCTGCTGGAGCTGGGAAGAGCTGCAAAGGCAGCTTGGTTTGAGTCATGGTTGGCCCAGTGCCACCCCCTTCAGCTCGGGCAGGGTGGTTCCAGGGCTCTGGGGTACTCACAGTCCGCTGTCTCACCTGACCCAGCTGACATTCTGCTGTGGGAGGGCTGTGGGGAGGGATGCAGCTTGTGATGGATCTAGCCAGAGAGGTGAAGCTTGAAGGGAGCCATGTCGTGTTCAGGGCATGCATCAGCTGGGTTTCTCTCTCTCAGGCAGGTTTTTATTACTGCCAGGCAGCCAGCAGCCGTCACCCCATGGCCCAGTACCGCTACGCCAGGTACCTGCTCCAGCATGGCCCTGGCAGCCCCCGGGACAGGCAGCACAAGGCTGTGGCACTCCTGGAGCAAGCAGCAGGGGCTGGCATCACAGAGGTTGGTGTCCATAGGTCAGAGAGCCAGCAGAGAGCCCTGACTGAAGGGTTGGAGCCACGTCCTAGACAGCACTAGAAGGGAAAGCCTTCCAGTTTATCCCTGCTCACAGCAGGGGGTTTGGAACTAGAGGATCTTTAAGGTTCCTTCTGACCCAAACCATTCTCTCATTCTCTGTTTATGTTCCTGACAGTGTCTGGGAGACAGCCCTGCCTGCAGATGGAGCCACTGTGCCACATGTTGGTTGTCTGTTGTCAGTGGGGCTCTTGCATTAAACCTTTGGTTGGGAGAGCTGACCTGTGCTTGAAAACAGAGCTCAGTTTTCGTCTCCTCTCAGTTCCAAGAGTACAGGTCGCTGTACTGGAGGAACTTCCAGTGCTTGAAGCAAGAACAGATCCTCATTTTGTATCTGTGAATTTCTGAGATGACTCATCTGTGCAGATCTGTCTCCTGCCTTGCTTTCCCACTCCAGGAGATGCATTTAGGCATATGCCATCTCGCCCTGTGAATGCCAGGCTGGCAGTGCCTGTGCCTCCTGGAGCTTACTGGCCAGGGGGTGCATCTGCTGGATCTTGGGACAGGACACAAGTGGGAGCCATTCCCTGGCTCTGACTCCCACAGGGAGTTTGAAATGATACTCTGGCTCTCAAATGTGAATTCTTTGTGTTTACTGTGTCATGCTGATTTTTCTTAGGGCAGCCCTGCCTCTCCCAAGAACTCCTGCACAGGCAGGGTCCTTACCACACTGCACAGTAACCCCAGCATTTGAGCAGCTTGAAAAAACAGTAAAAAAGCCCAAATAATTAAAATCCTGGCTGATCTGGACCATGTGGTTTTGTTGCAGGCACAGGCTTATCTTGGAGTGTTCTACATGAGGGGGCTGCAGCCTCAGGAGAAGAGAGGTCTGAAGTACCTGCTGCAGGCAGCAAACAGTGGGGTAAGTAATCCTGCCAGAGATTGTCCTCAGCTTGGCCTCTGCAGGTGGAGGATTTCAGGGTTTCTTGGAAATGGGAGTGATGCTAGGATTTTACTGCCCAGTGTGAAGGGACAGAGTGGAGCCTTGGTGCCTCTTGGAGAGGAAATAGGCCCTGGGCACAGACCCTACAGAGACAGCCCTGTTGGGCTGGAGGAGTTCCTACAGCACCAGTGCCTATACCCAGCTTCCAGAATTGTACAGCTCTCCCATTATGGAGCATCTACACCCTCTTCAGTCAAAATCTTACACTACTGCATCACTTGAAGAACTTCGTTGTGTTTATCTCAAATCTGTTCTTCAGAATTGGCCCATTGTTTCTCTCCTTTTATAGAGAGGATGGAAAGACTGTTTCTGGATTCAGCCTTCCCCCATTGTTGCTGTTTCATTTCACAGGTCATGTTAGATCCCCAAGAATCTTCTTGCATGCACTTTCCCCAAGTGGCCCAGGCTTCTCTTTCTTGAAGGGCAGTTCCACAGTGTGGGCACAGCACTCTCCTGAACCCCCACCAGCATTTAGAGGAGCAGAAGTGTGGATCCCATGTCCTGCAGCCAGGTTCCTGCATCCCACAGTTCTGTTTCTTGACATTGTCCCCTTGTTTTCAGCTGCATTGTCATGGCCAGGGTTTTTTGGGTTTTTTTCTGAAGAACTTGTTCATTTTAACTCCAGTTCCCACAGCTTTTGTGCAATGGAAAATAATGAATAGCTATTGCCTGTTCTGCTGGCTAATAGTTGTGGTTGTGGTGCCCTTTAGTGTGTCCTCTCTGAGTCATTTCTTTTGCAGGCTGCAGTGCTGGTTTAGTTTGTGTCTCTGTGTAGTTAAGCTGTTCTACTTTGCTTGTCAGTTTTCTGTCTATTTTTCTAATTCTCCTTTGACCGTTTTAAGATGCTTGGACTAAAAGTGTACTCAGGATGGAGATATCTCACATAACGAGCTCCTCTGCTTTGTTCTGCATTCCCTTCCAATAATTCCTAGCCCTGCTTGCCCTTTGCCTGGCACTGAGCAGTGATGAGATGGTCTCAGGGAACTATCACAGTGTGATACCCAAATTTCTTGTTATCAGCACTATTTTGCATTTGGCAATATTGTTTCCTATGTGATTGTGTGGCCCACTCCTTAGGTGTGTGAGATCTTCTTTAATTAATTATTTACAGTAAGTTTGACCATTTTGAATGGCATAACATCATTGTAAACTTTGCCACTTGGGTTTTCACCCTCTTTCCAGCATGGAGACACTCTCAGTCTGCTGGGACAAGGCCTGACTTGCCGCAGTAACTCAGACATCACAATACACAGTGATGTGTTTAGTTCTAAATCTGCTAAAAATCTCTTGTAAGTTTCATCCTTGGGTCCTTTTTTCCACCCTGGAGTCAGAGGTTTATGCTGAGCAGTATCACATTGAGTTATCCCCTTAAATAGATGATTGGCATTTACTGGTAATGTCTTAATAACACAAAATCTGTCAGGTAACTGCAGGTCCTCAGGTGCACCCCTGGCATGTTTTGGTCAGTTTGTCAGACTCTGAGCATCCTTCCCCATCTTTGCTGCTCAGCAGATGCTGTGGATGCTTCAGAGCCTCAGCCTTGAGGGCAGGCTGATGGTGGGCTCCCTGGGATGTCCCCATTGTCCTGGGAGAGGAGCTCCATGGACAGGTTCACTTCCCATTACCCTGCAGTTGGAATTGATGTTTAGTTGGCTGAAAGAACACTTGGCATGGATGAAGCAAGGACAGCATAGTTTAGTACAAATCCAGAAAAAGGAAAACAGCACAAAAAGTCACGGATTCAGCATTTCTCTACTAGAGCCGAACTGGGAACTCTGTCAAGTGTTTTTCCAACACGAGAACCGTGTTCTACTTTGTTTCCCACTTTTTATCCTCCATGATTTCCTACATGCAGCCACAGAATATAAACCCCTATTAGAGTTCTGTTGGAGAACTGAGCCTGACCTGCATATTTCCAAGGGTGTCGCAGTCACTTCTGCCGTGCTAATTTGGGGATCTCCCCTCGCTGCAGTCTTGGCTCTGAGGTGTTCATCCTGTGAGAGAAGGTGGTGCAGCTCTCCTGATTGACCCTATGTCTTGTAACAGCTGAAGTGCCAATCCTTCAACGTGTTTATCTCATCTCTAAAGGAGTTTTTTGCTGTCATAAGCTGAGTCTTGCAACATTTTGCAAAGCACCCACTCACTGAGTTCTTCACTTGCCTCTACCAGCTACACTATCCTAGACAGCAACACTTGCAATATGTTCTCTTCTAGTGGCTTTATTAAAACTTGCTACTTACTTGTTTTTTTTTTTTCTTGGTTTTTTTTTTTTCAAAGCCTTGTTTAGATCATGTTTCTGGCAGTCACGCTCTTCAGGCTGTGCTGCTGGCTTTGTTGCTGGAAAGGTCTGTGTGACCACGAGTCCATGCAATCTTTTCAATGTCTTCAGGAGTGTCATCCTCCTTTCCTGCTCTCTGAGACCCTTTGCCTCCCATTGGATCTCAAAGATAAAGTGCACAGTTGACACATAAACATGTCATGGTTTCGGATTGGGCTTCACTGCAGTGCCAGCCTTTGCTTTCCAGTTCATTCCAAGCAGTTACATACGTCTGAGTGGTTCAGGTCCTTTTTCTCTAGTGCATATTTGCTTCATTTACTTCATTTCTGCTGCCTGAGATTTCTTCTGGAATAGAATGAGGTGAAGCTGAGCAGGAGAGTGCTGCACTCTTGTGTTAAAGGGGAAATTCCCAACCCTTGGCAGCAAGTACCTCTGTGCCGTTTGTGATGTTTTTACAAGACTTGGGCTTGAACTCTCTTAGGGCAGTCTCAGGGTGTGCTCGGAGTTTGGGTGGGATCAGGATGTGGCGCAGTCAGGGCTGCCCAAGACACCTCAGCTCCGACCTCTGAGACAACTGGGATGCTCTGCAGAGCCAGCTGCTCCTTTGTTCCCCTGCCACTGGCCCTGGGTGTTGAAGGGAAATCAGTGAATTTAATTGGAAAGGGATAGGAGGGAGCAGAGGCAGAGATTATGCTTCTCTCCAGGGGACTAAATTACTGAAGATACAGCCTGAGTGATGGAGCGGTAAACTTAGCAAGGTGACCAAAGATAGAGCAGTAAACTCTGAAGAAGGTGCTAAAGACTCTCTGTTTCCTTTGCTGTGCTGATCGCTGTGCCAGGATGCCCAGAGCAGGTTCCACGTGGGCGTTTGCTACGAGCAGGGCCTGGGAGTGCAGCAGAACCTAGCGGAAGCACTGAGGCACTACCGGCAGTCGGCAGCTGCGGGGAACAGGCAGGCCCGGGAGAGACTGCGGGCATGGGAGCAGGAGCTGCAAGGTACCAGGGCCAACAGGGCACCAGGGGCTGGGGGACTGCATGGGCAGGTGGCCCTGTGAAAGTGGGGCCTGTATTACCAGAGGAGGGCTCACACAGGGCCATGGCACAAAGTAGTTCTTTGTGCTGAAGGGAAGGCACCACTTTTCCTCCTCAGTTCTTTCCAGTCCAGCTGGAGAAGCTGTTCCCATAGTATGATGCGTCACAGAATCATTTCTGTTGAAAGACCAACTATGTTCTGGGGGACACCAGGCCCAGCATCACCAGCTGGGCCAGGAGGGGATTGTGCTGTTCTGCTCTGCACTGGGGCAGCCTCACCTCCAGTCCTGTGGGCAGTTCTGGGCATCACAGTATAAAAAAGACGTAAACCACTAGAGAGTGTCCAGAGGAGGCTACGAGGATGGGGAAGAGTCTGGAGGGGAAGCCTTGTGCAGAGCAGCTGAGGGCGCTTGGTTTGTTCAGCTGGAGGAGACTGAGGGCAGAGCTCATTTTCAACGTGGTTTTCAGTGTCCTCCTGAGGGGCAGCACAGGACTCCAATATCTGCTCCCTGTGACCAGGGACAGGACCTGAGGGAATGGCTGGAGCTGTCAGGGGAGGTTCAGGTTGGATAGCAGGAAAAGGTTTTTCACCCAGAGCGTGGTTGAGCAGTGGAACAAGCTTCCCAGGGCAGTGGGTACAACACCAAACCTGTCTGAGCTCAAGAATCATTTAGACAACACTCTGAGGCACGAGCTGGGATTGTTGGGGTGTCTGATTGCAGGACCAGGAGTTGGACTTGAAGGGACCTCAGGGGTCCCTTCCAAGTCAGGGTATTCTGTGATTCTGTGGTTGTATGATCAAGCCTAGCCTTTGCCAGTGTCATTAATACCTTGTTTTTCTGTACTTTCAGATGTGCACTCAAAGCATCTATTCTCTTCAGGATTAAGAGCCTCCTTCTCCAGCCCCGATTTCTGGACTATTGAGCCTGTGTCTGCAGGTCTCCACAGCAGCCAGTCAGCACAGTGTGGCCTAACCCTGCCCCACTCCTGGAGCACAGGCAGACTGCACATGACACTGCTCAGCAGTGCAGGGTGGAGCTGTGCCTTCAGAGCCAGGACACTGCCACTGGAGCTGCAGGGCTGGGAGCCCCAGCACTACTGGCAGTAGAGCACGCAGTAAGTGACACAAGCAGGCAGAGGGCAAGGCAGCCCTTGGTGTGGGCTGGAATCAGGCTGGCAGTGAATTGAAAGAGAAAGCTCTCTGTTTATGGAACAGGAGGCATTTTTAAATACCTGGGCTTTGAGAATAAATCTTGTGATATCTCCTACACCACCAAGTCCTCTACCTTCCACACAGGCATGTTGCTTCTGCACCTTCATTTCTGTATTAGACCCAAGCTGTGGCTGCCACTGGATCCCTGGAAGTGTCCAAGGCCATGTTGGATGGGACTTGGAGGAATCTGGGATAGTGGAAGGTGTCCCTGCCATGGTAGGGGGTGGAACAAGATGAGCTTTAAGGTTCTTCCAGCCCAAACCATTCTGTGGTTCTGCAGTGGTGTGATCTGGCATTCTAATTACAGTAGCCCTGCATGGCTTGCTCATGGTCTCCCAGGGAGGTTTACAAGCCACCATACGGGGATGTTGGCAGCTAACCCTGGGATTGTCCTGGCCCAAACCCTTTGAGGCAATTTTCTCTCTCTCCAAGGCAAGTCCCCACAGTGCCCCTGCTAACAGCACAGTGTGGGCTGGCTCTGTGTTGCCATTATGGCAGTTTAATCTGCTTTCAGACATGGGCAAGCAAGAGAGTGAATTCTCATCATTGGGTAGAGTTTTTTATGGGATGTGACAGATCCACCTATAGCAGTGAGGTGACAGCTGTCCCCAGCCATCCTGCACTGTGTTAGTGTCCTTTTGTCCCCACTCCTCCTGCAGCCCTGGCAGGGAGCTGCTCTTATGGGCACCCCTCTCTGAGACACAATGAGCAAGGTTTGCTTCAAAATCCATCGTGTCCCTGTTTGCTGAGCACACCAACTCATTTTCAGTAGAGTGGATAAGGGATGCTCCCAGAGGGAAGGCACCACTGGCAGGCAGCAGCAGCAGGCAGCTGGTGTGATAATTTCTTCCACTGGGGCAGCTGAATCCGGAAAAAGGCATTTGTTCACGCCAGTTTAAACTGGTTCAAGGGCATCTGTGCAAGCTGCCCAGCTTCCTGTGGCCCTTGTGCTCTGCATGGATCAGGCTCTGCAAAACAAAGGCAATGGCCCCATCCTGAACTTCTCCATGCAGCGAGGGAGGGGCACAGCCAGCCCTCAACACATCTGATTGTTCTTCTGGTCTGCTCTCTCCTTCTGCTCAGACCAAACTTTCTTAGACCATTTCCTTTACCAAGCAGGATACAAGGAGCAGGAAATTCCTGGGGTGGATTTTCCTATGCTGTGATAATCCAGAGCGTGCTTACGCATCGGTCAGGATGGGAGAGGGGCTGGGGGGGCTGGAAGCAGTTTGCAGAATCAGGAAATTGACCCAAGAGGGAGGAATTTGCCTCCTTTAAAACCTGCTTGTTATAAGGTATTTTTGTGTAAGGACTTTCCTGTGACAGGGACATCAAAGCGACTTTGCAGAGGGAGATGTGAGGTTTGTGCTGGCTGTTTGTCCCTCTGCCTGTGTTCCCAAGGTGCAGAGGAATCCCACAGGGTTCAGTCACAAATGCCTCCCTCATGGTTTGCACAGCTGCATCTCAGTTAGAATCTGGCTCTCTGACATTGTTTTGGTGCAAGAACCTGTTTTGTTTGTAAAACAAACCAGCAAGAGATTTGTGTTAGCAGAGCAGCAGCACGAGCAGGCCAGGCCAAACTCATCTGTGGACAGATGCCAGACATGGGCTCATCTGTATAAGCATTTTGGAGACTCAAAATAAACCAGAACATTTTGGATATTAAAAAGTCCACCTGGGGAAATCTCACTCTATTGCTCTTGTCATTTAGCCCCAAGAGCAGCAGAAAGGGGTAACTTTCTCATTTACACTGCTTTAAATGGTCTGTGTGATTGTCTGGTGCTATGGCTTGGGGGTATACACACCTGAAGCTGGGAACTGTCACCTCCAGGTGGAAAAGAACAGGGGTAGGATACCCAAGATGGTCCAGAAGCCCTTACCTGCCATTCCCACACTGCTGCATGAGCCCATGGGTCAGCACTGCCCTTCCCTTCTCCAGGAGTGCAGAGGCACAAACACCTTTGGGGCTTCTTCATTTGCCACCACTATCTTGGTTTTCCCACCCATGCTATTATCCCAAAACTGTCTTACAGCTCCCAGACAGACAGATCAAAGTGAAAACCCATAAAAAGGGTGAAGCTTGTGACTGAATATTTCAAAACAGTGTTTTCACACTTCCTTTTTCCCAGGTTACCTTTGGCAGACTCCAGCCATCTGGTGTCTGCTTTTGAATAAGGACTGTGCTCCAAAATCCAGTGGCCTCAAAGAAGAGAACAGAGTAGAACTTGGAGCAGCCATAGGAGAGATGCCAGTGCTGATTTTGGGGCCTTTTACAAAATGCCAACTTCCCAGTGGTAAAACCACAGAAGCTAGAAGGACCCATGGGAGACAACAGGCTCATCTCCCCTTCCCCAGCTGCCACTTCAGGCTTTCTGCACATATGTTATGTCAGCTACGCTGCTGACAGAGAGGGTAGTGTTAGAAAAAACAGTTTTATTTAAATAACTGAAACCCTGGAGCCCAGCTGCAGCAGTGTCCATGACAGGTATTTTCACAGTCTGTGATCACATGGATGTATCTCACTGTGCTGTGGTTGTTCTCACAACCCCCTTGCCTGGGCCTGTCCTGGGAGGAAAGGGCCCTCCTGCTGCTGGGTGGGATGGGAGGCTGGCAGAGCACTGGGAAAGCAGGGTGGGAGAGGAGGAAGGCAAGGACAGGCAGGTGGAGGGGAACTAAAGGTGAAATCAGTTGTGGAGAAATTCAATGGGGCAAGGCAAAGGAAGAAATACACCTGTCTAGGTCATACAGTGACCCTCCTGGGGGTGGGGATAGGGTTGGGCACCCCTAATCTCCGACTGTTCTCTCCCTGCCACAGCCACCAAGCTGCTACAGCCCTGGAGCAGCATCCCCCAGGCCGAGGCTGTGCCCGCGGGCCGACAGCTGCCGCAGCAGCCCCGTGCCCACCTCGCTGTGCACCTGCACCTTCTGGGACAGGATCATCTCAAACAGGGTGCTCATCTCTGACAGGAAGGTGCTGGCCAGCCTCGTCCCACTGCCACCGGGCTCAGCCCCGGCACCTTTGCCAAAGGTCTCAAAGGTCCTTGGTTTCTCCTGCCTTGCAGCTTCCTCATCCTCGGGGGAGCACGGCGAGTCGGGGGAGAAGACGTTGTCCTTGTAGCTGCTGGTGAGGGGCAGGGACAGCCGAGCTACCCACGCTGGGTCTGCTGCTGTCAGCCTCTTGAGAGCCAGCTCTGGGGAGGGACAGCACAGCAGAGAAGAGGGGGGAAAATAAATTGATAAAAATATTGATAAAATACCTAAAATCAGCTGAGAGGCATGATTGTAAACAGATCACCGGTGACACCATGCAAACCAGCAGCTTTAAAAAGCCAAACAAAATAGAACTGGTTTGAAACTACTGGGGGTTTTGTTTTGCTTTTAATATAATAGCCATTAGAATCACTGTGCATTCTCATTTGTTGCAGTCTCAATTGGCACTTCAATAAATTGTTAGCAAAGCCCAAGAGAGGGAGGGTTTAGGACTGGCTGAAGGAGAGTAGACAATGAAAGGCTTTCCAGGGGGAAGTGTTGGACACAAAGATAGTGGACTTCCCTCCAGGGTCACTCCAGGGTGGGAATTTGCTGCTAAGGAGGCAGATTGAGACCGAAAAGAAACGGGTTACTGTGAAAACAATAATACCAGAATGAAATTCTGGATTATAAAATGCACAGCTGGATGGTTGGAGACTGGGAGCGAACAATTGAGCTCTAAAGTAGTTGTTCCTCGATTGGAAACAGCTGAGGAGCAGGGGGAGCCTGAGCTGGGGGCTGGGGCAGGCTCGTTAGTGCACCAGTAATTTGATTGTGGCCCACAGTGGGCAACTGGAATCACTCAGAGGACTCAGGGTATTCCCTGCTGGCAGGGAGGCACAGCCAGGGTGCATTGTTACTGGCTCTGATTAGGGGAATTACACACAAATCTGATTATCCATCTGTGGGAGAGGGAGCTGAAAGGACATCAGCAGGGAAAACTCTGGAGATGAAACCAGGAGTGATCCAGGCTGACACAATGGAGACCCCAAGAGCTGGGGGTTGCTGCTCCTAAGGAAGCAAGTGCTCTCCAGGGATCTGACTGCAACCTGTCATTATTTTGAGGAGATATGCGCCAGCAGAGGAAATCTTTATGCTTAAAATAGTGTTGGCAAGAGAAGAAGTGATTATAGCTGTCCATGAATAAACATCTCCTGGAAAATAAAGGAAGGACCCCATAGCAGAGAGAGCCTGGAATAGCTTCCTCATCAGACAGCAGGAAGGGGAACAGGGATTCTTGTTTTCTGAGGTAGCTGGTAAACAAGAGTCTGTGCTGTGGTGCACAGAGGCTGCATTCCAGCCCCTCATTGTTCCTTCCCAAAGCACAGCCCAGAACCTCAGAGGAGTTCAGAGCAACCAGCCAGTTAAGGAAAGGTGTTAGGAGCAGCAAAACCTCACTGGTAACAAAACCCAGCAGTCCCAGGGCGGCAAGGACCGGTGTCACTGTAATAATTGTGCGGCTCTGACTAAAAAGTGGCATCTGAAAGGAGGGTCCCCATTCCAATGCTCTAATCCTGCTAATTCCAGAGGGTGGTCAATACCCTGCTACAGCTGGGACCTGGGATCTGCAGTCAGTGACTGAGACAAGGCTCCTTCCTCAGCCAGCCAAGCAATTGCTCCTTCTTCTCAGGAAAACGACTGCCCTGGGAGGGGCTGGGGTGAGAGCTGGGACTCCAGCCTGGTAAGGAGAGAAGGGCAGGTACATCCCTTAGATTTTTGATTCAGCTGCCGCCCCAAAATTCTTTTGTGTTGCTTCATATCCAGGATTTCTTTCTGCTATCTCAATATTTGAGTTGCAGTGACTGTTCTTGAGACATCACCCGAGTGTGCTGCAGGTTTTGCTGTAAAACATGCAGTTTTCTCCTCCCCAGTCTGCAAAAAGCCACCTCATTCTCTGAATATTTGGCTGCCTCAGCTCTGGAGCAGGGCACAACTGGTCTGTTCTCTACAGGGAGAGCTGGGCTGATGGTCCTGTGGCCATTAAAAACTCATCATTAGGTATGTTTAATTTGACCAATAACTCTTTACTGCCTTGTTTTAATGGTGTTTGGGGAGCAGGGGTTGTTTTTATCATCCATAAAGTTCTATCTCTCATCTGCTGCTGGTAGTGCTGTGCTGGGCTGCTGGGGGATCAGAGCTAACAGACGGTGCTGGGAGTTCATCCCGCAGCATCAACAATCCCAGAGTTGCCCAGGATTGCAGTCCCCCCGCTGGGAACAGCACAAAGGCCCAGCCAGCCTCAGCCAGCTGTTAGGATGCTTCTGAGCACCAGCAGTGCTTCCTTCCTCCCTCTCAGGATGCAAGTCCATGGCTCTGTTTGTGTTTGGGAGAGGAGGAAGGAGCCCGGCAGCTCCGCTCGGCCGCCTGTGCAGGCAGGTCTGGAACAGATCATCCTCTGGGCATGGCCAGCAGGAATCCACACAGCCTCAGCATTCCCTGCCTGGCCTGGGGCAGGCTGCCCAGAGAAGTGGTGGAATCATCATCCCGGAATGGGGATGTGGCACTAGGGACACAGGTCACTGGTGGACATGGCAGTGCTGGGGAACAATGGTCTGGGAGGGCTTTTCCAGCCCTAATGATCCTATGGTATTCCAGGACTTTGGCCAAAATTATTTTTTTGCCTATCAGATCCAAGGATCATGGGAGATGACACTTCATGGATCAGCCTCACCATAGCTCTGATTTCCTATCCTTGTGTGGGCAGGACTGGACCCAGAGCTGCTGGGCAGCTCCACCAGTCCCTTTCCTGGGATCAGGGCATGTCAGTGCACCTGGGATGGAGCTGGGCTCCTCTTTGCTCCCTGCTCTTGGCTGCAGGACCTTGGAATCGAAGGAAGCGTTTAGGTCTCAGCCTTTCTTTCGTTTGCTCCTTACTGGAATAAAAGAGCAGGGAGGCAAAGGGGGAGAAGCAGCAGGTTCTGGTCCTAAAGGAAGAGCACCAAAAATGCCCAGCTCTGGAATTCAAACCACCCCAGCAGCAAAACTCAGTGTTTCTCTTCTGTGGAGGAGCACAGAGGCTCCACAATGAAATTTCTGCTACAGGACATGAGTCAGCCCAACTCTTTCAAATTGAAATGCCAAGAGAAGAGATTTTTAGAACAAATCAATAAAAGGAACATGTAGAAAATGTCAGGCCCAGATGGTATTCACCCCAGAGTGCCAGAGGAACTCAGTTATGAAATTGCCTGGTTTATTAGCTGCTGTTCATTAACTACTGCTTCAAATGAATGTGGGATCAGAGGGAGGGGAGGTGGAAATGGTGACAGGAGTTTTTAAGCGCGTGAAGGTGATTCCAGCCCAAGCAGATTCAGAGAAATCCTTCTGTGCAAGGCTCAATAGAGAGAGCCATGGAGCTGCTGCTCCCAGAGGAACCACCTGACATTGTCACATGGGGAATTGTGTTCTGGAAATTTGGAAGGGCTGGATGAAGAGTCTTTAATGATTTGGACAAGGGTCTGGAGTGCCAGGACAAGGGAAGGGCTTCCCAGGGCCAGAGGGCAGGGATGGATGGGATATTGGGCAGGAATTGTTCCCTGGGAGGGTGGGCAGGCCCTGGCACAGGGTGCCCAGAGCAGCTGTGGCTGCCCCTGGATCTCTGTGAGTGCCCAAGGCCAGGTTGGACACTGGGGCTTGGAGCAGCCTGGGACAGTGGGAGGTGTCCCTGCCCGTGGCAGGGGGTGGAATGGGATGGGCTTTAAGATCACTTTCAACCCAAACCATTCCAGAATTCAATTCTGTGAAGGCAGAGGTCATCTGAGCTGCTGGAACAGCAGCAGCCAGGCTTGCAGGGGACCTGAGCTGTGCCTAAATTTACAGCCAGGTTCTGTAGGGACTAATATGTGTTAAAAGCTGGGAAGTGAGGGTAGGAATAATTAATCTTCCTCACCAAGGGAGGTCATTAGCAGAGTCCCAGAGTATCTGCTCAACAGAGTGATAAATGATATGGCAAGGGGACAATGTTGGTGTTGACTCCACTAAAACATCCAAAAGCAGAGTAAGACTGAAGGACCTGATAATACTGAGTGCCATGAGCAAAACATGGCTGGTGAATTTCTGTGTCACCAACTGTCAGATAATTGTCCCAGGGAACACCAACCTGTCATGTGTTGATGGCTCTCCCTCCACACAGGAGGGATTTGGGAGTCACAACGAACAGGGCTCAGGGTGGAGCTTGGGCAGGACAGCAATGAGGAACAAACCAGAAAACCTCCTTGTACCCCCAGTGGATCCTAAACACTGCACACAATTCTGGTCACACATCTCAAAAAAGATAAAATTAGCAGCAGGTTGCTCACAGGAGATGAAGAGGAAGGAGGACCCAGTGGGGCTCTGAGGGTAGATAACATCTTGAGGGGTTTGACAAGGACAAGTGTCCACCTTTCTCACTCTGCATGGACCAGGAGACCAAGAAGAGAGGGCTCAGGCCAGCGTGGGATGCAGTGCACCAACTGCAACGTGAAACTGGACCTCACCCCTCAGCAATGACAGAGGCCAAGCTCACACATCACTAAACCCTAAACCACAGCAGACACGTCCATGGGACGGAAGAGCAGCCATAAACACATGGGAAAATCCAACACAAAGCTCAGCAAGTCCCTTGGCCTGGTAGCAAGAGCCTGGGATGGTCCAGACATGCTGCCCCAAGCACTGCTCCTGCCAGAGCCACTCTGGGAGGTGCGATGTGCCCTGGCTGCTGCGGGCCAACGGGACCTCCTGGATGGGGCTAGTGTGGGTTACCTGAGGAGATCCTGCTGCTGGAGCCCCCCCAGCCCCACCCTGTCCCAGCAGTGAGGTCACCTCACCTGCCTGTGGCTCCAGGAGGGTCTCCAGCTCCTCTCCCACGAGCTGCTGCACGGAGAGCTCGAAGGCGCTGTCGGAGTCGCGGTCCCCGGCCTCGCTCTCGCCGTGCCCGCTGTCCTTGGTGCTCAAACAGTCCGTGTCCAGCCCCATGTCCAGCCCCGTGTCCAGCCCTGCAGCCCTGCCAGGGGTCACAACACCCAGGTCACTTCAGCCCCAATGACCCCTTGGAAGGGTCTCTATCTCCCCAGAATGCCCCAGAGAGGGGCTCTGGGCACCCTCCCTGTGCATCACTCGCAGAACCAAAGGCATTTTGAGTGCCCATCAGTTAATGAGTTTTGGGGGGTTGCTCCACATTTCTTGCCTGAAAGGGTTTTTATCCTTCTGAAGCAAGATCAGAGAACTACAGAAGGGTTGGAAGGGACCTTAAAGTACCTTAAAGCCCATCTCATTCCACCCCATGCCATGGGCAGGGACACCCTCCATAATCCCAGGTTGCTCCAAGCCCCGTCCAACCTGGTCTGGAACATTTTCAGGGATCTAGGGGCATATCCTGAGCAAACAGGGACCTGCTGGCTCCTCCCCATATATTCAGAGAAGCTTCTCCCTGCAGGACCAGGTGAGGAGCACCCCAGATACCCTGGAGCTTTCCCTCCCTCTCCATCCTCTGCAGCTGCAGGTGAGAAATGTGGAGAAAGAAATGAAATGTCTGCCCATGGCCTGGCCAGGTGGGCACAGGGGAATGTGGCAAGGCAGTGATGAAGACTCGGCATCCTCAGGAGTGTTCACCCAGAGCACAGAGCATAATTTAATGGGAACACCATGAAGTTTGGGGATATCTTCGGCACACAGCTGGGATATCTCGGTGCTTCCAACCCTGCTGCAGTTCCTCACTCATTTGCCCCCTGGCACAGAGTCAGGTGTCCCAAACTCATGTTGACAGGCACTAAGAAAGTGTCCAGAGCCATGAGAACACTCATCCTTGTGTGACTGCCTCCAGAGCTGGGCCACTCTGTGCTCCTGAGCACCCAGAACCATCGGAGTTCTTGGCAAGAGATGGTTCATGGCCATGGAGGAGCTCAGGTGAGTATGGGGGAACCTGCCAAAGGTGCCCCAGGAAGGAGGCAAAGAGCAGCTGGATACCACTGGGAGCCAGGACCAGGGGAGCACAACCTCGCCCTGAAGGGAGAACCTCTGATCTCAGGAGATGAGGCTTTTCCTTGTGTGTCTCTGCCCTCTGAGGTTTCGGCCTGGTGGGGCTGGAGCAGGGGAAGGGGGCATGGAGAAAGGAAGTGCTGGGAGCCAGCCTTACCTGCTGCCGTTCTTGGCGGTGTACTTGTTTCCCCTGTAGTTTGTTTTGGGCTGGAACTGGCCCTGGTGCAGCAGGGAGAGCAGCTGGGAGATTTGCTGCAAGGCAGGAAAAGCCTGTTGAGCCCCGGGCTGGCCACTCAAGCTGCTTCCTGCCAGGACGTCCCTCCGAGCCCCCTGGCCTTTTTATAGCGTTTCCTCCTCCTGCAGATGGCTCAGCATCCCAACACCGGGGGAAAAACAAGCCCTGGGCAGCCCACCTGGGCCCGAGCTTCCCCTGCACCCCTCCTGCTGCTCCCTGTCCCTGGGACTGTTCCCTTCCCTCTGTGACAGCCTGCTTCCGCCTGTCCTGCTGGGGTGACCCTGCTGGGTGGGGGGGGTTGTTCATCCTACCCAGGCCTGCGGGCAGAGACCAAGCAAAGACCCTCAGGTTGCACATTCCCACCACCTCTGGTGGGCAAGGCCCAGGCAGGGAAGGACTGAGGGTGCCCACACTTCGGGAACGCCCGGAGCAGCTCCTACCTGCACTGGGGGCGACTCCATGGCAAACTCCCCGGTCGGGCTCTGCTCCGCCAGGGCCACCAGCGACAGCCGGACCAGGCTCCTGAGGATCTGCTGGTGGGGCTGGGGCTGCCCGGGTCCCCCCGCACCCAGGGCCTGCTCGGCTGGCACTCGGGGCTCTCCCATGGGTGGCTTCACCAAGCTCTTGCCATGCAGCGGTGCCTCCGGGGGGCCCAGAGCCTCCTTCACCGGGTGTTTGGGTCTGTGGGGCTGGCGCTGCAGGACGGGCAGCTCGAAGGTGCCCTGCTGCTCCTCCGAGCCTTTTTGTGTCCTCTGATTCCTCAGGGTCCTGTAGAGAGTGGGGGTGAGGTGGAGGGGAGCCTGTGGGGACCCCCCGGCCGCAGGGGCGGCTGTGCTGGGCTGCTCCTCCTGGCAGGCCCGGGGCGGCTCGGGCTCCCTGGGGCGGCCCCGGAGCAGCGGCACCAGATGGATGTCGGCCTTCTGGATCTGTCTGTGCGGCTTCTTGAGCTGCTGCTGCCTGCGGGCGTCCTCTGCCTCCCGGCAGTTGTAGGCCATGCCGTCCTTCTTGTCCTTCTTGCGCAGGGACAGGGTCAGCGCCAGCAGCAGCACGCACCCGCCCAGGAGAGCAGCCAGGCCGATCAGCAGCACCATGGAGAGACTGGGCCAGCTGGGATCCTGCGCTGACATCTTGGAGAAGGCCCCGTGCCACCGGAACAGCAAGCGGAGCTGGGCCAGGGTGTGCAGGGGGGTGTCCCCCTGGTCACTCACCCGGACCAGCAGCTCCCGCTGGCTGCCGGCCAGGCTGCTGGCATTGCTGGCATTGAGCGACACCTGCCCCAGGAGGGGGTCCAGGATGAAGAGCCCGGCATCATCCCCACCCACCAGATCATACCGGAGAGCCCCATTGATGCCAGAGTCCACATCCCTGGCCACGATGGTGAAGAGGAAAGGGTTGGCAGGGCACGACACGAGTGTGGAATTGGTCACTGCCGCAGCCCCCTGGGTGCTCCCATTCCCGGGGACCACCCAGCAGCACCCAGTTTCCACATTGACCAGGACAGAGAGCGTGGCCACCCCTCCCACCAGTGCTGGCGTGGTGATGATGGGTGCGTTGTCATTCTGGTCAAGCACAGCCAGCCTGATGGAGATGTTGGATGCCAGCTTGGGATGCCCTCCATCCTCTGCTGTTACCAGGAACTCCAGGCCCCTCACCTGCTCATAATCAAAAGCTTGGAGGGCAAAAACGTCTCCAGTGATGGGGTCGACTGAGACCAGCCCCAAAGCAGAGGGGTCCAGGATCCTGTAGGTGACTTTCCCGTTGGAGCCCAGGTCGGGGTCAGTGGCACGGACGCTGAGAAGGAAGGCAGGTGCTTCACTGTTCTCAGCAACAGCAGCCTCGTAGGCTGCCTTCTCAAAGGCTGGGGTGTTGTCATTGACATCGCTGATGCAGATGGTGAGGTGTTTCAGCACGGCCAGGGACAGGTCCCCCATGTCCCTCACCACCAGTGTCAGGTTGTACTCGGCACGCCGCTCACGGTCCAGCGAGGCGTTGGTCAGCAGCGCAAAGCTGTGGCTGTTGGTCCTCTTCAGCCTGAAGTGCTCATAGCCCTGGCTGAGGGAGCAGAGCACTTGCCCATTGCTTCCCGAGTCAGGGTCGCTGGCTGTCACTAGGGCTACAAAGCTGTCCTTGGGGAGGGCCTCGGACAGCACGGGCTCCCGCGCAGCCCAGGTGACATGGACATCGGGAGCGTTATCGTTGACGTCCAGGACCTTGACCAGGACCTTGCAGTGCGCCGGGATGGGGTTGGCGCCCAGGTCCCGCGCCTGCACATCCAGCTCATAGGCATGGGTCTCCTCGTAGTCCAGAGGGAGCCTCAGGAGGACACTGCCTGTGCGGGCATCGATGCTGAAGGTGCTCAGCACCTCGGGCGGCGCATGCCTGCTCAGGCTGTACTCGATCTCCCCATTGGGACCCTGGTCCGGGTCAGTGGCCGTGACCGTCACGAGGAGGGTCCCGGGCTGGGCATCCTCCCAAACCTCCACCGTCAGGGAGCTCTCTGCAAACACGGGGCTGTTGTCATTGGAGTCAAGGACAATGACTTTAATCAAAGCAGTACCTGATTTTGGTGGCTCCCCGTGATCAGTGGCCGTCAGCACAAGGTCAAAGGAAGAGTGCAGCTCCCGGTCCACCTCCTTAACCACGACAAGCTCGGCATGCCTCGTCCCATCGGAGCTGGAGACGACCTCCAGAGCAAAGTGCTCACTAGGTGAGAGGGCATAGGAGCAGCGGGCGTTGGGGCCAGCGTCAGCATCCAGGGCTCGATCCAGCGGGATCCGCGTCCGCAGGGACGCGCTCTCCGAGATCTCCAGCTCCAGCTCGGGCGTGGGGAACCACGGCGCGTTGTCATTGACGTCCATCACCTGAACCTCCACGTGGATCAGGGCTGGGTTCTGGGCGGCCAGCACATCGAAGGACACCCAGCAGGGATCACTGTGGCGGCACAGCTGCTCCCTGTCCACCCGCCCGGCCGTGCTGAGCACCCCATCCCCGCTGCCGACGTGCAGCGGGAACCTCCCGGGGGTCTCCATCAGCTGGAAGGTCTCGGCCGCCTCGCCGCTCTCGCCGCCCTCGAAGTGCTCGGCCAGGCTCCCTATGACAGTTCCCGGGGGCACCTCCTCCAGCACCCGATACTGCACTGTGAACGTGGCCACCTCCTGGGCATCGGCGCTCAGGAACAGGTACCACCACCACAGCGCCGGCAGCTGCAGCGCCGAGCGGCTCAGCCCCAGTACGCTGCTGGCACAGCCCCCGCGGCCCCGCCGCGCTGCCATGGGCTGTCCCGCCGGCCACCGCATCCCCGGAGAGTCCTCAAGGCCACCGCAGGGCCTCGGCATCCTCTCCCATCTCCGAGGGCCGTGGGCTCCAGCCAGAGCTTGGAAAGGAGGCGAAATCCCCAGCAGGGCTGGTGATTGTCCCCCACGCTGCCATCACCGGGAGCTCCCCGGGCCGGGGACAGCCCGGAGCGGAGGGACCGTCCCCGGAGCAGCCACCGGCCGGCTGGCCGGGCTGGGGATGGAGCAGCGACATCCTATGGAAACCCCACCTACAGGAAAAGGGAGGACCGGGCTAGTACAATGCCGGGGCGGGGTGGGGGCTCGTGGGGCGGCACGGGCCCGGCTGCGAGAGGGTGTGGAAGTGGCCTCCGATCCCAGCCTGGGGGGACCGTCACCGCTGTCACCTGCAGAGCACACTGCCGTAAAGGTGGGATTCCTGCAGGCCCTGACCCACCACAAACCTCTTGTGCTTCAGGAAGAGGTGATGGACTCTGTTCCTGCATTGACCCAAAGCCTTGTTCCCCACACTTCTACATCTCAGACTTCCACGTATTCTTCTTTTGCCTAAAGCCAAGTGCAATCCCTGCTCCTTGCTCTGCCTTTGGAGGGCAATGAGACCAAGTCACCTTTCCCAGTACAAAGGTGATGATGTCACCAGTTCCAGCTGGATACACCAAAATGAGCTGATGAATCAGCAGAAGCGTGACCACAACAAACACAGCCAGGAGGGCACGAGGGAAGGAGGGAGACACAGCCTGTGTCCATTCAGGCCTCTCCCCATCCCTGCATCCGTCTGTCCTGGCTGCTCCCTCTCTTGGCACGTGCTCCATCCCAGCTTGGCTCAGCACTGATTTCCCTGGCATCTCTCCTACACCATCAAATCCCTTCTTGGCCTTATTTCAGTACCTCACCCCGAGCCCCCACCTTCAGGCTGCCCAGCTGTTGCACCAGTATCACCACAGCTGGCCAGCTGTGCACATTCAGGTAGCACAGCCTGAAGGTGTTCCATGTGTTCGTTACTCCTGAGCCTGCAGAGTCCCCAGACCCCAGGCTGGATTTGCTTTGGTCTCGAGGTGAGTGAAGGCATTCAGGACGGAAGATCATGCGGAATTTTCCTTGGTTGTTATGGAGCATCCTCAAGGTGTGGTTGGAGCCCAACCAGCCACGTCATCTTTGTGTCTTCACGCCTTCCAGGCAGCTTCCAGCAGCCTTTGGTGTCCTGTGTCCACCTCGCCCTCTCTGCCTGCTATTCCTGTCTTGATGGGCACCCCTGTCCCCCCAGCCTCCTCCCATCCCTCCCAGCTCCCCTCACTGCTCTGGTTTTCCCAGGTGAGGCTCTGCTGTCATCACTTTTCTTTGTCATGGTGAATTTTGATGCCCCGAAGAGCAGCAAAACCAAAGCCACCCCAGTGCCACGAGCTGTGCCCTCAGCACAGTGGGAGGAAGGGATGGTGCCGTGGGGGGTGGCTGGAGCCCAGTGCTATTCCTGGGCTCGGCCCCAGCTCCAGGTGACCTTTGCCAAGTCATTTCCCTGCTTTGTGCTCACACTTCCTCCTGCGCAGCCCGGGGCTCCCCCCGAGGGATGATTCCTCTCGCTCCCGATCCCTCCCGCTGCCCACGGAGCTCCGGAGAAGCGGATGTCTCCCAGCCCGTGCCCGATTTTGGGAGGGGAGATGGGAAGGCCACTTCCTTCTGCTGGGACTATCCCTCCACCTCGTGTTTTTTCAGTTATTTTCCTTTTCAGGAATGGAGAGGAACAAAAGAACCGCGCTGGAACATCACAAGGGAAAGGAAATAAATATGATACCCCAGGACTGTGGGGGTTCCCCGAGGAGCCCTGTGTGGGGTTTCCTTCTCCCATCACCTCCCAATCCCACTGCAGATCAAGCCACTCTCCCCGAGTGCCCCGTGTTTAACCCATCACTGACACCACAGAAGGTGAATTCCCCCTGACTCCAGTACTCCACCTGCCAGACTCCACTTGCTGCCGTCCCCACCCCTCAGCTGGGAGGATTCCAAACCTCCAAACCACTCAGTTTCCTCCCCAAAGACAGGGACCAGATGGGGTTTTGAGTACCAGTTTGCTCAGGAAAAGGCTGGAAGGAGAAGTCACTGTCACCAGGCTGTGAGCCCCCTGAGCTCTGTCCCCAGTCTGGTTGTACACATCCCAGCTCTGGTGACAGGTCTGGCCTGCCCAGGAGGAGCTGGACAAGCTCCTGCATGAATTATTGATGATTCTTCGGGAATAAACCCCTACAGACCAGGCCTGTGACCCCCTAGCCATCAGAACATTTTCAGCTGGCAGGAGGATGCTGCAAAGCATGGCTGAGCTGCAAATCAGTGCCGTGGAGGGAGATGGACAGAGTAAAGCTGCAAGAAAAGAGGAAAGAAAAACGGGGTCGAACTGAGACTTGACAGAAGCACAGGCAGGGAAATGAGATCTGGTGCTAAAAACAAAACGTGTCTCCTCCTGTTTCCTGTTCACACCCCAGCAGGCTCCCAATGTGCTTCAGGACCTCCATGGACACTGAAGCAATGAACACAAAATTCCCCCTCTAAGGTTTAGACTGCACCTGAACCCTTTCATTTAAAGCTCAGAAAGAGCCTCAGGTACATTGAATTCTTACAGCACTTCATACATTCACTGTGTGCAGTGCTTCCTTCAGCTCCTGCCCGATGCTGTCAGTGCCCAGAACAGCTGGAAATGCCATTTTCAGGAGTGCAAACCTGGCTCTCTGCAGTCAGCTGCTCTCCAGGCTCCAGAGCAGGACATGGGCACACCCCGAGCTCCCAGGGGTGCAGAGCTGTGCTGGAGGCACCACTCTCCCTGTCCATCACCTGGCAGAGAGCAGCACCACCAGGTTATTTTGAGCTCCACTGCACAGCTGGAGATCTTCAAACTTAGTCATTTTGGGCAGACACGGTGCTAGCCTGGGACCAGGAGCTGTGCCATAACACAGCAGGGAGCGGAGGGCAGCTTGAAATGAGAGTGAAGAGGCTTTTTCACATCTAATAATTTTCTCTGATGAAGACAGGCTGAGAGCTGGGGATGTTCGCCTGGACAAGAGGAGGCTCCAGGCAGACCTTAAAGCCCCTCCCGGTGCCCGAGGCTGTCAGAGCTCCAGGAAGGTTTGGGCACCTCTCCCAGGGATGCCCAGGGTGGGATTGTTGGGGTGTCTGTGCAGGAGCTGGACAGGATGATCCTTGTGGGTCCCTTCCAACTGTGGATATTCCATGATTCTATGAATTTTCAGCCCTCCAAAGACAGCCTTTGCTCCTCTAGAAGTGTCACTCCTTTTTCAGTGGGCCAGCAATCCATCCCTGAGCATGAGGTGTGCACAAGGTCCAGCTGCACAAGGGAGCCCAGAAACTTCCCTGTCCTCAGCTGCCTGTAGGGACCGGGGAGTCTCCTGGGGGCCCTTTCTCAGGAAGAAGGACCTGATTCCCCCTCTCACACCAGGCACGGATTTCTGCAAGAGGTGGAGGGACCTTCCCCTGGGTGGCCCGGCTCTCCCTGAGCTCATCTTCGTACCACCAGCAGGTGACGCCGGCTGAAGGTGACCTCCCCGTGCCACCCGCTCCAGCCTAGGCTGAGCTGCTCATCCTCCACCACCACCACCAATCACCCGGGTGTCCTTGCGGGCTCCTCCAGCGGTGCCTTCCCGGAGCCCCCGGTGCCTGCCGAGGCCGGGGAAGGCGCAGCCCCGGCGCTTCCTGCGCTGTGCAGTTGGATGCCTCCACCACGAGAGCCCACTGCTGCTCCGCGCTGAGCTCCTCCGCTGTCCCCGCGTGTCCCCGGCGCCGCCCGAGGGGCTGGGGGTGCTGAGGGTGCTGAGCCCCCCACACTCTCCCCACAGAGGGGCTGCCACCACCCTTCCCCCCGCGGAGGGTTCCGGGGTTCTGCCGCCCGCAGCCCTGCAGGGAGGCTTGGGCGATGCCTCAGCTGCCTCCCCTCCATCCTGAGCGGGCGCTCTGGGCGCCTCCCTCAGCTTGGCACGGTTTTCGGGTGCTTCCCTCGCTTTTAC
The DNA here is from genome assembly GCA_013400575.1 of Peucedramus taeniatus. Taxonomy (NCBI): domain Eukaryota; kingdom Metazoa; phylum Chordata; class Aves; order Passeriformes; family Fringillidae; genus Peucedramus; species Peucedramus taeniatus. The sequence goes on along the minus strand of WBNO01008138.1, from coordinate 160,633 downwards.
ACGATTTTAGTGCGTTTCCCTGGGTTTTACACGATTTTAGGCAACTCTGCAGCATCACGAGCAGAGTCTCCCCCAAACCTCACTGTACCCCTCCTCTGGGGGGTTATAGAGGTGCGTCCCCTCCTGCAGATCAACACCTTAATTAGGAGGGAAATAAAAGTGGGTGCAGGCGATCCCTGATGAGGACAGAGTTAATTATCGATGCAGCAGCTCCTGAAAGCTTCCCCAGGCAAAAACCTGCTTTTGAACAAAGCAGCTCCTGCCTGCCAGGCTCCAGGAGCTGCCCTGCGCAGAGGGGACAATAAGAAGAGTTATTGTTGCTCCGTGCTCATAAAAGGATTATTATTAAGGAGGGGAAGAAAGTTGTAAGTGAAGTAAATTGGGCCAGGCTGTGCGTTTGAATAGACAGGAATAATGTTATGGTAATGTCATGCACGGCTCTGCTGCTCCAGGACCCTGATGTGTTTTATAAAGCCCAGTGCTACAAAAAGCAATTCTGTGAGCAGAGAGAGGGAGAGCTGGCCAAAGAGAAATGAGGAGAAGCTGTAAAAATGACGTTTTATTGTGTGGGAGAAAGCAATGAGTTGAGATCTAACCCTTGATGTCCTTCTGGAGGAGAAAGCTGGCAGCATATTGTCACTCGCTTGTGTGATTTAATTTGCTATTCTAAGTCTTACAGTAATTTCTTTCCTGTGCTCCAAAAGCTTGTATCTAAATTTCCGTTTGCAAATGAAACACATGGAAGAACTCCCCAAGGCTGGGGCTTCAGAGATGGATCTTCCCAGAGTACAGAGGGGCTGCTGACAGGAGGGGGGCAGGGGACACCCAGCAGCACCACCTTCCCCGGCCACTTTGATTTGATTGTAGTTTGACAGCCCAAAACACCTGAACAAGAACCCGGGGTGGGCTTCCTGTGCTGCACAGGGTAAGTGATGGATCTGGGCCCCGGCACGCTGCGACATCAATCAGACCTTTACGAGTCCCCAGTGGCTGCAAATCAATAAGTGTCAGCAATAATTACCCGTTTTGTCTTTCTCTTTATTAATATTTAGACGTTTTTAATCTTTTCTCTCTAATGACGTTTCCCTGCTGTGGGTGTCCTTCAGAGGGAGCTGCCAGGAAAGCTCCTGTTCCTCTAACTTTGTGCTTTGTGCTGGACCGAGCTGCTCCCTGAGCAGGAGTGACACAGCCACCAAAACTGGGGACAACTCTGCTGCCTCAGCCTGGGCAAGTGACACTGGCTGCTGTCCCCAAGAGGAGGGTGCAGCCTCTCCGGGTATCACAGTGTCAATATTGTGATGGTCACAAGGGGTCATCTTGTGATGGTCTCCAGCTCTTGGTGGGGGTGACCACAACCCACAAATGTAATTTTAAGAGATCATGGAATGGTTTTGGTTGGAAAGGGCCTTAAAGCTCATCCAGTGCCACCCCCTGCCATGCCAGGGACACCTCCCACTATCCCAGGCTGTTCCAAGCCCCAGTGTCCAACCTGGCCTTGGGCACTGCCAGGGATCGTGGGCAGCCACAGCTGCTCTGGGCACCCTGTGCCAGGGCCTGCCCACCCTCACAGAGAGGATTTCTTAATTAGGAGAAGTTCCTGGGGGTGATTCTCTCCTCAGGGGTGCACTTAGGGATGTACACATTGCAAACAAATCCTTTGACAATTTTTGTTTGTTTTGCAAACAAATCTTTTGACATGGAAAGGGGAGCAGGACTCCACAATTTTCAATGGAAATGACAGCCCTTATCCTCTCTAACACAGATGTGGGAGAGCTGATAATGCCCTATCAGCCATGGAAAACAAATGAGAACAAATTCAAAACTGAAAACAACCCTCCCAAAAGGTAATATAAATTATGTTTGTTGTGGAGACAAAGTTTCCAGCAAGTCCAACCACTACCCAGCTTTAAAGTAAGAAAAGAGCTGGAAATAAGTGAGAGGAGGGATCCTGGAGCATCTGGCATGTCAGGAATACCTCCAGCACCTGAAGGAACAGGTAAAGCCCATCTCTTGTCCAGCTGTGCCCACGGGGATCTGTGCCAGGAATCTGAGGGCAGACACAGGCCTGGCTTTTCCAGAGTGGGAGACGTGGAAGCTGTATCCTGACTTCTGGGGCTGTCCAGCAGAATAAATCCTCGGTGGGGGATCTCAGAGGCTGCTCCTTCCCCCGGCACTGCAGACACCGAGGTCCTGCGCCCACCCCAGGAGGGACTGAAGAGATCTCAGTGCCTCCAGCAGAGAGACCCCAGGGCTGAGCAAGGACCGTGCTCTGACACCCCCAGGAGCCTGCAGGACTCAGGTTTCACCTCTCCTGATCCCTCTGTGCCACCTCAACAAGGTTCTCCTCAGGGTGACAAAGCCACCTCAACACCACCCCAGTGAGGGTGACAGTTCCAACCCCACCATCGCTCCCTCCTTGGGACAGCAGTCAGGGATGGGGACAGAGAGATGACCACAGGGAGGGTGACCACAGTGAAGGTGACCAGAGTGAGGGTGACCTCAGGTCTCCCAATCCCTTCACAAAGAGATGCTGCAGGGTCTGTCCAGAGTCACATGAGCTTCCCCTCTGGTGCCAGCACCTCCAGATGTTCAGCCAGCTGTGATGTGCCATTATCACCTCTCTTGCCTCTGCTGTGTCACCGCTCTTCTCTCACCCCCTCCACTGGGGACAGGACACGTTGTCCCCTGTCTGGCTCCACCCAACACAGAATCAGGAGCTGCATCCTCTGCCCTCCTCTCCTCTGGCTGTTTGCCCGAGGGGCTGGGGGGGCTGGCAGGGGCGGGACCATGTTCTGGCCCCCCAGTGTGGGAAAAGGGGCTGTGGGATGAGGCAAAGAGGGGCTGGAAGCTTCTCATATAAAGAGTGTAACGAGGACACCGTGAGTGGGGAAACATCTTTCACTGGAAAAAAATTCCAGATGATGCAACTTCCAGCTACTGCTAGGGGGCTTAGCACAGCCCCAGAGCTTTCCAGCTGGGGCAAGGACCAAGGCAGCTCTGCTGGCCACTCCCAGGCAGCGTGAGACAGGTAAAACCAGGGCAGGTAAAACCAGAAGGGATGCTAAAGCTGTCCCACATAGCTGTGGCCCAGCTCCTGCCTGGGGATAGTGGCATCCCTGGGCTGGACTTTTGGGTGCTGGTGGTGGGTCCTGAACCTCCTAGCTGAGCATTCCTGAGGCCAGACACGGGTCTGGGAAGGTGCAGCCTCTGTGTGGGCAGCAGCGAGTCCCGGGATACACAAACATCCCATCCCAGCTTTTCCAGTGGGACACGTCCCTCGACCCCTGCCCGTGTGGCCCCGGGCCATGTCACAGGTAGGTGATCTCAATGACATTGGGCTCAGCACTCCCGTGGGGAAGGTGATGGCTGCAGGAGCAGTGGCAGGTCACTCCAGCCGGGTCCATCTTCCCGTAGGCATCCAGGCGCCTCCAGTCCGTGAGGAGCACGCTGTCCATGTGCTGGGCCATGGGCTCGTGGTGCAGCGTGACCTGCACCGTGCGCAGCTGGGGGCCGTAGTGCACCACCAGCACGATGCACACGGCCAGCAGCACGAAGAGGACGACGATCACCGAGATCACCGGCAGCGCGTCCGATTTCTTGGTCACGCTCTTGACGACGGAGACGGGAGTGAAGGCGGCCACGTCCTGGGGCTCGGGCTGTCTCAGCTGGCTGCCGGGCACCGAGGCGTTCATGGCTCAGCGGGGTGACCTGGCACGGGGACACGGGGGGTGACCACCGAGCAGAGCCTTTCCCTGTCCTCATCCCCTGCCCTCGAGCCTGCAGCTCCTGCCCGCGCATGCAGCTGCCAGGGAATGGGATGTTCTCGTCAGTGTCCCCTCCCTCGGGCTTGCAGCACAGGGGAAATTTTGGTGGTGAAGTCTGGGGCCTGCGGGATGAAGCAATCTCTTCATCCCCCTGTCATGGGCTCCTTTGGTCACCACACCTGGCTCTTTTGGGGAGCCCTCTGCCCTCCCCTCTCCGCCCCCACCCCACGGTGCCGATCCAGGACCAAACCCCACGGGGACCACCCAGGGGGACCCAACCCCGTCAGTCGTCCCTCGCCAGCGTGGAGCCAGCAGGGGTGGGAGCAGGGGGCAGTGGGAGAGAGGGGAAGGAAGGAAAGCCCTCCCAGCCCCACGGGGTACCTGGGCGTCCCTGCTGCCTGGGAATCATCATCTCCGGCGGCGGGGTTGGGAAGCTGCCGGCGGGGCGAGCAGGACGAGCTGCGGGCTGGTTCCCCAGTGAAGGTGCAGCCGGACTCACCTCGGAAGTTGCCACGTCACGGCCCGGCCCCGCCGGGACTGCCGGGGCTCGCGGGGAGCGCCCGCTCATCCCGCGGGCAGCGCTGCTCCGTCCCTGCCGCTGCCACCTCAGCGCTGCCGCCCTGCGACCCTCCTGTCCCCGCTGCGGGACAAGGGCCCTTTTGTCTGGGGAGAAGCACCCTCCCTCCTCTCTTTGGCTGCAGGAAACCTCCCTGCTGCTACCGGCGGGGCGTGAAAATTGAGTGTGGTGAAGGAATGGGTGTAAAAAATCCCCTTCGGCATGTGAGCTGTTTGCACAGTCCGGCACACCCACGCTGTGCTCCGGGCTGGAAGGGCCTGTCTCCAGGGATGGCACAGCCCCGGGCATGATGGTCCCTGCCGGGGGTGCCGCTGCTGCAGAATTTCCCCATTTGCCAGCACGGCTGTGGGGTGAGTCCATGGGGAGCTCTGGATGCTTTGGACCTCTAGCTCAATGGTTGGACTCAATGATTTTGGAGGCTTTTCCAACCTAAAGGATTGTGTGAGCTGCTGGGGGTCACAGGCAGGAGCCACTGCCAGGTCAGGGTTAGCACATCCTCCCCTCACACGTGTCACCACCCTGCACTTAGGTGCATCCCCCTGGCCCAGGGGTGCCGTGTGTCACACCCTCTGCCCCAGAACGACCTTGAGCACACCGCAGAGCAGAAAATATTAATCCCTCGGAGTTTCAACCATTACAAAACGCGTCTTCCCATCCTCCCACCCCAAAACACCACTGCTCTTACCTACAGGCTCTCAGCAGACAGGCTGGGGTGAATATCTGGGCTCTGTCCTTCCTGCACGTGGGGAGGACACGGTGGGAAATGCCTTTTCCCATCCAGCCGAGCATCCAGAAGAGATTCAACTGCGCGTGAGCTTCTGGGTATTTGCACTCATTTCAGGATTCAGTAAAACCTTAATCTACAGCATAATCTCTGAGCGTCACATCTGTGCAAGGGACAAAAGGATGGGGGGGCTGCTGGCAGGGGGTTTGTCCCAGCAAAGGCTGCTGTGGAGGCCACCACCCTTGGGCCTGGTGGTTTTCCTGGGGGTTGGAGGGGTTGGAAGAGACCATGGAATGTGAGGAGCATGGGGGAATCATTCCCTCCAATGCTGCTGCTGTCTGCCAGCTGTGGGAACAGGGATCCTGCTGGTAGCATAGGACACCCTTGGTGCACTCCATGCAGTGAAAGAGAATCTCCTTGGCCTTTGGCTGAGGCTCTGTGGCTTTTGGGGGCTGTGGGAGAGGGCTGGACCAGCCCTTCAGATCAGCAAACAGAATCCTCTGGCTCTGCATCCTGAACACCCACACAGACCCCCCAAGAAAGACACAAGAGCCTTTCCTAGGTGTGATGCCTCAGGTTTTAGCTGTTATATTTTTCAGATTCTGTGCTGCTTTAGTGTGGACTTCTGAGCTTCTCATTAGGGGATGGTGAGCTCTTTGCACAGAGTAGGGAGACAAAACAATTCCTGCTCTAGCTGGGGACCAAGGACAAATGATCCAAATCTCAGGCCCAAGAGCAGAAACAATGTGGACTGAAGAGAGAAAAACAAGAAGGATGGGACTGCATGGGCTAAAGCTGGAATTGGACAATGAACTCCAAGATGCAAAAGGAGCAGAACTGATCAAAGTGAGAGACCCCGTGCCCGCTCGTGCATTTTGTGACCATTTTGGTTCATCTTGGGTGCAGCCCTGGCTGGGCTCTTGTGCTGCCCAAGGTGGATCCATTGAGGCCTTTTAATAAATTCCTCCTTTATTCTTTAACTCTGTCCAGCCTCTGTTCTAGGCCAGCCTTCACAAAGCATCAGGTGGGGAAACTAAAATGCTTCTCCTCCTGCAAACACCACTGACATGCAGCACAGGATAAACCAGAACCTCTGGGGGTCACACTGTGACAGGCAGGACCTGCACAGACCAGCACAACACAAGGTCAGGGCCGAGAAACCAAATGCCTGATTTCCTCGGGCTGGATGGGGGCAGAACCAGCCCCCTTTTCCAGTTCCTGCCCTTCTCCAGGAACTGGGCATGGGATAGGTCCAAGCCCAGCATGTGCTGTGTGTCCTGCAGGGAGGGAGGCTGTGCTGCCTGAAGAGGAGCATCCCAAAGCCACCATCCCAAAGCTGGCATGTCCCAGTGCCCAGACTCGCTGGAGCTGCCCAGGGAGGCACAGGGTACAGGGCAGGCCCAGCTGCTGAGCTACCCTGGCCTCACAAGAAGCAGTTACTCCTGAATTCCTCAGTGATGTGTGAGAAACCCTCTCTCAGGTGGTGGGGAGGCTCCTCCAGCAGCTCTTACCCCAGGGAGGCTGTTGGGGGGGGGATGGGACCTGGGGCACATGGCACCACACACAGAACACCTCCCAAAATACCCCGGCACCGTAAGGAAGCCGCTGAGGCCCAGAGCGGGGCATCCCTCCGTGCGGGAGCCGAACCCCGGCAAAGCCCGGCGAGGTTTCCTCTGCAGCCGGTGAGCGATGTCTCACATCCTCCCCGGCCATAATGGGCTGAAAAACACAGTTCCCCTGTGGATTGAGCCCGTTTCCTCCTATTCTTTAACAGGAAGCTGTGTGAGAGTCAGCCCAGGCAGGCGAATCGCTGCTCGCGGTCCCTCCCGGGATGGCCAGAGGCTCCGCGAGGAGCAAACCAGCGCGGAGATGCTGCTCCCGTCCCTCCATCCGCTGCTCTGGCTCCTCCTGCTGCTGCCAGGTGAGCTGCTCCGCACCCCGGGGAGCACGGGGCGCTGCCGGACGGGGGGATTTGGGGGGTCCGGCTCCACGGGGGGCTCCAAAGGCAAGCGGGCAGAGGCTGGGAGCGGCCACTGGAAAGCTCAGTCTTGCAGCTCAGGGGTGGCAGCAGTCGGGCTGCTGGGGAAAACGTGGCTTTGTCAGGTTTACAGGGTTTGTTTGGCAGTGCTGGAATACGAAGATTTGTTCGCAGGTTAATGAAAGGAGTGTTTCTGCTAAGGCGTTTGGAGTAAGTGACTTCTGTCAAATAAGAGTCAAGGTGGAATGTTTCAATGTGCAGGACATTGTTTTCCTCAAGAATACTTTTTATTTGACTTTTTGCTCTCGTTAATATCAATACAAAGCCCACATGCAAGGCTCGTGCAGAGCACATCTCGTCCTTGCTGTAATAATTCTGCTGCTTTGGGGTAATTATTCTTTAACTTCTCTTTCCATCTGAGTCGAGGTGTGGGATGAAGGAGTTGGTTTCCTGCTCCAAAGGATGACAGGTTGCTTTTCCCTGCATTGTCAGGCCCCTCTTGCCTTGCTGACAGCTGTAGTAGCTGGGAGCTGGAATACATTCAAAGGAATATAAAATAATGTGTCTCCAACTCCGAGGTTTTATCATTAAACCATAGAAGCTGCCTCGGGTTACAGCCACTGTGCTGGTAATAATGGGATTTTTAAAAGGCAGAGAATCATAGAATGGTTTGTGTTGGAAAGGAAAGATCATCTCATTCCGTAGAATATAAAAAGCAATTCAGTTTGTAGCTGTATAATTCCAAGAAATAAGAGCACATGGATTGGAAATTTTCTCTCTTCATTAGAGGGCAACACTGCTGCCTTCAGCAGAGGGGGGATTTGTGCCTGGGATCGGAGCAAGGATCACATCAAGGGGCTTTGAGCACCTTGGGCACCCCTTGACACTCCTTAATGCCCACCCAGAACACTGCTTTTCCTCTTAAAACTGCTTGGAAGGGCTTTTATGGGACAGGAATGGCACAGCGGGGGTCAGGCCCCTTCCCTGGGCTGCACCACACCAAGATCCATGGAGTGGGAATCCCAGAGGCACTGCCCAGAATTCCAGAATCCCAGCTTCCAGGAGCACCTGCTGCTGCAGCACCAGGTGGAAGGGATGCCTCCCTCCATCCTTCAGTCCTGAGAGCACCACTCTGTCCTCTCAAAGCCACCTGTCTACAATCAGGGGCAGGGACCGTCACACCTCTCCCACCAAACTGGCCTTCCCTGGAATGTCCTGCCTCCCCCTTCTGCGCTGATCCAACAGCCCCAAAATGGCTTTTTAGTTTTATTTTTCATTTTACAGCAAGTCCCTAAGGTGGTGCAGCCCCTGGGGGAAGCTTCTGCACAAGGCAAAGCAGCAGCTTAGGGGAGGGGCAGTCGGGCTCTGTGATGCCGCTGGTTTCCCGGCACACCGGCATCTGGGAAAGGGAATTCAGGGCTCTGGAACAAGGTCCCTGCCCTGGGGCAGGTGGATGTAACTTTGAGGAGACACAGAATCAGCTTTGGCTGGACACTGACACCTGCCTGGTCCCACAGGCCTTTCTTGCTTTTGCTGGGTACAAACTGCGTATTTTATTAATTTATCATTTTCTAAATTAATTTTTTCCATTCTCATGGTTATTTCTGAAGGGATGTTCAAATAAGGGAAGTTCAAACTGTTATTTTGAAATTGCTGAATTGAGAAGGTCTGGCACATTTCCAATTTGGTTTTCCTCCCCCTAGAAACACTTAGCAGAAAATTTGTCCAAACAAACCTCTTCCTATAAACCCTTTCCATTACAATGGGCAGGCATTTTCCAGACAAAAGATTTCCACTGAAAAAATTCCTCCTCAAAGCTGATGAAAACACAGCGGGATTTCCCACTGTTGTTGTTCCATCCACTGCTCTCCTTATCTGTGCCACAGTCTGTGGATGGATAATGCCACGAGAAATGTGGCATTTCAAAAGGAGACGTGTGTTTTGAGATATATTTTTTATATAATCAAAAAGATGGGGTGCAGCTGAAGGACAGGCACCCAGATTCCAGACGTGCATCCTCAGACCAGGGCATCCTAAAGCAGATTTCTCAGCCAAGGGCGAGGCCAGCCCAGCCCTGAGGTGGAGAACAAGGAAGAGAAAGCAGGAGGTGGTTTGGAGAAATGTTTGTTCACACAACAAACTGCTCCCTTTGGTAACACGAAACCCCTCGGTGACTCTGCAGATCTGCTGCAGCAGCTTCCAGGAATTCTGTCCCATTTACAATAGGTGAGTCAACAACAGGTGTCCTTCAGGAGGTGGTGCTGGTGTCCCAGAGCCAGGGACGTTCCTGCTGGGAAGCCAGGCTGGAGAAGGGAGCTGGGGCTTCTTCAGCACCAGCAAAGTCCCAGCTGGGAGCTCTCCTGGCCCCAGTTCCCAGAGGAGCCCACCCAGCATGATCCAACCACCTCAACAAAGGAGACGCTCCCATCCGAGCCAGAGCAGGCACCAGGATGGTCAGAGGGCTGGAGCCCCTCTGCCATGGAGCCGAGCTGGGGGTGCTCACCTGGAGAGGAGAAGGCTCCAAGGAGACCTCAGAGCTCCTTTCAGGGCCTAAAGGGGCTCCAGGAGAGCTGGAGAGGGACTGGGGACAAAGGATGGAGGGACAGGACGCAGGGAATGTCCTTAAGCTGAAGGAGGGCAGCTCTGCAGGTGGGGTCTCACCTGAGTGGGGCAGAGGGGCAGAATCCCCCCTGTCCTGCTGCCCACACTGTGGGGATATGAGATGTGGGGGGATACATGAAGAGTTAGGAAATGTGGGAGTAAAACCTGGGTCATTCACCCAAAATCTGAAGTCAGATGAATTGTCAGGCCAAGATGCTTTACCTGGCCTGTAGCTTTTGCTTCTGTGAGACTGGAACCTTTTCCAAGCAGGGTTATCCTTCAAGTGTTCCCCTGGCACTCAAGCCAGGACACTCAAGAAAAGAAGGTGGAAAGAACAGGAATTCTGAGAAATCCCTTAGCCACCAGCCCCTTTCACACCTTGTCTCCTGAACCAGTCCCAGCAGATCACTTCCTGCTTGGTGGTTCATAAACACCACAGAGCAGCACTCAAATAAACCTGGGGAATCTCAGAATCACTGGGAAGAATAATCAGTTTGGGAAGAAACTTGGAAAGTCTCCTCTGTAAAGTGCTTTGAGCGCTGCTAATAAATAATATTATTAAAAAACTGTAGGTAGGCAAAAAGCACAGGCTGGGCTCTGGGTCCCATCAAGGCTGGCTTGGTGGTGCCCCCAGTTTTCATTTGCACTGGGCATGGAGTGATTTCCCCTCCAAAATCCCAGACCCAGCTCCAAACCTGAGAAGCAGCATGGCCAGGAGAAGGACAAGACCCACATCACCAGGAGCAAACCCAGAGCTCTAAAATAAACAGGGCAGGAGGAAACTGGAACCAGCAAGCAGCTGGGAGGGTGATGGAGCAGCAGCCTGGTGGAGCAGTGGTGCAGCCTGGAGAAAAGCCAGGCTGCTTTTCCTTCCAGGAACAACCTCTTCACATGGAAAAACCAGCCCTGGGCAGCACAGGGGTGCAGCAGAGCCGCTCTGTGCTCGCAGCTTCCCCACATTGTCTCCTGGGTTGTTTTCTACATCCTAGTGAGTTTTAATTGTCTCCCACTAAGATCTGCTTCCAGACTGGCTCACCAGAGAGGAGCAGGGAATGTGGTGCTTGGAGAGGATGCCCAAGCCCAGCCCTTGAGGACGGGCAGAGGAAGGCAACGATTAATTTTAATTGCTGATGAGATCCGGGATTAATTCCCAGCTCTCTAAACTTTCCATAACACTTTGACTGAGTCATTACAATTCAGGATAACTTGGCAGCCAGTTGCCAACCCCCCCATGCCATTTGGGAATTAAGCACTTGAACACTTCTGTGGATCCGGCCCTGATTTGGGCTGTCAGTTATTCACCCCGCAGAACAACACTTTTCCTCTGTCTCCTCCACAATTCCCACCCCACCTGTTCTGCTGTGAGACCCTCAAGGCAGAGACACCTTATTTAGGCTCTTAATAAAACAGGACCTAGGTTTTGGCAGAACTCTCTGCTTTCCAGGTTTCCTAAGAGAGGATTTTTTTTCTATGTGGAAGTTCTAAGAATTGGATGTTGCTCACTGTTGCCGTGTTTCACCCAGGAAACAGCTGCACCTGTGATAAGTGGTTGGTATTTTTTTTGTCTTGGGTCATCTGACAGAAGTACCAATATCTGAGTTGCAAAGCCTATTTTTAGCTTGCTGGATCTCTTTTCTAAAAGCATTTTCAAGCACAGGGTGACACAGAGGTGCAGCACTGCCCCGTGGGCTCTGCAGGTGGGACATCCCCCAAAACTTCCAGGGAAGGAACGAGTCCAGGGTTCCTTGTCACTGGGAATAGATGCTCCCTCCCCATCAGCAGTTCTGAGTGGACAGGAGCAGTCCCTGTGACTCCACACCAGTGCCAGTGACTCCAGCCCTCCATGAACACAGGCTGGACATCACAAGCCTGTCTTAAGCCTGATCTAAACCCTGCTGAAACCTTTCCAACAGCTGGCTCAGATCTCTATAGGAGGCCCTGGCAAAGTTTGGGGGTTTAAAGTAGTCCCTCTCTTTGGTCAGCAGCTGGAAAAAATGTGCTTTAAATGTCTCCAATTGCCAAAAATAATACCAAAGCAAAAAAACCTAAAATTCACCTATCTTTTGGTTGACATCACCCTCTTTGTGCTGAGGAGTGAGTGAGGTGAGCTGCTGGAGTGAGTGAGAATAGGTCAGCTGCCATGAGAGAAGGCTCCAGGTCATTCCAGACACACATAGCCCCCCAGAAAAACAACTGCTAAAAACAGCAATCCAAAATCTTCCTGTTTACCCTTCGGAAAAATTACCGGGAAAGCAGCGAGCACCAAGAGTGAAATGCAGCTGCAGCCCCAACGTGCTCCTCTGCAGCCCCGCAGCACCAGTGGCTAACTGGGACTTTCCCATGACAGCACGAGCAGCACAAAGCCGTATTTCCCATCGTAAATCCCTCAGCCAGCTCCCAGTCTCCACCCAGGACTGCACAATCCAGCTGTAAATCCTTTGCACCCAAACACGCAACAAACTCCTTGGCAGTGCTTGCCCTTGTGGTAGGGCTTTTGATGTTTATTGCAATTCCAGCTGTGCCGGCTGTGTCCTGGTTATTGCTGGGAGCTGTTTATACAGCCAGGACTCTCCGTGCTGGCAGCAGCCCTGGGAGGGAATGGTGTCCAACTCCAGAATCCCCCGGGATATCCGCAGGGAGCTGTGACACGTGGCGCGTTTTGTTCACCCTATCCTGCTGCCCAGCCCCACAGTGGGAGCTTGGTCTAATCCTGCCTTGCTCAGATCCACCCTGCTCCCATGGGATTGGGGGTGCTGAGCACCTTCTCCAAAAGAAAACACCGAATAGAACAGGGCTTTTGCTTATTTGAGTTGGCAGGAAAGGCACAACAAGCAGCAGTGGCCAGAAGTCGGAGCCAGGCCTGCTGCACTTTGAAATGAAGTGTGGATGTGTTTAGAGAAGCCAGGGCCGTTTATTCCGGAGCAGAATGCCAGAAGGGGATCTCCAGCTCTCAGCATCTCCAGAGCAGGGCAAGCATTGGTCCTGCCACAGGAACTCTGGGAACTGAGCAGTGGGAAAAAGCTGCTTTTTCATCTCTTTTACAATAACCACAAGGTTTAGGCTTGCAAACAGAAAACTTCAGAAGGTTTCCAGTGTGACCCTCAGTGACAGGATGAGCTGCAGTGAAGAAAGTGTTGAGTACAATCATTTCCTCCTGTCCAAGGGATGCTGGAGCATCCCATGGATGGTCCCATCCGAGATGGCAGAGCAGGGCATTGTCACCTCCCTCGCCCTCAGCTTCCTCCCATCCCTAGAGGCTCTGTTCAAGCTCTCAGATTTCTCCTCATCTGCACCAAAAATGGTGGAATAAATGTCCAGCTGAGCACCTTCATTTTCCCTTTTCCTTTGGCAAAGGCTAAGTGAAGACAGCAGCTCTTTCTCCAGCGATTCTGGGTGCTTCCACCATGTCCATGAAAAAGTACCTGGGAGCATTTCCATAAATGTGCCACAGCTACTTTCCCCCCACAGGAAAACATGACAATGGGTCCTGCAAGGGAATTTTGGAGAAAGAGAAGCTGTTTGAGTCTGGCAGCTGCTGGAGAATATTGACTCCTAGGATGATCTCAGCACTTAATTTTTTGTGCTGAATGTAGAATATCTTAAGACATTTGCAAACCAATGTCCAGAATCATCCCCCTTCCTCAAAAGAAGCATCTCTACCTCTTTAAGAAGGGCAAACATGTGCCTAAAACATTCCTTTTTTCCCATGATATTAATTGATTTAGTAGGTGATGGTACAGCTGCCCATAACCCTGTCCCTTACTGCCCGGATGCCTTGTGAAGACTGACCTAGAACAGAGGCTGGACAGAGTTAAAGAATAAAGTAGGGATTTATTAAAAGTCCTCAATGGATCCACCTCAGGCAGCACAAGAGCCCAGCCAGGGCTGCACCCAAGATGAACCAAAATGGTCACAAAATGCACGAGCAGGCACGGGGTCTCTCACTTTGATCAGTTCTGCTTCTTTTGCATCTTGGAGTTCATTGTCCAGTTCCAGCTTTAGCCCATGCAGTCCCATCCTTCTTGTTTTTCTCTCTTCAGTCCACACTGTTTCTGCTCTTGGGCCTGAGATTTGGATCATTTGTCCTTGGTCCCCAGCTAGAGCAGGAATTGTTTCGTCTCCCTACTCTGTGCAGAGAGCTCACCATCCCCTAATATGAAGCTCAGAAGTGCACACTAAAGCAGCACAGAATCTGAAAAATATAACAGCTAAAACCTGAGGCATCACCCTGATTCTCCTTTAAGATGCTCTTCAAAACCCTCAGGGAAGGATAGCCCATAAATTCTCCAACACAATCTCTCCTAGCACCTCACTAGCCCTGTGCTAATGCTGGTTCCTATTTCCCAGCCTCCCTTTTCCTTGCTGCACATAAAGGTCCTTGTTTCCTGATCCTGCTCCAAACGGAGTTAGAAAATCAACCAGTCCCTTCCTCTCTGTGTGATTAAAGACCTGATCCTGTCTCCTCTTTCATGGACTGAACAGAACAGTTTTCCCAGCCTGCTGCCCAGTAAATTAGAAGAGAAAAACATGGAAAAGGTCTGAAAAGTCCAGTCTGATTTTCACAGCCAAGCCGTGTCTGAGAATAAACCACATTTTATTATGTGTTCACCATGGTTTACACACTTCCTGTCTGGCTGGGATCATTGTCATAAAGCCTCAGACACAAAAACAATTACAATTCCAGAGCAATTCCATGAGGAAAATGAGATCAATCAGGAACTCGCTACACCCAGAGGGTGCCAAGGGTGAGCTTTGAGCCAGAACCACGCTCATTGCTGAGGGTCTCCTTCCAGACACCCCTCCCTGCTTGGGCCCTCAGCATCCCCAGGCACCAGCAGCTCATGGACCTCCCCCAGAGTTCATCTACATCACCCCTACAGCTCCTGGCATCAAATCCTGGAATCACAGAGTGGTTTGGGCTGGGAGAGACCCTAAAGCTCATGCCAGCCCCTGCCATGGGCAGGGACATCTTCCACTGTCCCAGGCTGCTCCAAGCCCTGTCCAGCCTGGCCTTGGGCACTTCCAGGGATCCAGGGGCAGCCACAGCTGCTCTGGGCACCCTTTGCCAGGGCCTCCCCATCCTCACAGGGAGAACTTCCTTCCAGGAGAGCAGGTTCTGGCTGAAAACAGGCACTGCTGTGCCCTGGCTGGTGCTGCCTGGCTGGACTCTCCTCTGCACCCCTGCAAAGGTATTGCTCTCACCACAGAGGGGACAGTGAGGGGACAGTGTGCTGGAAGGATTCAACCTTCCCTGCTGTCCCTTTCTTCTGAAATCTTTTTTCCCCCGTGGGACTCTGGTGAGATGGATCACCAGGGCAGTCAGATTCAGCTGGCTTTCTGTAGCTGTAGTGTCATTTCTTTCATTAAACTTAACCACAGAGAGCACCAGCAATAACCATTTGAAAATCACAATTAGGATGTACATTCCAGCAATGACAGACTCAAAGTCACCTTCCCAAAGTTAAACCAGCTGGGTTGGAGTTGAGCATTTAAAGTGTATTTACATTTTCCAGGTCTTGTTCTCGAGTGTGGGACATTTCTTTCTCCCATTTTCAAGGGCAGCATTTTTAATTGGCATCTCATGTAACCCTTGGGGTTGGACTAGATGACCTTGAAAGTTCCCTTCCAAGCCAAAATACTGTGCTGTGTGACTCCATGAGCACAGGACTCCAGGAGCTGGGGCTTACAGGAAAACATCACAGATGCTGAGAGTAGGATATGTGAGGGATTGGGGCAGGGATGCTTTGTCATGAATCCAAAAGAAAAGCAAACAAATAAACCAAAGCTGCCTTTCAGTTGAGGAACTGGGGACCCAGTGAACACCTACAGCCTTGTATGGACCTCCAGGACTACCCAGCCCTACAGGGAAGGCAGCTCCTGAGGGCTGCAGCTCCCTCCAGACTCACAGCCCCAGGCTTCAGTTTTTCAGGACACACAGGATAGGAAGGAGAACGGTCCATCAGCTCCTGGAAGCCTTTACAAACCTCATGCATCCATTCCTTAAGGTCTCAAGGGAACAAAGTGCTCAGATGTGTGTCTTACCTCTGAACAGCTCCAGAACACAGGTCATACACCCTTCTGTGCCAGGGCTGGGCTGAGGCAAACAGCTCACAGGGAGGGAATAACCCCATGGATTTCTGTGGCCTCCCCAAAGGGGAGGAGGACATTTATCCTGGTTGGATAAACTCCACTGTTAATTTACTCAGAGCCTGACAGTTTTACACTCAGTAAAACCTCTTTGCTACTACTTCTCCACTAATGCTTTTGGGGCAATCCTGTATTTCAAAATCATTTCAACAGAAGATGAGGAAAACCCAAACCCCACAAGGAACAAGAACAGCAGTGCATTAGTGACCACCATAGATCAGCACCACTCACACTCTGCTCTTTCCTTTCAGGTTCTACAGCTCCCACAAACTCCTCCACCCTCGCTGGAACAGGTACCTCTGCTTGTGATGTGCTTTATGTGTCTGTTTGGATGTGGATGCACATGGAAATGAGGGGATGCAAATTTGGGGAGAGGCCCCAAATGGGACCCTGATTCCAAACTCCCATCTATTGAGGGATCTTCTCCCAGGATCCTGCCTGTGCCCACCCCATCCATCACCAGTCACCCCCAGACCTCCAGGAGACGTGGAGGGCACTGTGCCCCTGAGGGTGACTTGGCTTGGCTCTCTTTTGTCCAGAAGGGAGTGAGGCTGTGTTCCAGGAAGCCTGGGAAAAGCAGAGGGATCCTGCCTCATCTTTGCTCCATTTCCCCAGCTGTTCCCTAGCAGCAGTGGATCCATGGAGCTGGTCCCTACAGCCACACCAGGGACAAACCCTCTCCTTAGCATCTCCTGCTCCCCTCACCCTTTCTGCTCTCATTGGCTACCATGGCCCCTTTCTGGCCCATCCTCCAATCCTCCCTGTGGGATCCCACAGCTGGAAATGTCACCTCTGTGTCTCTGCCTGTGTTCTAGGTCCATCCCAACCAACAGTACCCAGCCCTGAAGCCAAGAACCACAGCTCAGGTAATGCTCAGCTGAAGACCGGACTGGGGACATCCCAGTGGGGAACTGATCTGACCTCAGTCCAACTGAGTAACAGTAACTGGGGCTGTGCAGAGAGCAGTGGTGAGGAAGGAAATTTTGTGGTGTCAGAGCTTCTAATCCAGCCAAATCAGCCCACAGGAAACAAGGCACAGGTGTGAGCAAAACCGGGGGTGGGAAATCACTAAACTGAATAGGGAGAATGAGATGATCATAGAGTGGAATCCCAGAATGGTGTGGGTTGGAAGAGACCTTAAAGCTCATCCCATCCCCCATAGGCAGGGACACCTTCCACTATCCCAGGTTGCTCCAAGCCCTGTCCAACCTGGTTGATCTTTAAGATCTCTTCCAATCCAAGCCTTCCTATGTTTTTTGATATGTACAGAAAACCAATTACACAAGAAATTATCTCTCCAGCTCCATGCCTGTTTGTGTCCACTTGGATCTTTGGAGACAGATCTCTTCCTGCTATGTTTCAGGAAAAAAAAAATCTAAGCATAGCTACCTTTCCAGAAGGACACCAAAAATATCAGGGAATAAGATCTCAAAAAGATCTCTGCTTCTGCTTAAAAAAAAAAAAAAAAAAAAAAAAAAAAAAAACACAACAACAACAACAACTTAATCCTAAATTCTAATATTTCATTTAAACATTTGGATAAAGGGGAAAAAAAACCCACCACACAAACCTTGAAACCATTTCATCATTTTCTCAATTTATTGGAAAGCCAAGAGCAGTCTAGACAAGGAAGTTGCCTATCAATTCCCAACTGGTGATCCACTCCTCCTTGCAGAGGGATTATTGAAAGCTTTCCCACTCACATCTTGCTCTGGATCAGGTGCAGTTTGGAGCAGGTTGAGGCAGAGGACAGAGCCTCCAGACCGCTTCAAGAGCTGAATTATTTGTGCTTGGAGACTCTCAGGGAAAGGTGAAAGTTGGCATTTCAGAACACAAGGAAATGATCACATGGTGCCAGGCAGCTCCAGGCAGGTCAAGTGTCCAGTGACAAAATCACCTTCACTTTTCACAGCAGGGTAAGAAGCAGTGGCAAACCCTGAGTTTCTGCATGTGTTTACTGAGCTCTGCCAGCTCAGCATCTCTTCACAGTGAAAAGAGCAAAAGGAAATTCCAGAGTACAAGAGCTTCTTGACTCTGAGCAGGATGAAGGCTATTTCCATGCTTTCCCTAGCAGATGATTCCTAACTCTAAAGGACTTTGACGGCTCTGCAATAGCTGTGCCCTCTCCAAGCTGTTTCTAAACTGAAGTTTTTGAAGTAACACCACAATTTCCCTACAGAGCCATCAGTAAAATCAACACCACCGACCAACCTGAGCCTCACCTCTGTGCGTCAAACCACTCCAGCCAAACCCTCCCCCACCACTACAACAACCCCGACAGCAACCACTGAGCAAGGTAAGGATGGAAAACGCAAATATTTGCTCAGGCAGGACCTGTTTGTGCCTCCCTCCTTATCCAAGCCAAACTGCAGGCATCAGAATATTGGGCTAGTCCATACTGGGCTGGTTATTCAGAAATTCTGCAAATATTGAATTTCTCAGAGTTTTTGCTGAAAGAGCAGCTCATTCCAGCTCCCCAGATGGACACAGCCAGGCCAAGCCCATATCAGAAAATCCAGATCATGCTTTATCAAATATTGGAGCAGCTCCAGTCTCCACAGGCTCCCTCTCCCAAGCTCACCCGTCAGGTACACTCTGAGCTGACTCCACCTGGCTAACGGGGCATCCTGATGTCTGTCTGGAGGGAAAGTGGGCAAATAAAGATTTTTACTCCATGGATACCAAGCAGCTCTCCACAGTGGAATTAGTAGTGGCTTCCCAAGTTAATTGTCCTTTCCCATGTTTTCTTTATCTAGATGATAAGTCCAGTGGAAACAGAAGCACGACAGCTCCTTCTCCAACACCTCAAGGTACTTTGTCCTTTTAGAGACTAACAATAAGATCAGATAGTTTGATGGCAATGAGTGGCACAGGTTCTCTAAGCATGAGCCTTTTTTTGGGGGGTGAGCCATCCAAAATCACATCTGGTGTCTTTATAAAGTGATAAAACACTAGATAAATGCTCTCAACATCCTCTACTGGGATGAACTTGGGCAGCTGAACAATGGATCTATGTTTAGAAGAGGGGAGCCCTGTTAAAATCTTTTTAAATAAATATAATTTTGCTTTTGATAGTTTGCTTAACCCAACCTGTAAGCACAATTTAGACAATTCAGAAAGAGTTTTCTCAGAATAAGGGCAGAATCCAAGTTACTGGAAGACTGAAATCTGACAGCTGAGCTGACTCTCCATAAAAATTCAGCCCCAAAAATCTGCAATGGTCAAGAAACTGCTCTGCCTCTCCAAGTACCTCTCAGATCTCTAACACAAGCAAGGTGAAGAAGCCGTGGTCAGCTGTGCACACACAGATGCCCACCTAGCACGGCTGTGCCCAGCTAGGCCAGGAGCCCTTTGCTCAGAGCAGATTGCTGTTCATTCCAACCCTGATTTACCACTGAGAAGCTCCACACATCTTTCAATAAAGATGCTGATGCTTCCAAAAGCCAGGTTTCCCATTGTTGTGAGACCAAACATTTCCTAGGGATGAGGTATCTGTGCCAGGCTCGGCAAACCAGGCTTCTGCCTGTGGCTAGAAGAACGATTTCAGAATGAAACAAAGAATTTGATGAGTGGGGAAAATATTGTACAGCAGCAGACCCTGCTTCTCCAGACTGTTCTGCTCCTTGTGGCTTCTGAAACAGATAGATTTATTATTTTGTGCCTTTCCCCCTTTTTCGTCTGGCTTTTGGCAAAATGCCAGGGACAGGACCTGGGTTCAGCTGCTCCCTGGGTAGTGGCAGGAGTTGTGCACACCGCATCCCCTTGGCCAGCGCTGCTGCTGGGAATATGGGCATGGGAAAGCAGGGAAGAAGATCCTACTTGACCTACAGATGATCTTGTGAAGCTCTGAAGTATCACTTTGAGTCTCCTGACAGGGCCTGTAGCTGCTCATTAAGGTCAATGCAGACACTCTGGCTGTCCAACAACAGCCTGGAGGCAGCAAAGGATGTTTTTTCTCTGTACAAGTGAAACACACAGGCTGGATTTACATTTCCTTGCACAGGCACTGGAAGCAGCTGTCACAAACCAAGCAGCTTCACACAAGCCAGTTTATCCCACTGAGAACTGGAGTCCCTGCTTGGACAAACCTCTGTGCTGCCACAGCTAGACTACATATGGTGTACAAGTTAGCCCAACTCAAACAGGTTTAATTACTGCTAGATAACCCAGCACAGCAAATCCACTCATTTCAAGTCCAGGGACAAGCCAAACACTCAATCCACACCCACATTCTGCAATATTTCCCCCCCTAATCAGACTTATTTTAAAGTCTCAGTGTTTATGACCTACAGCACATCTATAACCCTTCCAGCTCAATCTTCTGTTAATATTGCCTGGCTGTTTCTGCCCCAAACCTGTACCTGGGACTGCAGACCCTAAAGAGATCACAAAAGGGTATTTGAATTTTGGTTCCCTAGGTTTCCATTTGGACATGGAAAATAGGACGAAGTATGTTTGGTGGGAAGTTTTTAGTATGGTGGTGGGACTATTAATTCCAGGTTTCCCCAGATATTTACTATGAATCCATGCTCCTCTCCATTAATTCCTTTGGTTCTTGGATGTCACTGGAGGTCAAGACTCACATTCTGTGTCTCTCTGTGCAGGTCAGGATCCCATGAGGAATGACAGCACCACAACATCAGCGACTCAAGGTGCTTCCTCCTCACAGAGAGGTGATTCCTGCTCCGTATTTTATATTCCTCTGCACAGCCAGCAGCAAGGCCATCACACAGCTATCTTCAAGGCAGCATGGACACCAAGGATTTCCTGAGGGGTGATAAACATCCCATCTAGCCCTTGAAAAGCCTGTAAAGCTCTGCAGAAACAGCACTTCAGGGCAACCTCTTGAGCCTGGGAACAGCAGGAAAGGTGCCATTATGGCAAAAGGTTGTAAAAGCAGGGAGACTGGACAAATTCCCTCCTCAAACACAGTGCCAGCACTGACTTTGACCTTTCCCCACTGGGGTCCCAGAAGGAAACCCTGTGGGTGCTCTCAGCTTGTCCATAAAAGGGGCCCCACCAAGGGCAATGATTCCACACAGGTCTCACTCACTTTGCTGTTAACATTGATGGGCCTGTCCAGGATCCAAACTTGGTCTCTTCAGTGGAGTGAAAGTGAAAGTTAGGGCCTCTAACATTGCTAGGAATCCTCTTCCCAGCCATGGAAGAATGACTTTTATATAAAACTACCTTTCTCCCCTCTCTAGGCATCTCAGAACCCATCACCCCAGCACCCAAATCCTCCAACCAATTGCCTGAGCCCACCCCGACAGATGAGAAATCACCACTGACAGTGGCAGCTTTTGGTAAGGTCTTATGTCACCTGGGGGGAGGAGGGGGTTCTGTTTCACCAGGCCAGGCTGGTTTGGACACCCAACTCCATAAGGCCCTGGCACAGGGTGCCCAGAGCAGCTGTGGCTGCCCCTGGATCCCTGGCAGCGTCCCAGGCCAGGCTGGACAGGGCTTGGAGCAGCCTGGGACAGTGGAAGGTGTCCCTGCTGGTGGCAGGGGGTGGAACTGGATGAGCTCTAAGGCCCTTTCTGACCCAAACCATTCTATGATTCCAGGATTCTAAGTCCGAGGACAAATTCTTAGCAGGACAAATTTCCGTGCAAAGAATTGTTTGATTTATTGAGGTCTGATGTCAGTATCAAATCTACTCTTGATTTAAAGTGTCTAAGGATGGTTTAAGGGACAGATAACATCACCCACAGCTCTAGCTTGTCTCTCCCTGTTGCATTACTTATCTGGCTTTACACACTTTTGGGATAAGATTTACCAACTGTAGCAGGAACATACGGACTCTTATCAATCCCAAGTGTAATCAGCTGACTTCTGCCTTCCTGGCACTGCCTTACCAATTAATTATTTATTGATTAAGTATTCATAGAAGCCCTTTGAGGTTAAAACACAGGAGGATAAAGCTATTTGTTCTAACAACTGTTTGCTTCTCTGCCTATTACGAACCATGCTCACATTAATGAAAATATTGATTTACTAGCCAAGTTTTGATGTCAGAGTCTCTCTGCTGCTCAGACAGTTCTTTCCTCCATCCCCAGGTGTCATCAGCTTTGTCGTTATCCTGATAGTGGTGGTCATCATCCTGGTCAGCGTGGTCAGCCTGAGGTTCAAGTGCAACCACTCCAAGGACTCAGAAGGTATTTGTCTGGGGCAATCTGTGCTTCCCTAATCAACAAGTCACCAGTTTCCATGTGCATTTGCCAATTCCTAAAAGATGTATTTGAAAAGCTTACACAGTGGTGGGGAGGTTTGGAAGCCAGACTGGAACATGGATTGAGCAGTCAGGAATGCAGCGTGACCTCCTCGCTATAGCTGCAGCCCAGCCTCACCTGGATGTGGTCTCAAATTTCCTGCAGCTCAAAATCCAAGAGGTGGGCAGCTCTTCCAGCAAAAATTGTGGAGTTTGACACTCCTTTTCCTTAGGAATCCCATTTTCTGTGAAGCAGTGCCCAGCAGAGGGCAAGGCTGCTCTGCAGCAAGGCAGAATTCTTCCCAAAGCTCAGCAGGGCCAGAGGGTCCTGCCTGTACATTCCCTTAACTGAAGGGTTTTCTCTAATCAACTCCCAAGTTTCCCCCACAGTCTCTCTAATCTCATTCAGATTTCATTTATATCCCTGCACAAAGTTATTAGAATAGAGCTGACTTATTTTATGACTTCTCACCTCTACATCACCACCTGCTTTTCTCCCCCCAGACAAACAGAAACCAGGAACCTCCATGGTATCAGAGAGGTAAGGCTGCTCACACCACCCACATCTGATTGAGAGTGCCTGTTTTATCCCAGAGCTAATTTTAGCAAGGAAAAGAGTCTGCTTTGGTTATTTCAGGTGGAAGGGAGCTTGTCAAGACATCTTTGAGAGAGTTAGAAAAGCAAAATCAGCTTTGATAACACCTCATCCTCTGATAGAGACATAGATAGAAGATCAATATTTAGGGGGCTCATCTCAAAGCTGCACTGAGGGAAGACTCACCACCTTCCCAAAGCAGATTGATTGTCTTCCTTGCCTAGATAGAGCCTTGAGGTCTAAACTCAAGTTTCTGGATCTCAGAGCAGTCTCAGATATCTCCCAAGATGCCCATTACTGTTTCCCAGTGAGAGCAGGACAAAGGAGCCCCAGTTCAGAGACTTTTGGAAGAGAAGCATCAAGCAGAGAACAGTCCATCAGAACCCCATGGTCCATCACTGCTGTTTCAGAGAAGGGGCTGAATGTGGGAAAATGGCAGAAAACAAGAGCTGGAAGGGACCAAAACATATTGCTCCTATTTTTCCATCTGATAGTTTCCTAAACCCTGCTTTGGAAAGGGACCAGGGACACAGGGAGCAAAGTCTGTGAGTATTTAGGTGCCAGATTTGCATCAGCATCAGAGGTCGCTAAATACCCTTAACAATCACGATCCAAGGGATCTGAAGCCACTGAGGCAGAACATGCCAGAAAACAGGACAGTGCCTAAGGTTCCCTGGCCCACAAAGTCATCCAGCCTCCCCTGGCAAGGAATTGCACATCCCAGCCCTCAAGGTAGGTAAAAAGGGGAATTCCACCTTCCAAAGTCTTGTAACTCCCTATAGATGGGCCTGAATCAGGACAGCAGCTCAGTGGGCAGTGGAAACCAAACCTGGTCCCCCGCACTGGCCTCGGCCTTGCCTATTTGTCTCCAGCTCTCTGCAAAGAAATTTTGTCCCTGGAGGTTCCAAGGAACACTGGGAACGTGGCACTCAGTGCTCTGGTCTGCTTGACCAGGTGGTGATTGCTCAAAGGTTGGACTCGATGATCTCAGAGGTCTTTTCCAACCTCAGTTACTCTGTGATTCTGTGATTCCCTCTCTTGTTTCCCAGAGTAATTAATTATCTCCTTTCCTTGGCAGCTGCTCGGCAGACACAAGCCAGAAGGGGAACAGCATCACTCTGATCTCCATGAAGAACATCAACACCAACAACAGCATGAGCTACCCCCCCTCAGAAAAGGTTTCCCTTTTCAGCCTTGCTTTTTAGGGAATCAGCTGGGGATCATTTCTCTGGCTGGATAAGAGCATGCCTTGAGGTATTTCTTTGCTCTTTTATTCCTCCAGAAATATGAAAAAAAACATCTGCCACCAAACTTCTAAAGGTCCAAACTGCTTCCAGTGAGCCTGGTGAAAAGTTTGAGTGCCCATCTCAGGTTTACCTGGGCTGGCTGAACTCGAGGTGCCAAGTTTACCTCATGTACACAGGTGACATCACCTGTGGCCAGACGCAAAGCTGGAGGGGTTTGCCATTAAATGAAGAGGTCTTTGAGAAATCAAGTTCTCACCCTTTAGCCCAGCTTAGCCACTCCTGCCCCACAGGTGGTTGAAGCACATCCCCATCAGTGCTCTCAGGTCCAACCCACATCAGGAATTCATATCATTTTCGGTTGTTTTAAAGCTGGGACTGAGTTTGAGAGAACACATTGCTCTACTGCCTTTGTCAGCCCAACCAAGCCACTGATGACCATGTTTTTTTCTTTTGGCAGGTGCTATGAAGCCAAGAGCCCAGCACTTGAAGCTGATATGTGACAACCAGCAGTGGCTTTCTAGGTTCTTTTTTTTTTTTTCCTTAGTGGAGAGAGCAAGGGTGGACTTTATATATAAATTATTATGTCCTTTCTGATCAGTACATTTACAGTAGTGTCCTACATAGCTTCCCCACCTGAGGCCTAAGTGCTTTCTCCAGTTACAGCCCGCCACACTCGGTGGTTGATATCTAACTCTATTTTTTATATGCCTTCAAACACTCAGATAATTCCAGCAGCAAGAAGCACCAAGGCACCATCCACTCCACTAATAAACCTCTGCCTTAGATGAATGGCCTTTATAGTCTGTGCCAGGCAGTCACGGGCTCATTAATCAGCATAGCCCCACGCCGAGCCAGACTCGTGCATTGGGAAAGCCTGATCTGAAGCTGATGGGACTTAAATGCCCAAGTTCTGGGTCAAATCCCAGCATGACTGCTCCAAGCCCCTTATCCCCGGTGCCCTCAGTGCCCCCACAGCAGTGGGATGGTCACATCCCCTCACAGGGTTGTTGTGAGGCCTCATTAATCCCTGTCTGTAAAGTGTTTGGAGAGCCGTGAATTAAAGGTGCTGCTGAAATGCAAATTTCCATCTTCAGCACCTTATTATTATTATTAATAAAAACAGAGCTTCAGGAAGGCAGATCATTATCTGCCCACATGCTCAGAGACTCAGCCGAAGTGTAAAGAACAAAGTCCCTGCATAGATCAGGGTTTATCTCAGTGTGAAACTGGTCACAAGCAAAATGCTGAGCTCCTTCAGCTCCTGGAGTGTGGCAGCCCAAGTTTGCCAGGAGAGCTTCCAAGGGAAATATAGGTTGGATATTAGGAAAAAGTTTTTTACAGACAGGTGATAAAGTACTGGAATGGCTGCCCGGGGAGGTGGTGGAGTCACCATCCCTGGATGTGTTTAAACAAAGCCTGGATGTGGCACTGGGTGCCAGGGTTTAGTTGAGGTGTTGGGGCTGGGTTGGACTCGATGATCTTGAAGTTCTCTTCCTGGTCATTCTGTGAATTCTGTGTGATCTCCACCACTGCTTTCCCAAAGCTTCCTGGGACCAGGAAGAGCAGCATCTACCTGTGCAATGCAAGAGACAGCTGTTCTTTGCAGCTGGCAAGGAAATGTTCAGCAACAACAACAACAAAAACAAACAAACAAACAAACAAACAAACAAAACAAAACAAAACAAAACAAAACAAAAAAAAAAAAAAGGCAACCTTTTCAAAGCTCCTGGTAAGAGCCAACACACTTTTAACCTCTGACATTGCACTGGGTAGTTTGACAAATTGTTTTTTAATAAATGAAGCTTTTCTGGTAATATTCATGAAAAAATGTTGTCACTCACCCAGGCTCCATCAGACTGGTGAATTTCTTTAACATAGAATCCCAGATAATTCCCAGTTAGATGGACCCAGACAACTCCAGTTCCCAGAGACCTATGACTCCACACATCAAGCACAACAAGTAGATTTTTAGTGAAAGTAAAGCTTTAACAAATCTCCCTGGACTTCTGAGATAGGATCTCACATCTGTTTTAGTTTTCCTTCCTTTGACCTCCTTCTTCCCATAGGCGCTTGAGGGTCTTAAAATGAGGGTGGGCAGGCCCTGGCACAGGGTGCCCAGAGCAGCTGTGGCTGCCCCTGGATCCCTGGCAGTGCCCAAGGCCAGGCTGGACAGGGCTTGGAGCAGCCTGGGACAGTGGGAGGTGTCCCTGGTGGGTGGGATGAGGGGAAACCACCAACATCATTAGCAGTGATGGAGGCAACCAGGAAATGTCTGGTGGTGAGGGACCAGAACAGGACACAGCCCTCGAGGTGCCCCAGCAATGCCAGCACAGGGGACGGGCACTGCCCTGGTTCTGCTGCCACCCCAGGGCTGGCACAAGGGGCCATTGGCCTCTTGCCCACCTTGGATTCACGTTCAGCTGCTGTCACCAGCGCCCCCAGGGCCTTTCTGAAGCTGTTCCAGAGTGTCCAGAGGAGGAGCCGGGGCTGGGGAAGGCTCTGGAGGGGCCACCCGAGGAGCGGCTGAGGGCACTGGGCTGGTTCAGCTGCAGCAGAGGAGCTGAGGGCAGAGCTCAGGGAAGGAAGGAACGGCTGCAGGGGGAGCTTTGGGATGGACATCAGGGAAAGGTTCTCCCCCCAGAGGGTGCTGGCACTGCCCAGGCTCCCCAGGGAATGGGCACGGCCCCGAGGCTGCCAGAGCTCCAGGAGCCTTTGGACAGCGCTCCAGGGATGCCCAGGGGGGATTGATGGGGGATCTGGGCAGGGCCAGGAGCTGGACTGATGATCCTGCTGGGTCCCTTC